>CM040402.1:59911957-60304457 GCA_022702515.1 Ilyophis sp. 1 JC-2022
TTAGAGCTATTTAGACAACCATGTGATCCATACTGTTCCAGTGTAATTTACAGCTAAATCTAGTCCCACCTTCCAATTCCCCTAGAGATCAATTAAAATGCAGAGAGGTTATAATATCGCTTGTACTTGAAAATAAGATATCAAGAGTTTTTTTGATGTCGTTGGGTCACAGACATCAGTAAGTCATGGTATGCAAAGGAATAGCAAATATTAACGATAATGACTATTTAAATTTAAATTGTCTAGAAATGGGGTGGACTAAAGGGTTACAATTGCTACACGGTTCACCCGATATGGATGTACAATCTCTCAAATTAAAGCTGAAAGTCTGCACTTTAACCTCATAGTCACGGTTCCGTTTCAAATCCAATGTGCTGGAGTACAGAGCCACAACAACAACAAAAAGTGTCACTGTCCAAATACCTTTGGACTGCACTGTATAGTCTTACTTTGTGCTCACTGGTTAGGTTAACCAGATGCCTCATCTTTACACTTAGTGCTTTTGCCCATGCAGGATTTAGCAGTGATGCTAACATGCAGTACTCTTAACCTACTGATACAAAGCAGTGAAGATTTCACTCTCACCCTCGAACAACATCTGCTTTATAAAGCCAATGAATGCCAAGGTAGAGTTGAGCAAAAACAGCACCACTTCTCTATTAATGTCAGGGAAATGAGTGCACACTCGTGAATTCATATGCGTAATTCATAATTCACGTTCTGCATTCTTTAACTGTGTACGCAACATAACATTGAAATGCGTTTGAACCCTCGCTTTTATTAATCAACAATAACAGAGGTCGGAAGTCATTCCTGGAGGGGTGTATACTGGTGGGTATACTACAAAGCAGGATTTCTGAGTTAGCTGGAGTAAAACGCGGAACCATCCCAAATCTGGAACATGGACTGAAGTAAAAAGAGCTGTTCCTGGTTTTACTCAGTGCAGTTATCCAGCTAACTTAAGTAATCCTCTCTTTACAAGCAGCAAAACAGACTAATTAGAATGAGTAAAAGGACTTGGATTAATGGGACGCGTGTTCCTATCACACAGGGAAACAGTGACTGAAAACCTTGGATGTTTTTCTCAGGCTTGAGTACAGAAAGGGGAGCATGACCTGTGGAAATGACTCTGTGCAGGGCTCCGCTATCACGATGCATGAGCCATTATCTCAGCCTCGGCGTCAGCCAAGAAATTCCCCCGTTCCCCACCACCAAGCTGTCCTCTGTCAACTGAAGTCCATTCTGGCTGATTTGGTGACTTTTCCACACCGCGACCCAGAGCTGTAGCGCATGACGTCAAACTGAAGGGCGCCATCTGCACGGACGGAGACCACGGCGCCGCGCCCGTTTCGCGGTCCAAGGCTTACATTTCCCAGATTGAAAACAGGACTCCATCTCACTCCCACTTTCCCCCCGGTGTTTGTGAGCGATAAGCAACGGCGTTGTTTGCCTTTTCTCAGCGCTGTGTGTTTTCGTCTCTTCAGGGAAACGCCGTCACTCATTTTGCCAGCTCCGCCCACTCAAAACCGGACCAGCACTGGTGACTGATGGGGTTAGGCATCAGCAAGGAAGGAACTGGAGTGACATGTGGACCCTGGGCCCAAAGAACCAAAAGCTTCTATTCCATTGACAAATGGCCATTTTGATTGTCAAAAGAGATGTTTTATTCAGTAAACACTGACTTAAAGCTTAATATATGAATGTTTTGCGTACACGTATCCTAGAGCTAGCTAGCCCTGAAAACCGACTCAACGACTAGCCTAAGTCAGCATGGACCCAACAGGGAGAGTAAGGCAGTAATGCTGTGGATGGAATGTTCTGACTTTGCAGGGAACTGAACATATATGACAGTGATGATGGATATGGTCCGTCTATCTGTATGTCTTATCGCATAATTATTTATAGGATTTGCACTGCATGATAAACGGTGGGTGTGCCGCTGGTTTTATCACTAAGATTAAAGCTCTTTAATCAATTGAATGGATTGAGTCAAATTTATCCACAAGGAGACTGGTTTGTCCAGCAGGCCGACTCGAAATGGAAACCCGCTTGTGAAATGTAGCCTGGGCATTTGTTTTTTCCTGACGTTAAAGGACAAGGCTTGTGCGCCGTGTGTTAAGCTTGCCCCCAGCCGCGGCTATCGGACAGCTGTGCGCTCGAAGGTTGTGGTTTGAACAGCGACGGAGAAAAAAGACTGCATTGATCACTCGCCGTGTGGGCCCTGGACATTGTCTGGTTGATTTCGCACACAGCACCCTGTTGCGTGCGGTAAAACCACTACGTGGGAGCACCCTGTTGCGTGCGGAAAGACCACTACGTGGGGAGACGATCCTCACAGGCTCAAACCAGCAATGGCTTTATCTTCAGCTTTATTTTCATCCTGCCCTCTTTTTGCCATTGGAGTTCATTTCTCTTTTTTCCAATTGAATCAATCAATTGTTTTTTTTTTGGCGATTGAAACGTGTGTTCCAGTCCCCCCCCCTTAGTGAGTTATAAATTTGAATGTTTGGACGTTTCCCCTGTGGTCTCATTGCTGTTTGGAAAGGCTCCTAAGCCTGCGATTCAGTGTTGTGTTGAAGGAACTTAGGGGGGGGAGGGAGGGAGTTAACATTTATTTATCTCTTTTTATTCTCGCAGCCTCGTATTGATCTGTCACCGTAGCCGCGCGACGGCCAGTTGGATCCGGCTTTAATGCTGCATTAACGTGCGGCCCAACTGCTGGATCCAGAAAAACGGCGTGTTCTCCAAAACTGTGAAGTGAACATGTTCCAAGGGTGTGGAAATGTGATGAACAAAACTTGTGATTTATAGAGGGAGGCTGAAATGATGGATCTGTTCTATCTTTTTATTGTGTCCATATTATTGAGTGGTGAAGTCAGATCAGGGAGTCGGTCCACAATGTGCCCTGTAGCAGTTTAGCTGATGAGTTTGCTATTGAAAGCACAAATTTTCATATTGATAATTAAAAACAAATGACAATACGTCGCCATAGAAACACTGAACCAGGACAAATGCAAAGCACAACAGATTTGCACAGTAGCGTGTAGCGCTGATATACTTCTAACACAGTGAATGATTTCAGTTAAAGTGAATGTGTTCAATGAACGTTTTTGGAAAAAATACAAGGATTGATATTGTGCACATTTTTATTTTATTACATCATATTTAAACCAGCAGATGACTTGCTTCAGGAACTTTGGCTACATTTGCACGGCAGTCGGGCAAGATGACAAATCCCCATTTTACATGTGACCTATAACCGATTAGTTTGTTTGGTGGGGTAAACAAAGAAATCACAACGGAAAATACTTGGCAGATTTTTCTTTGTCTGCGTGGGTCAGATCCCGCACGGCACTGAGGTCCTCAATGTTTACTTTCAGCCTACCTACCTCAAACTTTTACCAGCATTTGGCTGGTGGTAGGTGTTCATTTCACACCCTGCTTCCAGCCACGATGATGCAGAAACAGTGGCGAGATGGAGATGTGATTTCATCATGTGACACATTTCAGTATGTGACCCATTCATTTGGGTCTATCCGCCATTAGCACATCTGTCTTTCACAGGAGAGAAACATGGCTCTCGTGCAAAGACGTGGTGAGGATGTTACCCGGAAACCCAGTCTTTAAAGGTCAACTAGGGGCCAAGAGACTCGTACTTACCTGCTGCTTGTGCTGAGGCAGACTTCACTGCAGGATCAAACTCAACCCAACGCGTTTTGTTTTTGTGAGCCGAACGCGGGACGTGGTCTCTTGAAGGCCGAAACACAGTTTCTATTGATGTGATTGGATCCTCGCTTCCTCCAATAGGCCCTTCCCTGTAAATTAGGCTCCGTGACCTGTCAGGACCCACATGTGCACAGGTCACCAGGTAAATTTTATTGAAATGCTTCTAAATGCGTCGTTGCAGATAAGCTAGATCTCCCATGAGGTGGCATCCGAAAACCTCGCTCATATAATTAGGCCTTTCTCTAGAAACTGGCATGTTGTTTCCCTGGGATTTATTTCTGTTCCAGTATCTTGTGACCGTTCCAAGAGAGGAAGGTGGCTCTCATTCTTTCTTTGTCAGTTTCTTTCTCTGTTGTTTGCTTTTGTTGTTGCTTCTCCAACTCTGTGTCATTCGATTCTTCAGAGTTATTTAATTACATTTTCTTTCCTTCCTCGTTGAGTATGTGACCAGCCTGAAACACTGGAGTCCTATAATGACTTTCATTTCAGACACAGTAATTAAGCGTTATGTGTTCGTCCGCTGTGTCCGGGCCGGGGCAACGTGAATATCGGTCACTGTCTGCTGCTGGAGTTCAAGGCCTTCATCCTTGCATAAATATACCCTTCAGAACCTCCTGAAAGTAGACGCCTATAAATAAACTTGTATCCTCAAGTGGCCTGACTGTTGAGGGAAGATTAAAGGTAAAGAGTCGCTCCCGCGGACATCTGTTGCGTCTCAGCACTAACACGGGTCCGGGAGGGGTGTGGGTGTGGGGGGGGGGGGGGGGGCGCGGTCGCGGGAGAGGGGCGGGGCAAGGGCCAGGAGCTCTCGACTCCAGCCAGACCCTGATTCTCACGGGTGCCGTGGCAACGCGAGGCTCAGGCGGCCTCGTGGCTCGGGATTAGGTCACCCCCCTTCCCCGTCCTGCCCCGCCCAAGTCTATACGCACCTCCGCACTATAGGGGCTAGGGCAGACAGCCCAACCTCAGGATTTGAAGTGTTATTCTGCTGTAAGCCTTTAACAAGCAAAGGTGCTGTAGTGTGGGCTATTTCCAGAAGACACAAACGCAGCCGGAACGAGGAAGTGTACATTCGGCCTGTCTTTTTATGGACGATTCCAGGAATCAAAATGCCTGAGACGGCTTTAAGGCCACTAAGTAAAAATGAGAGCACAGTGATCACGCCTCCGCATTCAGCCGTGAGGAAGATTACAGCGAGGAACACCGCCATCTCAACTCGGGTCTCGCCACTCTTTTAAGCAGCAGGCAGCCGCCATCACCCTGATGGTGAAATGTAGGCAGAAGACTGACCTTGCCAGTAAAGTATGGGAATAGGCAGTTCTTTTGCACCCAGATCAGACCAAATCTTTACCATCAGGTAAGGCTGTTTTTATTTTTAAGTTAATAATGACTATTATTAGTATTACTTTACCTTCTTTAATTTTTCGGTTTTCTGGTATAATCCATGGATGAACCACAGGTCTTATAACACGGCGCTGTCATTGCCAGCATCCTTACAGAAATGTTCAGGAAAGTAATTTGGGGCACAGAAGCTGTGGGATCGGTCTTTAAGTGAGGATGGAGATGTTGACTTTGTGTGTTTTGGGTTTTAACTCTCACTGCGGTTCAGTCCCAGACTGTCGGTCTGCCTGCTCCTGAGGTCATAGGGAAAGAAGAGCGAGATCGAGCTCAACGCTAGCTGTACCGCGCTGATGAGAACGGAGGCAGGGCTCTGTGTGCAGCTCGTAATCATGTTCCCCCTTTTCTGTGAAGCCGCGCGTTGGTTCGGCGCTCACCACAACCACCGCGCCTCTTCTTTTTTAGAATGTTTTTTAAAAATTCAAAGTCAGTGTTGAAGAACTCAATTACCAGTAGTGATTGTGACATCAGCATTAGAATGTTCAGTGAAGAAGAGTCTAATCACATACACCTTAAAAGGTTACGTGTGTCGGCTCCCGTGACGTTGACCGAGAGACTTGCGTGTCTGTTTGTTAAGTCTGCCGCTGCTGATGGTGATTGAACAGCATGCTCAGTCCACGAGCGCTACGTGCTCGGTCTGCCGTGTTGACCAGAGCACGAGGATACAGCGCGTCAGTCACCTCCAGTCCCGCGATCAGCGCTCGGCGCTCCATTTCGGTGTGTTTGGGTCACGGCGTCGCCCCGCCCGTTACAGTCCGCTGTCTGCATCTTCATTTACATGTACACTTTTGCGTTGTGTGTTTGTACAGTTTGTTATTAATGTTTGATTCTGATGGCACCAGTTTCATTATTGGCGTGTATTTTGGGAGATGGGGGGAGTGGCTTTCATTCCCAGCCTTCTTTAACGCCCTGTCTATGTATATAAATATAATATTGCGGATGTACTCTAATTTTCTGTGTGAGTGTGTGGTTCATGCCTCACGGTATCAAAGCTGTAAGTTTGATTGACAGACCACGCGTGTAATTTTCCCACAGAGTGGCCTTGGCGCCAAGGCAGAACCTGTCCCGGATCGTCCTGAAGGGAATCTTCCAGGGGGTAAAAGTGGTTCGTGGACCTGACTGGGACTGGGGCAACCAGGACGGTGAGTGAGCCTACGCTGGTGTTGGGGCGGGGGGTGGGGTGGTTCTGTCTCAGGGTGGTTGGAGGGCATGCCGAAAGGTACTAGAAATGCTTACGTTTACTATCCACGGCAAACACACCCGCCTGCCTGCATTTCTTCCTCTCGGGTTACTCGCTAAAAGGTTGAAATTTTCTCATGTCGAAAAGATGTGTGGTGAATTAGTGCTTTTTTAATTCCATCCCATCTTCTCCAGTAGAATCAAATCACTTCCATTTTCCATTTAAATTAACTTCATTACATATTTGAAGTCAGGTTTTTTTTTTGTCAGTTATTCACCACATTCAGTACCCTCCAGCGTGTGCTTGCTGAAAGATACATTTTAAGTACAGAGGTGAGAAATGCAGCGGCCAGCGCAACTCAATAAATCTGCTGTTAACATTCAGGACGTCCCGCGGAACAGGAATCATTCATTCGCTAACCTCCATCTCACGGAATGAGTCATTTCCTTTCTGTTAACATTTTTTAATTAGTCTTTGAAGTGGGACGGACAATCTGGAAAACAGATGCGTCTCAAAGAGACTTCCATGGAAAGAGAGGCCTTTATTACTTGTGGCTTTGTGGAATTGGCCGGTGTGTCACATGGGCTACTCTCACTATTCCGGGCAGAAATAAGTGCAGCGTTGTGGTTAATGACTGTGTAGGGAACCTGCTTTAGTTCCTTTATTGTTTGCCACTGCTGTGCTGGTTTCCTGTGCTTTTCACACGGACCTTAAAGAACTCAAGAGTCAGTACATTTTCTGCATAATTAAAATTCAGCACTTCGGAGGACGTAATTGAGAGGCTTGAACTGGCGCTGAAATGTAATGGTTTGTATAATATTGTCTAAGTGACATGAAAGGTCACAGGATATCTCTGCTGCTTTCTTAGTTTCATTCATTTTCTGCATTTTATTTTCTCCTCACAGTTGAAATGTGCTGCTGTTGTTGATGTTGTTATTGTTGTGGTGTTTGCTGGTGTTACGTGTGAACTGTTGGGCGTCTGGTTACCCATAGTGGCCCTTATTGCATCTTGGCCACCAATTCACAGAATGAGTCAAAATGTCTGTGTGCTGTCTTTGAAATCAGTCTGGGGAGGAGGAGGAGGGGGGGGGGGGGGGTGAAAGGGTGTGGGTGGGGGGTCGGCCATCATCTGTACTTGTGTTTCGCTTAACAAGGGGCGGGCTTGTCACATCTTCAACAGAGGTCTTAACATCTTCTCTTGTGTCGTGTGTCTGTGTCCTCATATAACCGTTTTCCCGTGTTCGTTGTCGGAACTCAAATGAATGTGGTTGGGCACCAAAGTGAAGGGTTTTATGTCACTTCATAGGTGACAGGCTAGTGCATTGTGGTGGGGGGGGGGTGGGGGGGGTTGGCTGGGGGGTTAGACAGTCTGTTTCTTAAGAAGCAGTTCAATCCAGTGCAGGATTTGGGAGTTCAGTAACAGGACATCCATGTGTAAAGGAGCTTTCCAGAGAAGGCCTGGGGCCACATGTATAAACAGCCCTCAGAAAGTTGCGTAAGCGAGTTTCCACACAGAAATTCAGATGTATAATATAACACGTGCTGTGAGAATCTGCGTACCTCTGCACACGATGGACACCATACATACGCAGTGTTTGGGGTCCATGTGATATGGCGACACCGTGACCGAAAGGCAGAGGTAGAAAATGCAAAACTTTTTTTGAGCAGATTTATGACTTTCACCCTGAGCGTTCTTTTACGCATTCTTTTACTCAGAGTTTTATACGTGTACATGTGGCCCCTGTTCTGTGGAGAAAGGTTAATATTCAGAGGAAGGAAGTGTTCAGTTAGACATGCAATTCTAGCCTGTTAGTGTCAGGAGAATGGAGCTCGAGAGGATTTGTTGGCATAAGAATGACCCGGGCTGTTAATATTAATGTTCCAGTATATTCAAATGTAAGGCTGTGGCTTTCTGTACCGGAAAATGAATAATTCAGCGAATGGTCCTTTAGAATTTCAAGTGGTAGAAGATATAATGGTTGTAGTGTATGGAGTGAAGAGATGATGTCTTGGAGGTTTATGCATTTATTTCAAATTACTTCACTGTTGTGTGTGTCTGATTTATGTTGTCGTGTTTGTCCTCGTTTTTATCACCAAAAGTTCGGCATATCGGTCGTTCTCACAGGTTTTTCCTTTTTTTAAATTTTTTTTTTATCCTCAAATTCCCCTGACTGACAAATGTATTCTGTGTTTTAAGGATTTTTTCTTTTGGTGCTTTGCCTTAAAATGTTGTTTCTGAGTTTGTCGTAACAGTCTCTTTGATAGCACAGCTGGGAGATTTGCAGAGTGTTGAAACATATTCGGCCTTCAGAACAGCGAGTGGGTAGTGTTCTGTGACTCGCTCACAGGGGAAAGGCCGCAGACGTCTCCCACTCGCTTTCTACGTCTTTCTCTTCATGCTACACTACACAGTGTCTCAGACGTCTGTCCAGAAACGGTGTAAATATGTACACATAAAACACCTAGATGCTTTGCTGTATGTTTTACCGCCAAAGCCCTGGTTCCCTCTGATGGCGCATCGCTTGTTTGGTTCTTGTTTTGTTTTTTTTCCGTTTTTGTTCTTGGCACGGTGACAGCAGTCAAGAGATTTGGCTCTGTGCGCTGCGTGTGCAGGCGCAAGGCCAAAAAGCAGTCGCCCTCAAATTCAGCAGCGATATTGCGAAGTGTATCTCTTATTTAGCTCTCCCTCGTCCTCCTGCCTGTGAAAACCTTCTTTCATAACGGTCCCTTTCTGCCTCCCACCCTTCCTCCAACGACACCATTTCTTCTCTGCTGAAACCCTGCTAACCCACTGCTAGGACCCCCTCCCTGTTGCTATAACACTCCCACCCCCTTTGCTGTAACCCTCTCCCCCCTCCCCCTTGCTATAACCCTCTCCCAAATTTCTGTGATGTCAGGAGGAGAGGGGAAGATTGGGAGGGTGGTGGACATCCGCGGCTGGGACACGGAATCGGGCCGCAGCGTGGCCAGCGTCACCTGGGCCAACGGCACTACCAACGTCTACAGAATGGGGCACAAGGGCAAGGTGGACCTCAAATACGTCTCGGATGTAGCGGGAGGATATTACTACAAGGACCACCTGCCCAAGCTAGGTAGGGTCCCAGCTCAAAAATAAGCACGTTTTCTGAGCTGTTCATGGTGTTTGTTTAGCTCTTCTCTGTCCTTCTGATGATTTGTGAAGGGATACAATGTAAACCATGGGTTGCTGTATCATCGCAAATTGCTTACGAGAGTGTTAGTGTCTGTATGGGAGCTAATGAGGACAATGTGAGTTCCTGCATTTGATTTGTGTGTGTGTGTGTGTGTGTGTGTGTGTGTGTGTGTGTGTGTGTGCGCGTGTGTGTGCGCGCGCATAAGCGCGCCGGTGTTTGTGTGTGGCTGTGGATGATTATGCTAATGTAATATGTTTTTGAATGAAAGGCAGTAACAGTGCAACAGCCAAGAAAGGTGATGTAATTGACACGTGTATGTGTGTGTGTGTGTGTGTGTGTGTGTGTGTGCGTGCGTGCGCAGGAGAGCACGCAGAGCTGCAGAGGCAGGAGAGTGCAGACGGACACACCTTCCAGCAGGGGGACAAAGTGAAGTGCCTGCTGGAGGTGGACATTCTCAGACAGATGCAGGAGGGTCACGGAGGGTGGAACCCTAAAATGGGCGAGGTAAGCAGACCAACAGAAGAGCGCTTTCATTTACCTTTATTTATTTTGAATAAGAAATGAGCCCCCCCCCCCCCCCCCAAATACACATGCATGCATATGCGTGCGCACACACACAAACTTTTTCTAATTCCTTCCCTGTCTTAACTCTTCAAATCCCACAATATTTATAGAATTTTACAGAAGCAAAGGCCTCTTAATGGGTGTGCCAGATCACCTTTCTCACCTGTGACTCAGAGGAAGGGCGGGTAAAACAGGGGGTGGACGTGGCTAGAACTGTGATTTAAAAGCTTTCCCTGGGCCTCCTCTCTCCAGTACATCTGCAGAATTGGGACCGTCCACAGAATCACAGACCGGGCCGACGTCAGGGTCCAATACAGCAATAACATCCGCTGGACCTTCCACCCGGGAGCGCTGACCAAGGTAAGGATACGGGGCAGGGTGTGTCGTGGTTTGTGTCCGACCAGACCCGTGACCTTGTGACCCCTAGCAGTAAGGCGTGCTGTCGGTTTTCAGCATGTAACAGCATTGCATGAGCACAAAGTGCAGCTTGTATCACTGCAGTACCAGTCTTAAGTTCAACCGTTAAATGATGGTTTCACGGGGTGTCCTGTGGCGTAGCGTCTGTGATTCTGGCCGTTCGCCCTTTGTCGCACGTCTCTCCCTCTCTCTCGCTCCCCATTCTTTCTGTCTCTCTACACTGTGCTGTCCAACAAAGCTTCAAAAGCCCAAAAAAAGACATTATTAAAAAATGATGGGTTTATTTTATAGATTGACCGAGGCGTAGGCACAGACGCTCTCCACTCTGCTGCGCAGTTTAAATGGTATTAGCCGTCTCCCTCTGTAAGGCTTTAACAGGTTCATTTAATACGTCCCCTGGGCTGCTCTGCACATGTTAGCAGTTATAAACTGCACATTACAACTCAATAATTCATCCCAAGGGTGCTCGCAAACATTCAACGCTCCGCGGAATAAAGAGAACGGAGCGTGATAGACCTGCTCGCTAACAGGCTCTCCGGCTGAAGCGCTGTCATTAACACCACTCAGAAAGGGGAAACTAATGGGCTCCATTCAATCCGAGGCCCCGCTCTTCACCGCGTGCTCAGGAGCACAGACTTATGGGTACTCCTGCAGTGACCGTCCCGCATACACCCGTTGTGTCGGTTGCTACAGTGGGTGTCTGGAGGAGTCTGCTGTACTGATCTGTGGTAACTAAACGTATACTAAAAGGAACTCGCGGGAGAGACCATGTGACACAGTATTTGCCTGGTACTCCCTCCTTGTTGTAGTGTCCCGGAAACGGCGTGTAAATCTGTCACATCTCGCATGTCGTCTGGACCGCTGATGTGGTGTGCCCGCGCGGCCGTAGAGAAGCTCCCGTTTCTGAGAAAGCGATAAGCCTCTCAGCCTCTCAGCTGCATAGTTAGTAGCTCATTATTATTTTCCTCTCCACGCTACCTTTTCAGGCAGACATTGTGGAGGCTTCACTTTGCATAAGTGGAACAGAACAGATTTAGAGAGCATTTGAATTGCAAAGCAGGTTCTATAGCGGAAGGGAGGATTTGGTGTAATTCTGCTGTTTGGCACACGATGCTATTGTGGTGGTCCCTCCCTCTCCCCTGCCCTCCAGGTGAACACATTCGGGGTGGGTGACCTGGTGCGTGTTCTGGAGGACGTGGACAGTGTGAAGCGTCTGCAGGCCAGCCACGGAGAGTGGACCGACAGCATGACGCCCGTGAGTACTTCTTGTGACCCCTGCCTTCCTCTGTGTGAGTACTTCCCGTGACCCCCGTCTTCCTCTGTGTGAGTACTTCCCGTAACCCCTGTCTTCCTTTGTTTGAGAGCACTTCCTGTGACCCCTGCCTTCCTCTGCGTGAGTACTTCCTGTGACTCCTGTCTTCCTCTGCCTTGTTTTTCTTCTTCTTACGCGCTTGTTTCGCGGATGGCGGACTGCCCTCTCTCCAGCGTAAGAATGACGCAGAGAACGTCGTGCAGGCGTTTTCTCCCAGGAACCAACGGGCTTAACGGTTTTACGAAAGTACGCTGATTATTGGGCTCTAAATAAAGGGGCAGGTGTCGGGAGGAGAGGAACCTGCGAGGTGCCAGACGGCCCAAATTCTGTTCTCTGGCAAGCGGTGGTGGCGCAGGTTTAGGACAGGATGTGCTATAAGGAGATGGGAGGGTGTCTCTGACACACCCTCCCCTCTCCCTTTCGGTGACCTCTGTGCTTCCCGTTCTCCCCAGGCCCTGGGACAGGTGGGCAAAGTGCTAAAGGTGTACGCCGACGGTGACCTACGGGTGGCCTTCGGGGGCCACACCTGGACCTTCAACCCGGCCTGCCTGTCCACCCAGACCCTGGAGGTGGACGCCAACCTGATGACGGCGGCCGAGAACCCCAGCGAAACAGGAAGTAAGGGTTCAGAGGAAGGTCCAGGGCACGGCGCCTCCCGCCACAACTCTCACTGCTCGACCAGCAAGCCACCCTGTATGTCCCTCTCTTCCCCCCTCCCTCCCTCCCTCCTTCCCTCCCTCCTTCCCTCACTCCTCGCTCACCTCTTCTGTTTTGCAGCATCCCTCTCTCACGCCTTCAGATGCTAATTAAGCGGTTTTCGCAGCATCGCGTCATCTCTTTTTAGTTTGCTTTTTTTTTTGGTCACTGTTTCCTGCATATGCTACCATGTTGGGTGTTGTGGGGAGGTGTGTACGTGACGTCTGATTTCAAACCCTGCTGCATGTGTACCCGGCTCTTCGTGGCCTTTCACGTTCACTGTGCGCTGGTCATTCGCTGGTGGGGGTGGGGGGGATCACGTGGACTGCTCGGTGTCAACAGGAAGTGGGGCGTGTCCCACGTCAAACGGCTGTCCTCGCCTGCGTTTCGAAGACAGCATGAGGGGCAAAGGGCGTATGTGTATGCGTGCGTGTGCATGTGTTTATGTGCGGGCAGGTGTGGTGCTTGGTGGCATTTTGACTCATTCCACTGGTCCGCTGTTTGGGTTGGAGCGTCGAGGCTGCGCTTCAGTGCGCGACGTGTTTTAAAACCAATGAAATGGAATTCCAGGTTTATGTGTCACACTGAGTGAGCAGTTACTAACCTGAAACGGTGTAAGCACGTGTGTTTCCATCTGACTGAACCCCTCTCTCTCTCTCTCGCTCTCTCTCTCTCTGTCTTTCCCTCCTCCATCCCTCTCTCTTTCTCTCTCTGCAGGCACTGTAATTTCAGTACTGGAGAAGCTTCTCTCACAGTCTACAGAGCAGGACAACCCCAGCAGGCTGGTGATCGAGGCGGCGCACGGCAACACCGCCAAGGTCCGGGACCTGCTGCAGAAGTATCCAGAGAAGGTAAGTGATGTCACTTCCTGTATCCTCTGTACGTGTGATCTGTAATATGTTCCTTCATTTCTTTAGTCAGTTAATTTAGACGTGCTGCCTATACACAGTGAAAATAAAAATATGTGTGAGGAGATACAGGCAGTGCTATTGGCTTAGGAAGAGAGGGCCCGATATGATTTTGCCTTGGGTGCAATAGCCCCTCCCCCCCATTGTGTGTCTTGCCTGAAAGGGGAAGTGACATGCATTTCCTGTTCCTGTCAGTCTCAGAAGAGATCTACTGTCAACACTGATGGCTGATTCAGTATGAGGAAGCTGTGTGCGTGTGTGTGCGTGTGTGTGCGTGTGTGTATAAAATAAATAAATAAATAAATAAATAAATAGAAACGTGTGTATATTCTGTGTGTGTGTGTGTGTGTGTGTGTGTGCGCACACTGGCTCTGTGTGTATAAAATAAATAAATAGAAACGTGTGTGTGAGAGTGAGAGAGAGAGAGTGAGTTTATAAGTCTGTGCTGTCTGTGCCCTGCAGGTGGACATAAAGAACCAGGGGAAGACGGCCCTGCAGGTGGCTGCCCACCAGGGTCACATGGAGGTGGTGAAGGTCCTGCTTCAGGCCAACAGCAGCGTCGAGGTGAAAGATGAAGACGGAGACACCGCCCTGCACTACACCGCTTTTGGGTGAGCACCGTTGTCATGGCAATGTCCTCTGTTTTAACTGCCTAACCCAGGATCGGCTCCTTTAATGATTTCTCAATGTGAGATTGGGTTAGAAATATTGCGGGGGGTGGATTTAACTTGTTTGTCATTTGATATGTTGTCATCATTACGTCATGACAGTCTGGTTGGCAGTCCCCTGGTGTCTCCCTTCCTGCTTGTAACTGCTGTGTGTGTCTGTTGCCGGGCAGAAACCAGCCGGAGATCGCCCGTCTGCTGCTGAGTAAGGGAGCCAACGTCAACCTGCTCAACAACTCCATGTGCACGGCGCTGCACATTGCCGTCAACAAGGGTTTCACCGAGGTGGTACGCGTCCTGTCCGAGCACGCCGCCGACGTCAACCTGCAGGTGCGGCTGCCCGCAAAAAAATAACACCTTCCGTCTCACCGCCTGCTCTGGGAACACGCTTTACTGTCAAGAGACGCTCTCGTACAGGGGTTTTCAACCTCTTCTGATCCAGGGACCCCCACCAGGCTCAAAGGCATCCTGGGGACCCCTATCAGAAGTTACAAAGGGTTATATTTTAAAAGAAGGTTTTATATTTTGAAATATTTTCCCATCTCTATATATAGTCATTGCATATCAAGTCTGGCCAGGGACCCCCAACAGTACCTTCAAGTACCCCAGGGGTGAGCGGGACCCCCTGTTGAAAACACAGCCTCTGGCATGTTCAGTGCTCCGAGCCCCATGTGGGGTTAATATCAGGCCCTGGAGAGGCTCAACGCGTCCCAAAGCTGGTGTGAGGTTGGGCGGCGTTGGCAGGTCTGTTTGGAGGTTTCCACTCTAGCAGAGAGGAGTGTTTCTGAAGTGATATGCCAGTCTGGAGGAGTGCAGTTTCGCACCAGTGCTGCTCCCAGCTCCTCCTTCCTGCCTGGGCCCTTAGCGCCGAGTCAGAGGACTCCCCACGCATCTGCTGTGTGGACGAGCCACCAACTGACCCGTCATTTCCTCTCAGTCCGTTCTCCAAACTCTTGACATTTCCCTCGTAACATTCCCTGTTTCCTGTGGTAAAAGCGCCTTTGCGATGTCGCTCTGGAGCTGATTTCTTTTGGATGTTTTACGCTTTGTTTGTTGTTCCGAGGTACATAGCTCCGTCCCCGTCTTTGGGGCCAAGAGAAACGGAGCTCGGCGTCGAGGCGCGACTCTTTGAAAAGTGCATACTTCCCACTGCACCCGCCTAAAAATAGAAGGCTTTCATTTCTCTTCCTGTGTTTAATGTTTGCTTCCAGCGCGCAAATATTAGGGGTCGATCGACACGAAATGTAAAAGTGGCTAAATTTTTTCCTGCTGTGGTCACTGGCCCGTGCCATTAAATTACTTTGGCGTCGAAAGCCTAATGTCAAACCAAAATCACTTACATCAGAGACATGCATCACATGATGAAGGATTGAGTTTGTTTTTTGTACTGGATAAGAATGGTAGAATTGATAGGTCAGGGTCAATGGAAGTTATATCATCTTTTTATTGTTCCTCAGAAGGTTCCGGTAAGACTTAATTTTTTTTCGTTTTTAGGACTCCTATGGAGACACGCCGCTTCACGATGCCGTCGCCAAAGACTTCCGCAACATCATCGAAATCCTGACCGTCGTGCCCAACATCGACTTCACCCAGCAGAACAACCGCGGCTTCAACCTCCTGCACCAAGCCGGTCTGAAGGGAAACGAGCTGTGAGTATAGTACCCACAATCCTCTGCAGGCCCACGTTTCGTTCCCAGAGTTCTCTTCTGCCGCTGAATTCTTTTCTGCTCAAACTGGTTCTAGAACTGCAGTCACTCCATGTAGTGGGTGTATTAGGCGTTGGTGAGGTGAAATTGGATATCGGAAGTCCAAGGTAAGAGAAACAGAGGCCTTATTCTGTCAGTCTCCCGGCTTTACTCCACTTGCATTATTCCTAATAATAGTCATGATTTCCCCGAAATGTGTCCTGTTTTGATCACTCTACTCCTGGGACTCTGCCCTGCGATTTGGGTCCAGATTGGAAGCATTCGGGTTACTCCTCTTGTCCAGATGCAGTCAGTGGTACTCGGATTAAGGGCTTGTTGAGGTGAGGGTGTGCATACACGCTCCATGTTAGCAGTTAAACAGAAAAGCTGAAGAAAGCTTTCTCTGCTGCTGGATGTGAGCCTCTTTGGGCTTGTTGAGGAGAAGATGTGCATACGCATCTCCATGTTAGCAGTTAAACAGAAAAGGTGGGGAAAGCTTGCCCTGCTGGTGGATGTGAGCCGTACTGGGCTTGTTCAGCAGAGGATGTGCATACAGGGTTCCATGTTAGCGGTTATACAGAAAAGATGAGGAAAGCTTTCTCTTCTGGTGGATGTGAACTGCTTTGGGCTTGTTGAGGAGAGGGTGTACGTACGTACGCGCTCTGGGCTTGTTGAGGAGAGGGTGTACGTACGCGCTCTGGGCTTGTTGAGGAGAGGGTGTACGTACGTGCTCTGGGCTTGTTGAGGAGAGGGTGTACGTACGCGCTCTGGGCTTGTTGAGGAGAGGGTGTACGTACGTGCTCTGGGCTTGTTGAGGAGCGGGTGTACGTACGTGCTCTGGGCTTGTTGAGGAGAGGGTGTACGTACGCGCTCTGGGCTTGTTGAGGAGAGGGTGTACGTACGTGCTCTGGGCTTGTTGAGGAGAGGGTGTACGTACGCGCTCTGGGCTTGTTGAGGAGAGGGTGTACGTACGCGCTCTGGGCTTGTTGAGGAGAGGGTGTACGTACGTACGCGCTCTGGGCTTGTTGAGGAGAGGGTGTACGTACGTGCTCTGGGCTTGTTGAGGAGAGGGTGTACGTACGCGCTCTGGGCTTGTTGAGGAGAGGGTGTACGTACGCGCTCTGGGCTTGTTGAGGAGAGGGTGTACGTACGCGCTCTGGGCTTGTTGAGGAGAGGGTGTACGTACGCGCTCTGGGCTTGTTGAGGAGAGGGTGTACGTACGCGCTCTGGGCTTGTTGAGGAGAGGGTGTACGTACGCGCTCTGGGCTTGTTGAGGAGAGGGTGTACGTACGCGCTCTGGGCTTGTTGAGGAGAGGGTGTACGTACGCGCTCTGGGATTGTTGAGGGGGGTTACGTACGCGCTCTGGGCTTGCGGGCCCGCTGCGTGGGTGGGTGCGTAGTTCGGTGTTTGTCAGCGGGAATATCCCTCGCGGTGATTCGGCCGCTTTTCGCACTGAGGCGCACAGCTCTGACTCAGGAGACACCCGGTCGCCGTCTGTTCCCATGCGGCTCGGCGTTCCGGGACTTCCCGCTTCCGTCACTTTGAACCGAGCCCGCTGGGGAATTCTCATTCACTTTAGCCTGAGGACTTTTTGTACAGTGCAAACAGCCTCACTTCCCAGAATGCTTTTGCCCCCTCAGATTCCCTCATCCATCTCAAACCTGGCTCTGGAAGAGGCCGTAATTCACTGCATAGTACAGCACCACTGAGCGCCATGTGCATTTGGATAGCCAGCTCTGGATATTGTAGCGTGTGTATGTGTATGTGTGTGCGCGTGCATGTATGTGCTTGAACTGGTGTAGAATGAGAACCGCCTCTATGATTCCTTTCCGTTATGATGCATTTCGGTGGTCTCCCAGGTGACCCCCAGCAGCCATGGAAGTTTGGGCTTCACCCGCACTGGTCTTTTCTCCAGCTGAAAGAGTTGTGACCTAGATACATTCATCATATAGACTGAGCTGATCCAAACAGCTTAGGGGAGACCTCACGGCTCTGCCACTACCCCCAGGCCCTCGTAAACCACCCCCACCCCCCAATCTCCACCCCAGCAGCCTGCAGGCTCCACCCTATTGTCTGTGTCCCTCCCGTCTCTAGAGCGACAGCTGTACAGGGGCATGCTGGGAAGGAGGAGGAATCGACACAGAGCGGAATCATGAACCAAACGGCCCATCTGTTCTGGCAGGTGTCATATGCACCGCGCTGGAGTTTAGCTTCTCGGCCCAGCATGCATCAGACCTGACACGCACGCACGCACGCACGCGCGCACACACTCATACACACACGCACGCACATACACACACATACACACACGCACGCACACACGCACACACTCAGACACACACACTCATACACACATACACACACGCACGCACATACACACACAAACGCACGCACGCGCGCGCACGCATGCACATACACACACATGCACGCACACACACATACACACAGGTACACACACACACTCATACACACACACACACTCATACACACTCACACACACTCATACACACATTCATACACACGCACACACACACACACACGCACGCACACACACACACACACACACACACACACAGTCAATACACGCTCACACGGACACTGACACGCACGCATGCATACACACGCACACACACGGGCACACACACACACACTGCTGGTTATTAGGTCTCACAGATACACACGGGCATAAGACTCTGGGGACGTGCTGTTTTAAACCTCCATTTTAAAAGGCTCTGCACAAAATGGAGTCGAACGGTTTTCATAGTTTATATTTGTGTTTTTATGCCACTATCTTTATTTTTATTGTACTTTATTAATATATTTCAACATCTGTCCAAAGCTTTATTTTTGTCAGAACCCTGGGATTCTTTTTTTGTTGACTACTGCTGCTTTTCTGGTTGAAGTACATGTTTATTTTATTTTATTTTATTTATTATTATTACATACATTAGCATAGCATTTAGCTAGCAGACTATCTTACCCATACGACTCACATTTTCATTTTTTGCATTTATTACATAGTATACATATGATATAATATATAATAATGCAGCAGGTGAAGTACCTTGCTCAAGGGTACGGCAGTGTCCGACCTGGGAATCGAACCTGCAACCTTTCGGTTACAAACCCAGTTCCTTAACCATTATACCACACTGCCGTCCCATTTGAGGAAGATGTAAAAACAGGACATTGGTCCAGTTTTAGTGTGGGAAGAAGATGACTTGGGTTGTGGGACGACTCCTCTCACTAGGGGAGGATCCCTTCTGCTCCACAGACCCCGCCTCCCCACCAGTGGACCAACCACATTGCAACTGGGCCTGCCTTTCCATAGATTACATTACATCACAATTATTTGGCAGACGCTTTTATCCAAAGCGACGTACAATAGATCATTACCTGGAAAGTAATAATGCCATAGGATTTATAGAGATGTATATAAAACCAGGACACAGCTCCAAGCAAAAAATATTTCTCTTTCTTTCCCTATTTTTGTGGCTACATCTTTTTATCTAATTTGCTTGCTTTCTCTCTCTCTCTCTCTCTCTCACACACACACACACACACACACACACACACACACACACACACACACACACACACACACACACACATTTATACTGGCTTGATTTAATACTTTTTTTTTTACTTAGCTTGTGAAATCAGCACATCCCTCTAGCAGCACTCACTGTTGATTAGGTTGTGAATCACGGCCTGATCACACACTGTTCTTAATGGCAGATATTTCTCCTCCTGAAAAGCAGTACATTTACCACTAAAAATGGGAACGAGAAGAGACCCCATTAAGGCTGAAGCTGCTGCTTGGAGAATTTTTAATATTATAGAGCTTTGTGTTTGTGTGTGTGCGTGTGTGCGCATTGAATATAATAAAAACTAGCACAATAAAATAAAGAAAAATAGTACAATAAAATAAAGAAAAATAGTATAATAAAGACTAAAAAGTGAAGTGATGAAAGGAGAGGGTCCCGGTTGATGATGATGTGATGATCTGAACGGAGAGGCGGTGGAGGTGAGCCAGAGGAGAGGTGTGACAAACCCCAAGCCAATTAGAGACTTAATTTCACAGCTCTGCAGGGGGGAGGGAGGGAGGGAGGGAGGGAGGGGATGATGGATGGTGGAGGAGTGGAGGAGTGAGAGGAGAAATGCAGTTTGGAGGGAGAAGAGAAGGAAACAGCGGGTACCAATGACCCCGTCACGTTCCCCTGAGGGGTTGGGGGAGGGGGTGGGGGGGGGGTGGTTGTGTTCACAGAACCTTTAGCAGCACTCCAGTGTAATAAGTGGCCCAAATAAAAACAAGAAAGACAAAGGAGCCATAATGCCCCCCCCTTCTCTTCCCCCAACATCACCATATCTCCCGCTCTGCGTGTGCAGTGCAGAATGTGTGAGTAATGGGGTAATTCTAATGGGGTAATAATAACGGGGTAACAGTAACGGGGTAATAATCGCAGGGCGTTTGTCCTCGTTAACGTGGCTCATTTTTCCTTCTCTTCCTCTGTGTGGCTGAAGACAGACCTCTGGTGTATATGTTTTAATGTTCTTGTGTTTACCATATGAAAGGGAGCCACGGTTTTGACAAGCTGCAGTTCTGTTGTTTTGAGAAACGATTCCTGTAATGACTTTGTTCAGATTAGTTTGGCATATTTTTGACCACAAGGCGTTCAGTGTGCCGAACGCCTCCTCTTGGTCAGGCCCAGCCAACCAGGAGAGTAAAGGAGTACCCTGGAGCAGCATACGCACGTGTGATTGGATCACCCTTTTGCCAATCAGACCCTATTTTGAGGAGGTGTGTGATTTTAGTAGGCGCCCCGTACAGCAGATCAGTTTACGTGCACCGTTTACTGCTCTCGGTGTTCATGGCGTGTATCGTTACAGTCTCTTAGTAAGACACCAAAGTGGACCAAATGCCTGTGGAACGGGAGCCTTTTCAGCCGGTCTCTCTGGTGAGAGAGAGACAGAGAGAGGAGAGCTCGTTCCTCGCTGCCCTTGGCGACGGGGCCTGTAAACAGCGCTCCGCGTATGGAACGTATGCTTACGGTCCGCACAGAGGCACCGCCACGGTTCATTTCACACAGCATTAGGCTGGCTGTGAACGAGCCAGTCATGCTTTACCGCCATTCTGGCTGTATTATTAATAATGAGGAACCACTGCGAGCATAAAACGGATATGCCAGGTTATTAAAAATACCTGTTCTATTTGTCCTCACTCGATTGGGTTTCCCCTCATATCTGCATCAGAGTGAGACGTTACTAGGACATGGTTAAGCAGGGCTGTTTGAAAATGACATTAGACAAACGTCAAACACAATAGAGTAAGTTAGTATGATCAGAGGGGAGTTTGAAGCATTTTTATTTCTGCCCATGAAAGCATGCGAGGAGGGGTGGGTATTTTGAGATTGGCCTGCGTTTGGGAAAACGAGAAAATCCGCTAATACCGCTTCAGCTGTGTCTTGAGTTCAAGTGTCCCAAGCGTGCTCTAATCTCCCGTTGTGGAAAAGCCCTCCTGCGTTTGGAGTTTGCTCTTATGCAAGCTGGAAGTGTGTAATATTCCCTAACGGCTGCTGTGTTATGAGCACCCGAGAGGGTTTTTTTCCGTACGCGGCGACTCCGTGCCTCTGATGGTGTCGCGCGCTGTGTTCCAGGGCGATGGAGAAGATCCTGGGCCGCGCGCGGCAGCTCGTGGACGTGAAGAAGGAGGACGGGTTCTCCGCCCTGCACCTGGCAGCGCTCAACAACCACCGAAACGTGGCCGAGATTCTGATCAAAGAGGTGAGGGCAGCAGGCTCCAGTGGCGGGCTTCCTGTGACCTCCCACCCTCCCTCCCTTTCTCCCTTCCCTCCCTCGCCCTCCCTCTCTTTCCCTCTCCCCCTTCCCTTCCTCCCCCTCCCCCTCCCCCACCCGTTCGCTTCCACCATACAGGAAACACCCCTCTGGCGGCTGGTTGGGAGACAGCCAATCGCGGCCAAGGCAGAGGCTTGAATAAGTGATACATGGACACAATGCTGTCCACTTGGCCCAGTGTCTGAGACCTAGGCTTTTCATCACTTTGCTCTGACAAACATCCGTGTGCAGCTTTGGCTCAAAGTGGAGTTCCTCCAGCCTCATGTACACCTGAGTGAGGAAGCAGCTCCTGCCCAGTACAGCATTTACAGTGCAGAACTGGAGCATTTCTCCTGCAGTGTGCTGAAGGGCACCTGTTAGCTTGGGGATTTGTTGTCGTTTTAATTTTTTTTTTAATTGTTCCATCCATCATTTCATTTTCACTGTAAGAATTTTATTTTAAGGTTAGCTCCCAGGTGTTCCGAATATGCCCATTATATTGTAATTATCATTCTAGCTAATTCATTAAAAAATTTTAACTACCTATGTACCTCCGGCAATATAAAGCTGCATTTTTCTTGTGTGTTAGAATTGATTTGAAGGTTTTTTTATTTTATTTTTTAAAAACACCGATGTCAGGTACAAGAAAATTGGGGAGGCAGAGTTTGGTTTTTATGACCCCCAACTATGGAACACCCTGCCAATAGATATTAAGGAGGTGCCAACAACAGAAAAAAAATTAAAAGCAAGCTGAAACATCACCTTTTTTTTAGGTTGACTTTTGAATGACAATTTTATTTTAGTATATAGCTGTCCCGGTTTCTACTGAGCTGGTGTGGTTATACAGCCAAAAAACAGCCAAACACATTTTAACAAACCCCAACAGCGCCTGTCTGTGATGTCACTAACACCCGCCCTCCTTCCCCTCCCCAGGGCCGCTGTGACGTCAACATCCGCAACAACCGCAACCAGACGCCGCTGCAGCTGGCCGTCACGCAGGGCCACTCCGAGCTGGTGCAGCTGCTGGTGTCGGAGGGAGCCGACGTCAACGTGGAGGACGAGGACGGGGACACCGCCATGCATGTGGCGCTCAGCCGACAGCAGCTCGCCGCTACCATGGCGACCACGGAAGGCGAGGGCTCCTCTCTGTACACGCGGGTGAGAACTCAGCGCAGACTGTGCCGACACAGCGGAAATCTGGTCTATTTAATTTATCTTATTTCTGTTACTTTTTGGCTAAATAAGATGAAAAGATTTCCAATGAGGTGAGAGTTTTACTCATTTCAAGATTTGCCAATGGGGTAAGTAAGTGATAATTTCACTTGTCAAGCCAAAAGTAACTTAAAACAAGCTATTATTTTCTACTTCAGATTTTAAGTCTCATTACAAGACTTGTTAAGACACACATTGCAGTGGAGACCTTCCTCCTCCTCCTCTTCTCTCAGCTGTGGTGTGCTGGAGAGCCGTCAGCCCACACCGTTGCCCTTCTGAAGGTGCCTGTCCGCCTCTGGCTCGATGTATCCACGCCGTCAGCAAGTCTGGTCTTGGACGCCACTCGGGCCCTGATTTGATTTGGCCTTGTCAGATGCGCGGCTCCGGCGCGTTACGACCATCAGAGCGCCAGTCAGATCCCAGGGCTCCCGCGCTTGCATGTCTTGCATCCACAGAATACCTACGAAGGGCTTACATCCCTATTTTTGTAATGGGCGAGCCAGAGGTTTTGAACGCAGTCTAATAACTAATAGAGTGCGTGAAATTGGATTGTGGCGCGGTGGTGTTTATGTGGCATGGCGTGACAGAGCCACTGTCTCTGGGCATTATTACAGATTATCTCTTCCACAATATTCCAATCCCATTGCACGTGTCTCATCTGAGCTCACAACGTGTTTGTTTTGCTTGTAAGCTATGGAATTGTTTAAATGTAGAAGCGCATAGAGGGAAGCCTCATAGAACGGCTTCACTGCCTCACTACCCACAAGCTCATTTTGTGGAGAAAAAAAAAACCAGGAAAGTAAAACCTACAAACAAATTCAGCTTTCACAGTCCGTTACAATTTCTGTCCATGATTTCTGGAGAGAAGTACAGTAAGTACCGTACATGTCCTGTCCTTATTATCCTATTATAATATTAATATCTTAAATAGCTCAGCGCACATGTGTCATATCTAAAGCAGGGACTTATGGGTAGGCATCCCCGGATTAGGGAGGTCCTCTAACTGTTCTTTCCCGTGTGTTTTTTTTTTTGTGGCGCAGCTGAACGGCTCGGGGCTGCTGGGTAACACGGAGCTCAACGTGGGCGCTGCCATCGCCTGCTTCCTGGCGCAGGAGGGGGCGGACATCAACTACGCCAATCACAAGGGCAAGAGCCCGCTGGACCTGGTGACGGACACCGCCGTGATGCAGCTCATCAAGAGCTTCTCTGATAAGCACAGGTATATGCTTATAGGTATATGCTTATAAGCACAGGTATATGCTGCAACGCCCACTTTGGATTTCAGTGCCCGCCCCATGTGGGTGTGGCTTGAAGCACAGGGAGCCATTTTACAATGTGTGTTTGTGTTGAATACACGAATGCCTGTAAGAAGGGGGGTGGGGTGGGATCACATAGTGAGACACTGCAGATAGGCGTAAAATTATTTGAATAAGGAGGGAAAATTCTTCTCGCCAACAAAAGTTGATGCGTTTTTATGGACCCGAAACAATTCTGAGAAGTAAATATAACCTTTTGTTGCAAGCGTGTACAACAAAATGGCCCCTGCCTCTGCTTATTGCATTGTGTAGAATGAATAAAGGATTAATATTCGGGCGTTGTCCACGAAGCATAAACAGATAGTTAGAATCCTGATATAAGGAGGCTGGGGTGGGGACTGACCCAGTATGTTCTGTGTCTGTGTCCCGCTCAGATTGCAGCAGCTCCAGGCCATCACCTCTGGGACAGGAAGCAGCAGCGCCAGCCTACGGCGGGTCCACACTACGCCCAACACCATGACCAACCTGGTCATGCCCACCTTACCTGGACCCAGTGAATGCCTCATCTGCTCCGAGCTGGCGCTGCTAGTCCTCTTCTCCCCATGCCAGCACAGTGTGGCCTGCGAAGGTGTGTGTGTGTGCGTGTGTGTATACGCATGTGTGTGCGCGCGTGTGTGTGTGATTCTATTTCTGAACCTTTGCTGATGTCATTTAATGCATTCTCCCTCTCTTCTGTTGCAGAGTGCGCTCATCGAATGAAGAAATGCATCAAATGCCAGGTTACAATTACCAAGAAAATCAGACAAGGTACTTACCTCCATTACAAGCTGGGTCCTGAAGCTTAGTGAAGGGACGTGCCCAGAAAAGGCCAGCAGCATCATGCGTTCTCCCAGAGAGCACACAGTCTTCATTACAAAATGATTCAGTTTCCATTGTGGACTCTATTAAGGACATCTTTATTCACCACTAATTTTCCCCTATTAGTCTTCAAAACGGATCGTTAAGGTGTTAATATCTAGAAATGAACTATGCTGATGTGTGTGTGTGTGTCTCTCTTTCTCTCTCTCCCCTCCAGACCAAACAGAGGTTGACTGCAGTCCCAGCTCGGAGAACTCTGAGCAGCATAACCTTCTGGAACAGCTACAGTCGCGTTACAGGCAGATGGAGGAGCGAATCACCTGCCCCATCTGCATCGACAACCACATCAAGCTGGTCTTCCAGTGCGGCCACGCCTCCTGCATCGAATGCAGCGCCGCCCTCAAGACCTGCCCCATCTGCCGGCAGACCATCCGCGAGCGCATCCAGCTGTTCGTCTGACACCCAGTCTGAGCGCCGCCCCTACGCCCGCCTTCGTCCAATCCGCACGTCTCTGCTCGCCCCGCCCCGCCCTAGATCCCTCCCCCTTTCCCGCCCCTCCACGCCAGGGTACCTCCCCTGCCCCAGTTCCGGTCCCTCTGTCGGACCGGGGTGCTGACCAGACCTGTGGAAGTCTACGGACAGCCCGTCGCTGCATGCAAGACGTGGCTGTGTCGCCGTTGGATACGGGACGGGCAGGTTGTGGGCCGACGGTGACGGTGACGAGACCCCACAGCCCGGCGCAGACAGAAGGAGGTCCCCGTCCCACAGGAACTGCATCAGAGGTGTCCGGTTGCCGCCCCCGCCCCGCTGCCAATCAGGAGAGGAGTGGGTGGAGCCCGTGGCGCTCTTCGTCTGTTACATCATTATTACCGGAGCCGCTCTGACTAAGTGGCTCGCCCCCAGCAGGCCCACAAGGTCCAGGAGGGGCCAAATAAACATTATCATTTCTTTTTTTTTCTTCTTTTTTTTTGCGGTGACCCCCACCCCCTCCGCCCCGTCATTTTGTTTACAGACACGCAGAGAAATGATTTCTCTTTATCCCTCTCTTCTGTCTGTCGCTCATGTCGCTTTCTTTTGTCCTTTTGCTCGCTTCGTGGTTTTACGTATTCCGTGTTACTTGTCGAAGAGTTTTCATGCAGTCTTAATCTCCCTGTTTCTTTCTCATTCGTTCCCATGATCCATGGAATGCTAAGCTGCTGGAATAGAGTAGCCTCACGCAACAGGCTACGGCAGAGTCATGTGTCACACAGTAGCTGAATGTCAACAAGATTTACCTTTTATAGCGATATGTATGTATTTATGTATGTACGTGTATGCGTATACAAATATGCATATTCACAAGTATACATCCATCCGTACATGCATACGTACATGTATGTGTGTATATTGTAAGATAATGGGTGTTTATTATTTGTGTTTAAGTAGCAGTTTATGAGTACTGTTTTATTTCTGTCTGAAGTTTAATTTTCCTATTTATCAAAATCCTTAATTTAGATATCTCAGCAAAACCCATTCTGCTTCAAGCACTCAAAGCCTCTACTCAGGGTCCGGCATCAAACACCACTGAAATCACCTCTGGCTTCTCAAGGGGAGTGTTGAAACCGAAAGAAAAAAGTCCCAACCCCCCCTTTATTTTACGCTTGGATCTGAAAAAGGTGTTTTGTACAGTAGCGACGACTTCACACAGAAGGCCGTTCTCATTCTCGTCCTTAACCTGGAACATGCCTCAGGCGCAGCGCAGGCTGAAATGTGTTAGCTATGTTCTTACACTGTTAAGAAGAAGTGGCTTTGCATACCGATGGAACGGTAGCAAAGGTTTTCAGAACACGCAGGTCTGTCCCCAAGACATGACATCACAATGGAGGGAGGTCCTTTCCTCTTGTACCACACAACACCTCATTCCTTTTCTGAGAACACACTCGGAACATAGTACGGTCGCGACAACAGTATCCTGGGTTGCCAGATCAACCTCGCTGAGTGACAAGCGCAACATACGCTTGAAAAATTGGTTGAGCCAGGAGTACTCATGCAACTAGTATCTCCACATTTTTTTTTGAGCCAATCAGCATGCATACTTTAGCACCGGCTTTGGTTGGTTTCAACAGAGAAACGAAAGAAACTAATATGTTCAACTGTAATACATGAATCGTACCAAAGCTGAACACACAGTGAAGAAGAGTGTGTCATGGCTTTCTTAGTCAAAGAATGCACGTCTGAATAGGCAAGCAATTTGGCAGCCTTTGAGCGCTGATTTTTTCTAATATTTGCTATACTGCAATTTTGAATCCGAAGGGAAAAATATGTGTGATGTGTGCACCTGTCCAGGAATGCTTCTGAGTCAGAGTATTGAGAGACTGACTTGTCCTGTTCTCATTGTCAATATCACCACATCTGTGCGACGTTCAGATCCATGTATTTTCCAGTGAAGTCATGCTTTTAAATGTTTTGTTTCAGAAGGGCTTAAGCATTTAAATATATATAAATATATAAATATATTTTCATCTTAATTTTAATTTTGTATTGTGGACTTACTGTGACAGGGGTTTTGTAGCTCCCTGTTCCGGAGAGCCGACATTAAGGACGTACATTTGAATGTCAGAAATGTAATCATTGTACTCTGCCTTTTATGAAACGCTTGTCGAGTGTGAGAGTTGGAAAAAGGAAGGGTTTTTCTGAGAAATACTACTGCAGCAGTGCCAAATCAACGAGCTTCACTAATGCGCTAGGTACAGTTCTCTACCAAGTTCACGTGAGGTTTATTTATTTACTTTAATTGACCATTTTTTCTCGTTAAATATTCTATGTGTCCGAAGGCCAGCAAATCTAGTGGTCTGCTCTACATATTGGACTGTTTTGAATTGTGACAAAAAAAACACAAAAAAACACAAAACCGGAAATTGAAAATATATTTGTCCTCAGTATGGCAACAGTATTTACTAGACAGGGAAGTGAGTGCCGTCACATCACAGCAGAATGGCTGAATGCATTAGTCTGCTGTGTTGCAGATGAAGGATTGTACACCATATTCTCACATGCACATGGCTTATGTTTATTTTCCTCAAAACTACACGACATTTCTGTTTCCATGCAATACTTAATAAACAAATAAATTGGATAATTTATGAAGTTTCTCTTGTGAATTTGCTTTCAAAGAAGTGCAAATTAATTTGGACCACTAATTTATAGTGGCCATTGTAGGGGGATAATTTGCCATAAGTGGAGTTTTTCTGTATTATTCAACTTGGAAAATGTAATAAAAAATGGCTGTCATGGATTATATTTGCAAGTATTTAATTGCATCTTACTGTAATTTTTTTGAGCCAAACATTTAAAAAATTATTATTAAAACAATGATTGAATAGAAAAAGGTATCATGCTTGAATTTAATTTCTGCTATTTTATCTGAAACGAATAGATATTCAAAGCAACGCATCTGGTGTCCATAGTGTGAAAGGAAATTATATATTCCTGTTTGTGGTCAGTGTACAGGTTAAGGCAAGTGTGCAGAGGGTCAAGGACTTTAGAAATGTGCAAGTTTGCTCTAAAAAAGTATTTAAACAACAGTTACTGTCTTTGTGTATACAGCACTTCCAGTTATACTGTTGGCCTTATTGTTCAGTCCCCCTATGTTGTTGTTGTTTTTCAGTTGTATTCTGTAAAGGATATTTTGCAATAAATATGGAACTGTTTTATAATAGTAGTTGTCTTTTCTCATTTACTGAGAATAAACCTGTTTTCACTTTGTCATTATGGGCTATTTTGTGTAGAATTTTGAGACAAAAAATGAACTCAATCTATTGTAGAATATGTCTGTAACGTAATAAAACGTGAAAGGGGTGTGCAGACTTTCCGGCTTGACTGTATATGCAACACTGCCTGTATGGAGGAAAGTCGTGGAGGCGGAGTTTGTGTGTTGGACTGCTTGATAACACTGGACATCTCGGGACAGCGGGGGCTATTTTTAATCATGACGTTTGGCTATGACGTTAGTTTGATTAATGCAATGCTTCTATTGAATGTCTTTGTTTGATATGTTTGTTTGTGTGTTGTGGGTCTGCCCCACTGTCTATGTCTTTTTTGTTGTTGCTGGTGGCTACAACTGAAGTTCCCTAGCGGGAAAATAAAAGTTATTCTATTCTATTCTATAAAGGCTTGAATATATATACACAGTGGTGTTCAAATAAATAGCAGTGCGTAATAAAAAAGTTAATAAAGTGCAAATGTTTTTTAATAGCTTTTAGTTCCATATTTCAAATGTAGTGGAAACATTACACATTCAATTACAAATCAAAGCGTTAACAAATTTTATCATGTCTGCGTTATTCTTTTACAGGAAGCAAAGAAAAGGAATATTAATCTGTTCAAATAAATAGCATTGTCGACATGTTTCTCTTCAAACTCAAACACTTACTGTATAAACTTTAAACTTCACTTTAAATTACTGAACCAATATTTAGTTGCATAACCATTGTTTTTGATGACTGCTGCGCATCTGCGTTGCATCGAGTCAACCAACTTCTGGCACCTAGAAACAGGTATTTCAGCCCAGGATGAACAAACTACATTCCACACACAGTTCCTGTGACTTTTTTGGTTTTGCTTCAGAAACTGCATTTTTAATGTCACCCCACAAGTTTTCAATGGGGTTGAGGTCAGGGAATTGAGCTGGCCACTCCATTACCTCAATCCTTTTTGTCTGGAACCAAGATGTTGCTCGCTTACTTGTGTGTTTGGGGTCGTTGTCTTGTTGAAACACCCATTTCAGGGGCATTTCCTGTTCGGCATACGGCAACATAATCTCTACAAGTATTTTGATGTATTCAAACTGATCCATGATCCGTGGTATACGATAAATAGGCCCATACACCGTAGTGTCCCCATACCATGATTTTTGCGCCGCCATGCTTCACTGTCTTCACAGTGTACTGTGGCTTGAATTCAGTACCCGGGGGTCATCTGACGTACTGTCGACGACCACTAGACCCGAAAAGAACAATTTTACTCTCATCAGTCCACAGAATGTTACGCCATTTCTCATTGGGCCAATCGATGTGTTCCTTGGCAAATTTTAACCGATTCTGCACATGCCGCTTCTTGCTGATAGCTTAGCTTTGATCAAACGTCTTCTGACTAATGGCACTTACAGGTAATTCTTCTGGAGGTGATGATTGGCAAAATCTTTGCCATTCTGACTATTCTTCGATCCGTTTTAACAGTAGTTGCTTGTTTTCTTTCGCGTGTTTCGGGTTTTTGTTGCCATTTTAGAGCATTTGAGATCTTTTAGCTGAGCATCCTATAATTTGCTGCACTTCTTTATACGTTTTCCCCTCTTCAAACAACTTTTTAATCAAATTACGTTGTTCCTCCAAACAATGTTTGGAACGACCCATTTTACTTAGCAATTCAGAAGGAAATATATTTTATAACAATGTGTGAAACATTTGCTTCCCTTGTTCCTTAATAAAGGACAATTAATGACACCTGTTTTTTCACAGAATGAATGAATTCTCTAATTAAACTCCACACTGCTATTATTTTGAACACGCCCCTTTCAATGAATGAGTCAATTACTCAGAACAAGCAGCGTGCATGTCATGACAGTTTTTCTATTGCACTACTACATCTACAAGTAAATTATGTGCCATGCAGAAATATCACTACTACGAATAACAGTGGTTCATCAGGTTACTGATGTTGTACTGCTATTTTGTTTAATACAACTGGATATATATATATATATATATATATATATATACACACACACATATACAGGTGCAGCTCAAAAAATTTGAATATCGTGAAAAAGTTCAATATTTTTTGTCACTCATGTCAGAAAGTGAAACTCATATTATATAGATTCATTACACATAGAGTGAAATATTTCAAGCCTTTATTTTTTGTAATTTTGATGATTATGGCTTACAGCTAATGAAAACCCAAATTCAGTGTCTCAGAAAATTAGAATATTACATAAGATCAATAAAAAAGGATATTTTAAACAGAAATGTCAGCCTTCTGAAAAGTATGTTCATTTCTATGCACTCAATACTTGGTTGGGGCTCCTTTTGCATGAATTACTGCATCAATGTGGCGTGGCATGGAGGCGATCAGCCTGTGGCACTGCTGAGGTGTAATGGAAGCCCAGGTTGCTTTGATAGCGGCCTTCAGGTCGTCTGCATTGTTGGGTCTGGTGTCTCATCTTCCTCTTGACGAGGTCAGGCAAGTTTGCTGGCCAATCAAGCACAGTAATACCATGGTCATTGAACCAGCTTTTGGTACTTTTGGCAGTGTGGGCAGGTGCCAAGTCCTGCTGGAAAATTAAATCAGCATCTCCATAAAGCTTGTCAGCAGAAGGAAGCATGAAGTGCTCTAAGATTTCCTGGTAGATGGCTGCGTTGACTGCGGACTTCAGAAAACACAGTGGACCAACACCAGCAGATGACATGGCACCCCAAATCATCACTGACTGTGGAAACCTCACACTGGATTTCAAGCAACGTGGATTCTGTGCCTCTCCACTCTTCCTCCAGACTCTGGGACCTTGATTTCCAAATTAAATGCTAAATTTACTTTCATCTGAAAAGAGGACTTTGGACCACTGAGCAACAGTCCAGTTATTTTTCTCCTTAGCCCAGGTAAGACGCTTCTGACGTCTCTGGTTCAGGAGTGGCTTGACATCAGGAATGTGACATTTGTAGCCCATGTCCTGGATTCGTCTGTGCGTGGTGGCTCTTGATGCACTGACTCCAGCCTCAGTCCACTCCTTGTGAAGCTCACCCTAATTCTTGAATGGATTTTGCTTGACAATCCTGCGGTTATCCCTGTTGCTTGTGCACCTTTTCCGACAACACTTTTTCCTTCCACTCAACTTTCTATTAATATGCTTGGATACAGCACTCTGTGAACAACCAGCTTCTTTAGCAATGACCTTTTGTGGCTTACCCTCCTTGTGGAGGGTGTCAATGACTGTCTTCTGGACATCTGTCAAGTCAGCAGTCTTCCCCATGATTGTGTAGCCTACTGAACCAGACTGAGAGACCATTTAAAGGCTCAGGAAACCTTTGCAGGTGTTTTGAGTTAATTAGCTGATTAGAGTGTGACACCATGAGTTTCCAATATTGAACTTTTTCACAATATTCTAATTTTCTGAGACACTGAATTTGGGTTTTCATTAGCTGTAAGCCATAATCATCAAAATTACAAGAAATAAAGGCTTGAAATATTTCACTCTATGTGTAATGAATCTATATAATATATGAGTTTCACTTTCTGAAATGAGTGACAAAAAATATTGAACTTTTTCACGATATTCTAATTTTTTGAGCTGCACCTGTATATATATATATATATATATATATACACTGCTCAAAAAAATTAAGGGAACACTTAATCATCACAGTATAACACCAAGTCAATTAAACCAAACCGGTCATGCTGGATAATGTTGCAGGCAGCATCACATTCGCCACGGCGTCTCCAGACTCTTTCACGTCTGTCACGTGCTCAGTGTGAACCTGCTCTCATCTGTGAAGAGAACGGGGCGCCAATGGCAAACCTGCCAATTCTGGTGTTCTCTGGCAAATGCCAATCGAGCTGCACGGTGCTGGGCTGTGAGCACAGGTCCCACTACAGGACGTCGGGCCCTCATGTCACCCTCATGGAATCTGTTTCTGATAGTTTGGTCAGAAACATGCACACGAGTAGGCTGCTGGAGGTCATTTTGTAGGGCTCTGGCAGTGCTCCTCCTGTTCCTCCTCGCACAAAGGAGCAGATACGGGTCCTGCCGCTGGGTTGCTGCCCTTCTACGGCCCTGTCCAGCTCTCCTTGTGTAATGGCCCATCTCCCGGTATCTCCTCCACACTCTTGAGACTGTGCTGGGAGACACAGCAAACCTTCTTGTGACGGCACGTATAGATGTGCCATCCTGGAGGAGCTGGACTACCTGTGCAACCTGAATGGGCTGCAGGTACCGCCTCATGCGACCAGTAGTGACAAGGGCACTAGCAAAATGCAAAACTAGAGAAAAATCAGTCAGGAAGGATAAGGAGAGAGAAATGGTCTGTGGCCACCACCTGCAAAACCATTTACTTTTTGGGAGTTGTCTTGCTGTTGCCTCTCCTGTCCATCTGTTGTCACTTTCATTTGCACCAAAGCAGGTGAAATTGATTCACAATCATTTAAGCTTCCTAACTGGACAGATCATTATCCCAGAAGTTTAATTGACTTGGTGTTATATACATACATATACATACATACACACACACATGTGAAATTCCTAAAAGCAACATATCTGTTGTGGACTGAGGACACCGTAGGCTCAAAGGGACTTGCTTCTACACATTCTTGTTCCATCTGTCACGGCGACATTGTAGAACTCTGGGAGCAGTGTAATTCTGCCCTGTACTGATTACGAGCCTTAACTGACCTACAGCACAGAAGGCTTGGCATACGATTCAGGGCTTTTACTGTGACGTTGGAGGGAGCTTATTTTCTTCTTCCCCCTAAAGGTGATGTCAGCTTCGCCCCTCTCTGGAAACCTTATCTTCATTAAATATTATGAGAGCAGAGCCAGGGGCCAGACCGCCACTATTTGTTCATCACAAATCATTAACTGTCCTGTGTCAATCCATTCAGAACGTTTAGCAGTTGTCATCTTTCGGGTGAAAGTTTCGATGTATTACTTTGCGTAGATTTCAGAATTGTTTGCGAGAGGTATGAGGGACAATAATGTAAGAAAAAGCTTGGTCACACAGATGGTGTGCTGCCCCACTCTGGTGTCTGTTCTAGTGGGCCATTGTCAGTGGTTCAGTAGTGCCTGGAGAAGTGCATACTCTAATTTAGCAAATGAATGATTACTAATTGATACATGCACCAGTGGGGATTAAGAAGTGAGTATACTCTATGCCCACTAGATACTATACTGTGTATACTCGCGTATACCCTCCACTACACTACTGGCTGTCGTGCCGTCGCGATACTCCTCATAGGGTTGTACGAAGGAAATACAAAGGGCCCAGAGGAGAGGCATGAATCTGTGTTGAGTAAAAACAGAAGAAGAAAAAACCTCTCCTGTCCTGCCATTCCTGAGCCCTCTATGTCTGTGCCCTTTACTGGGTCAATGGCAGTATCTTCCCCTGCTGCTGAAGACCGAATCAGGAGCTAAACCTTCACCTGCGTGCCACGCCTTTTCACGTGACTGATTCAGAGGTAGGTCTGTTGGCAGAAGGGGAAATAGAAAGACGTTTGCTACATTCAGCAAGACTCAGACAGGGCTGTTCAGGATTTTGGTAGGACACAGAACTATTTAATTACCCATGGTTCTTTGGGAGGTTCTTCTGGTTCGACCGCTTGTGCTCAGACGTCAGCATGTGTGAACAAACATGTCAGACGTCCCAAAGAATACCACTGAATGAGATGCAGTGTAAATAGAAAAGATGTACATAAATGATAAATAACAATAACAAGCGGATATGATAATAAATGCAACAAAATTAATATGCAAAAGAGTTTAAAAAAAAAAAAAACGACCTAAAAGAGAATAAGTCCTGAATACTCCCCCGAAGTTCTTTTCTATTTCTATTGATATTGCGTGAAACGACATGCCTGGAGAATAGCGCCTCCTTGTGGCCACTTTGACCATTTAAAGCAGAGAAAACTGTCGCAAATTATGGCTTGAAGTTATGACACTTAATGCATGGTGTTATGGGAGCATGTTGACATGATATACCACACGTTGATAAGACATGAATGTCCTGTTACTGAACAAAAATATAAAATTACTTTGTAAAACAATATGTAAATATATTTTATGCAATAAATGTTACATAGATTCAATTAGATTCCTTTACAACCTAATAAGGGTTGCATTAAATTAAATAAACAAAAGAAGATTTGCTATTTCACCCACATATTCAGTCACCTTAAAATGATCTAGACTAATTTTCCAAAATGATTCTAGATTTAAAAAAATTTCATCAAATAAAAGAACAATTCGGGGGAAAATAGGGTTGCCATCTTAGAACTATTAAAAAGTAGTGGTCGAGAATAACCATTTAGCCAAACACGAGGCAAAAAAAAAAAGTATGGATCAGCAAAAGTATGCCCCCTACTGGGGGAAAGTGATTTTTTTGTGTGGAATTCAAACAGATTATTCTGTACCAGGGGTCTGCATCTCTGCAACCCTGGTCTTGGAGAGCCACAGACTCTGCTGGGTGCTGCTGTTACTCTGCACTTAATTGATAAATTACAGCAGTTGACTGCATAGTTAACTCACTTCATCTGGTTACTTGGATCTGAATTGGGTGCTGATTTTAAGGTGAAAAAAACAGCAGAGATTGTGATTGTGGCTCTCCAGGACCAGTGTGACAGACCCCAGTTATATAATATTCTGTGATTATGGTTTTATTTTAGTACCTTAAAAAATACTTAGATAGGACAAAAGATAAGAACACAGTAGTGTCCCCTGCAGTTAAATATTCTGGAATAAAGGTTTTATAAAGTTTGTGGCTTTAAGATAAAATGTAAATGGATAGGGAAGAAAATGGGGACAGTCTGCCTTGTCATCTGTGATGTGTGTTGCTCCTAGTTTTCTCTCTCTTTCTCTCTCTCTCTCTCTCTCTCTCTCTCTCTCTCTCTCTCTCTCTCTCTCTCTCTCTATATATATATATATATATATATATATATATACACACAGTACATACACACATATACATTTGCATTTATTTATGCGTTTAGGGGTGACTGTCCCTCTGGTTATGGTAGGCAGCCAATTTACACAGCATATTTCCACTCCAAGAAGGATTTGTAATAGTAGAGTTTCAGGTAAGTTTGAGAAGTTTGGTAGTGTGGTTTTAAATTTTATAAAATAATGTTTTCAAATTTTTTCGTATTTACTGCATTGGGTCAGGAAGTGCAGCTCTGTCTCTATTTCTTGTTGACAGCAGTAGGTGGCGAGCACTCGTTATTAGGGGGAGGGTTTTGCATGTCAGGTTGTTGTTGTGTTTGGCAATAAAGCGAGCTGCAGCCATTGTCTGCAGTATCTCTTATATACTGTCGTTCCCGTCATTACCGTATACCGTGTACAGCACAGTGAGTCCGTATAGCATACAGAATAAGCACAGCCTCTCTTTTCGAGGCAGCCATGTCCCTCTGTTTTATATGTTTAATGGTAACAAGATATTCTGCCAAATTATATTTTCTGTTTAGGGCCTAGTAGCATTCCAGTTTGTTTTGAGTTTTAGTGGTTGTATCGCAATGTTCCAAATAAGAGTTTTTGCCGTTTTTGATAATTTGATTTACACTAATTGGAGGTGTTCTTGGGGTGCTGTCCTGAAGTTGGCTGATGGTGGTGGTGTTCTGGTGAGAGAGCTTCAGGACTAGCTGGCTGAGGGGACTCTTTTCTATGTTCTGCATGCATTGTCTGGAGTGTTTCTATGTAATTTAAAAATGTTTTTGCAAAATTTGACATTCAGGGATTATTTTGGGTGTTTTTCCCATTTGGTGTAATCCTGCTTGGTATTGGGACACCACACTTCACTAGCATAAAGAGCAATTGGTTTTATGACACTTTAAAATATTTTAATCCAAATTTTAATGGGTTTCAATTTTAGAGTTTCCTCTTTATGGTGTAAAAAGCCCTGTGTGCCTTGTCCTTCAATGTATTCACTGCCAGGTCAAAGCTCCCAGACGCACTGATGATCAGACCCAGGTAGGTGTAATTAGTGGTGTGTTCTATGGTGCTGTTGCCTTTCTCTCATGGACTACTCGGGGTCCCAAACCATGTAGATGTTAAGGGAGGGGGGCAACCTGCTGGAAGAAGAAGGGGGCTCCTGCAACACCACCTTGTCAATGGGCCCAAATGATTGCTTTGTCGGGGAGTGGGAGACAAGGGTTTGGGTCCCTTATTCAGAGGGTAAGCCCTTCGTCTGCTATAAAACCCCTGCCCACCACATGTATCAGTCATTTAAAAATGTATTTTATTTTACTATAGCCAACCAAAACTTCAGAAAAGTTACCGTTTTATCATTCTAAGGCCTTTGTACGTTCCAGTTAAGAAGGTGAGCTTGAAATGACAGCACACCAGACTGTGATCCAAGGTGAGACACTGTACTGTTGTATCTATCAATACCATACACTGTCCTTGTCCTTGGTTGAAGAATCCAGTGGTATAAACAGAAAACGTAAAATGTAAACCAACACTGCAACTAACCAACTGATGGATTTTAGAGAGTAATCACTCGGGGAAATCTGACAGTAGGTCAGAAAACAGTGCTCTTTCAAGTTTAGAGTAGCAGTACTGGCTAACCACATTTATTATTTTTAGAGTTATTTTTCAGTTTTGTATGGCCAACCCATCTCTGCGTATTACAAACCCTATGGGCCATAGCTATGGGCCAATCTCCAGCAAAACTGGATTGTTATTGGTCATTTTGATCATGTGATTGCTCAGACGTTCTGGTGATTGGACATACCAGTACAGTTTAGAAGGCTACATTTTTGATAAATCCCACCTCTTAGAGAATTGTTTTTAGGTATAGATCCATTTTCACTGGCTAAACGTTTTGTCAATCAACTTATATAGTTTCTTATTGGATAAAATTAACGACATTCTACTGTAGCCTGCCGCCTCCAAATAGTTTGGTTGTCTCAAGTGTTTTGCTCCTTCAATGAAGATGAGTGTTGTGTTCCACAGTTAGCCAAATAGCAATTTCAATATATAGATTTCAGAGTAAGATATTTTAGCTACATTAATTCTTTACGCAAACGTTATTTAAACGTCATGAATTGGAATACATTTTGTGGATGACGGCAATGGAATGTAGAAAGTCTAGCTTGCTGGCGAGTTATTTACAGTAAGCTACAGATAGTTAGCTAGCTAGGTTAGCTGTTATGATTCCACCGAAGCTAGGTAGTTCTCTGACGTTAGCTACCAAACGAGCATCATTCAAATCCGTTTTTATCTTGACGAGGTTCTCAAAGGCATTGCACTGCATTTATACCGTTGCGAGTTAGCTACCATCATCGATAACATTGCATGTCGTCCAAAGTGCAGTTATGTAGAATGTTAAAAACACGTGTTTGCAACACCGGTCACTGAAGGAGGCCAGCTGCCTATGCTACTTCTCTAGCTAGTTAACATGTTTTGGTTTGTTGTTACCTAGCTAACAAATAAGTAAATTTCAATTGGTATTTTGTAGAACACCATTACATTTTCAGTGCATGCCATTTGCGAGCTTAGTTGCCAACTAGTTCCACTAGAACAGTTCATAATGGAATGACCCTGGGTGCTGCGTATACCTTATTGAAATGTGACTGAGACTCAAACAGAGCTGTTTCCCTCTGTATAGGTTCCCCGGCGGGCAGCGGTATCCTGTTGTTACTGCTGCCACCATGTCCGGAACAGCGACGGTGTTGCAGCAGTTTGTCAGTGGCCTCAAAAGCCGCAACGAGGAGACCCGTGCAAAATCCGCCAAGGACCTTCAGCACTATGTCACTACAGAACTGAGAGAGGTAGAGAACCACAACGTTTTACACATTTTAATTAAAATGTTTTACGAAAAAAAACAACAAAAAACAAAAACGTCTCTGCCCGTGTTTATACTGAACATCTCTGAGCATTCACTATGAATAGTAATGTGGCTTTGCCTGGCTATATTAAACGTGCGTTTCAATTCAGATAAACATAATATTATAAATTGTCTCCCTCCACATTTCTGTCGAAAGCTGAGCCAAGAAGAGGCAACCACTTTCTACGATGAGCTGAACCATCATATTTTTGAGCTGGTGTCCAGCTCTGACGTTAACGAGAAGAAAGGTGGAATTCTTGCCATTGGTGAGTGTAGTGGCAAGAACGCTCTCTTTGAAGGAATGGGGTAAGGCCGAAATACACAGGCTAACTTTACTCACCTGTTTGCTTACACCTGTTCAACCACAGTTCTGGTACACTTCAGTTCCCCCCCTATTTGCCAGACACTCGTAACATACAGGGGGTGTCCAGCATGGGACCTTGAACTGAAGCTCCCGTTACAGCAAATCATTATACACTATACATTATACCAAAATTTGGTCTTGCGTACTTCAACAAAATGACCAAAAGTCTGGCTTTCTACTCAGAGCTATACTTAAAATATATAAAACATTTTTATTGGCTGTTTGGTCCTCCTGACCTCCTCCAATAAAAGGGTCGACATGCAGAACAACGCCGGGTTTGTTCTCTCATTCTCAGTGAGCTTGATAGGAGTGGAGGGAGGAAATGCCACGAGAATCAGCCGCTTCGCGAACTACCTGCGCAACCTGCTGCCCTCCAGCGACCCCGTAGTCATGGAGATGGCCTCCAAGGCCATGGGACACCTGTCCATGGCGGGGGACACCTTCACTGCCGAGTATGTGGAGTTCGAGGTGAAGAGGGCGCTGGAGTGGCTGGGGGCAGACAGGAACGAAGGCAGACGCCACGCAGCGGTGAGCATTACAGCCCTATGGCGCTGACACATTTAGACATGCAGTTGTCATCACATTTGATGTTGGTTGTCCATGCAGAGGTGTAGAACTTTAGAAAGGCGAGCTTTTGGGGACATGTCCTTATGAACTAATTACGTGTCAGTTCAAGGGGACAACTGCAGGGTCTCTCCTTTGAACCCCCAGCTTTTTTTATGGCAAGCTCAACTGTGACCCTAAACTCTGGAATTATAAATGGAAAATTCTTAGTTGACATAATATTTCATTGTGAAGAGCTCACTTGCCAAATTAGCTAAAAAGCCATAGTCTCCCACTCCGCAACACAGAAACATTACCACGTATCTAAAGCACTGGGCCCCTAGCTGAGGTGGACCTTCCTGCTAAACGACCGCATAGATTGGCTGCAGCGTCTGGTAATGGAGCGCTGTGGTGAGCTAGAAGTTGAGGTACATGGAATTCTCTGTGCTTTACAGGTGCTGGTGCTGCGGGAGCTGGCCGTCAGCGCGCCCACATTCTTCTTCCAGCAGGTGCAGCCCTTCTTCGACAACATCTTCTACGCGGTGTGGGACTCCAAGCAGGCCATCCGTGAGGGGGCCGTCTCAGCCCTCAGGGCTTCCCTGATCCTCACCACTCAGAGGGAAACCAAGGAGATGCAGAAACCGCAGTGGTACAAGGTAGACTGCGCTGCCCTCTGACCCGCAGACACACAATGGCGTCCGTACATTATGTGTCAGTTCCAGTGCTTTTCATACCTGCTAAAGTCCATAATTGGTCTGACTGCAGTTTTCCTGGCTTTCAGGACCGTGATATAATTGCTTATATCTTCAAAAGTATTGGGTACACATTAGGGGTGGGACAATGCACCGTCGATCCGAATGTGTAAATACAACTGCATCGATCTGTAAGATTCGAATCGATAAGCATCGATTAATATTGCATTTTAAATGAATGTGCACATGTATTCATTTATTCAAAAATTATTTAAAATATATATTTCTGAGACACGACTACTTTTAAAACTGTTTTGACCAGCTTCAATCCATGTTTCTGCTCCAACCGCCACGTAAGCGTGAGTTGAAAGTAGGGACAGGCGGGAATCAAGCGACAATGAGACAGACAGATCTGAGCGAAATGGCTAGCTGCGTGCTCACTGAGTGCGACAAAAGAGACAGAAACTTACAGAATTTGCGATGTTCCGAACAGAAAATCAGTGGTATGGAAGCATTTCGGGTTTAGAAAGAAGGAGGGTGTACTTGACAAAACCGCTGCAATATGCAAGATCTGCCAAGTAGAAATCAGATACACAGGCAACACCACAAACATGATAAACCATTTGAGCCGACGATACACAATTGACGTGAAAAACAGCAAGCGGGTTAGCAAGCTAAACTCGGGAGTCATTGACACTTCCCCTGAGTTTCCTGGAGAAATGGCCAAACAGTTCTATTTTTTTGTATAATTGTTTTTATTAGTTTTTATACACATACCGTGTCCAGACAGTTAATTGTAAAGTGCTTTCTGATATTTAAATTTAAACCATTTTCTATTCAAAATCAAGTCGACGTTAGAGACAAAAAACAAAAATAGTAAGACTATTTCCAATGTCTTACGTTTAATTAATTATTACTACGTTAACTGTCCGATTCACAAAATGAATGTCGTGGAACCTAGATACACCATACCATGCAGAAAATATTTGAGTGAAAAATGTATACCTGCTCTGTATGAAGAGGTGAAGAAAACTGTTCGACTGTCCTTGCAAAACGCTACGAGAGTAGCTTTAACTACGGATGGATGGGCATCTTGCTCCACCGAAGTTCTAGATCGTACTAAGATTTAGGAAAGTACTATGCATGACACTAACCTATAGGCTATTTAATTTTTCTTGGCCCAGTTTAGTAATTGTTATACATTTTGCCATTTTCATTTTGTAAATAAAGGAAATGTATTAGGGTACCATGTCTGACACTGTTTGAAAAACAATAACCTAAATAGGGCAACTTTAGAAAATACACTGTTAGTAATGTTTATTGCTGCATTATTTGCTGCAGACAGCTGCAAAATGTATGGCATGCCTTAACAATAAACATAATGCTGTGAACTTGGTGTAAGGTTCTAATTGAATATTTAATTACTGCTGAATGTATCGGTATCAAATCACATTAGCATACCTATTACTTTTTTTAAAGTATCTAAATTAATCGAACCGAATCGAATCGAATCGTGGTCAAACGTAAGATATTATGATGCATCGAACCTTTGCCTAAAGAATCGTAATCGAATCGAATCGTTATGGGATTGAATCGTCCCACCCCTAGTACACATGCATGTATGAGGTCTCAAATGAAAGGGCTGATTTTCCTTTGTCTCACCTTTCATTTGAATCGTAACTTAATTCATGATTGTTCAGTAGAGGGACTTCCCCTTAAGTGGCAGACTTAACCTGCAGCCCTTGCCTGCACTGATTTAATCGTTAGTTTGCATGTTTGTATCTCTGTTATCCATTAGCAAACCTTTGAGGAGGCAGAAAAAGGTTTTGACGAGACTCTGTCCAAGGAAAAAGGCATGAACCGTGACGACCGGGTCCATGGTGCCCTGCTGATCCTGAACGAGCTGGTCCGTATCAGCAGCATGGAGGGGGAGGTGAGGCCCTCCCCACGCCAAACAGGCACACAAACCCTAATAAGAGTTACAGTTCTTGAGTCATGATTTAATACTCCACTTTTCACCCCTGACAGAATAATAAGATGCTTTTCTTGTCTTATGATTTGATGTGACACGCTGTAGTACACTGATAACGTCAGACTTATTATCCATATGTTGTCTGAGGTTCATGCAGCCTTATGTCTGCCACTACTGTCTACCCCCCCCCCCCCCGGCCTTGTCGCCCTGCCAGCGCATGCGTGAGGAGATGGAGGAGATCACGCAGCAGCAGCTGGTCCATGACAAGTACTGCAAAGAGCTGATGGGCTTTGGGACCAAGCCGCGCCACATCACGCCCTTCACCAGCTTCCAGTCAGTGCAGCCGCAACAGTCCAACGCACTGCTGGGGCTCCTGGGGTACAGCAGCCAGCAGGGCTTCCTCAGCTTCGGGGCCACGCCCGCCCCGTCCAAGAACACCCTGGTGGAGAGCCGCTATTGCCGTGAGCTCATGGAGGAACGCTTCGACCAGGTGAAAACCCCTCAAACCTGACAAAAATGCAAACTGATTTTTCCTGCTTTCGGAGTTTTGTCATAGGCCTATATTCATCATGTCGCCCCTTTTTCCTATGAACACCTCTCTTCTATACTTTCTTTGAAGCACAGAGTCATTCGTTTTTCCTCTTCATCTTTTGAAATCTTTGAAGGGACCCGGAAGGGTGTACGCTTATGTGCGTGCCTGCGTGTCTGTGTGTATGTTTGTTTGGTTTTTTTTGTGTGCGCGTGTTCATGTGATTGTGTGTGCATGGGTGACTGAATTAGCGATTGTGTACGTGCGTGTGCGCACGGGTGTGCAGGTACTTTGGGGACATTTTTGAATGGCGCTCTCGTTCCTCAGGTGTGCCGCTGGGTATTGAAGTACAGGACCAGTAAGAACCCTCTGATACAGATGACCATCCTTAATCTGCTGCCCCGCCTCTCCGCCTTTCAGGCAAACAACTTCACAGGTCTGGAGAACAACCTCAAACACTTCTAATAACGCTTAAATCAATGTGTGTAACAATTTGGGTAAGATACCTGTAGTCTGCTGGGCATCTATTAAATCAGCATTCTCTTAAAATCATAGGGGCGTGCCATGCAAGGATTAATCTGAGCTATACTGGCTTTCATCATGATACCGTGGTTATAGCGACTAACGGTAATCTGAAGTTAAGCACACATGCTGATTGAATCTCTGCCTTTGTCAGAATTCGCTCAAGTATTGGGTGAGCAGGTTGTGCTGTTCTTGGTGCAGGACAGGCTTAACGTCTGGGCACTAAGCCTGAAGATGTGTGTTTTTATTCTGTGCCTGAATATGGTGAGCAGTTCTCCGGACCAGAGAAGAGATCTCAGTGTTGTGAATAGATGCTTATTGTGCGGAGATTCTTTGCGCTCATGGTTGACCGCCTTATATTTGTAGTTGTTTTCAACTGAATTTTTTGATTGATTAAAAATCAAAAACTTGGAAGTCTTCATAGGGGTTCAGTATAAAAATGAAATGTGCAGTTCATGCAATCCTGTGCTGTGTACTCTGCAGATCCCAGCAATGTCTGCGTATAGATGTTTATTCTTCAGGAATGACCCTTCATGATTACTTCTTATATGCCAATAAATTCTGAAGGAATTCTGAATGTGATGTGATATAGCGGACTGTCAGTTTAGTGTTGGTGATCTGTGGTCCTTCTGAGTGGCCCTTCTGCTGGTATCCTCTCCCTTCTCGTGGTATTGGGGAAAAATCCAGCTGTTTTTATGTTTCAGATCAGTACCTGTCAGACACTATGAGCCATCTGCTGGGCTGCTTGAAGAAGGAGAAGGAGCGCACTGCGGCCTTCCAGGCCCTGGGGCTGCTGGTAGTGGCTGTGAGGACCGAGATCCAGCCCTACCTCACCAAGATCCTAGAGATCATCAAAGCCGCTCTGCCCCCCAAGGACTTTGCGCACAAGTAAGCCCCCTAAAGAGCCATCTGTGTGTGCGTGTGTCCTCCCGTGCTGAGGGTGGCGCTGTGTGCAGCTCCACTCCCCTCTGCGTGTGTCCTCCTGTGCTGAGGGTGGCGCTGTGAGCAGTGTGACTCCTCTCTGTCTCTCTGTTTTCCTGCTCCCTCAGGAGACAGAAGACCATGCAGGTGGACGCCACCGTGTTCACCTGTATCAGCATGCTATCCCGAGCCATGGGACCCAGTATTCACCAGGACATAAAGGAACTGCTGGAACCCATGCTAGCTGTGGGGCTCAGGTGTGTGTGTGCGTGCGTGCGTGCGTGTGTGTATGTATGTGCGTGTGTGTGACACGAGTGCAATACCTGTATGTGCATTTGTGTATGTGTGTGATTAGCACCAGGATAAAACCTGTGTATGTCCATATGTGTGTATTACATCAGTAATATCTGTGTGTGTGTGTGTGTGTGTGTGTGTGTGTATGTGTATGTGTGTATGTGTGTGATGCACCTCTGATGTACCCATCTTTATGTTATGAGTGTAATACGTGTGTGTGTGTATTTGAGTGTGTGTGTGTGTGTGTGTGTATTTGAGTGCATGTACAAACCCAGCGTGTTCTCCGTACACAGCCCTGCCCTGACTGCAGTGCTGTACGACCTGAGCCGGCAGATCCCCCAGCTGAAGAAGGACATTCAGGACGGGCTGCTGAAGATGCTCTCTCTGGTGCTCATGCACAAGCCTCTACGCCACCCGGGTATGCCCAAGGGCCTGGCTCACCAGCTGGCCTCGCCCAGCCTCACCAACATCCCCGAGGCCAGCGACGTGGGCAGCATCACCCTCGCCCTGCGCACGCTGGGCAGCTTCGAGTTTGAAGGTGAGAGCCGTCAGATTAGCGCTGAAGCTCACTGCGCACGTGCGGCCAGCACAGTGCTGCAGGAACAATTTAAAATATTTATTTTTAAAACAGGTCATTGAATTGACTTTACAGCACACTATTTCTGGAAACCAAAAATCCTCTATTTGGGCCTTGGTTCCCTGACTCGATAAATTAATAATTTCCCTGTGTTACCTACTATTACATCAGACTTTATGCTGTAAAACTATGTTTTTTCCACTATTATCCATTGGGACCCTGATGGCTTAGCATCAGCACTGTTCATTGCTAGTTTCACTGGATAAGTGCCTCTGTTAAATGGTTAAATGTAAGAGTAATTATGGGGGTACGTGGGTAATGTCACCTGTGTGATTCCTCTAAGCCCGTTGTCATGTGGTCTGGCCCACAGGACACTCTCTAACGCAGTTTGTGCGCCACTGCGCCGACCACTTCCTGAACAGCGAGCACAAGGAGGTCCGCATGGAGGCTGCTCGCACCTGCTCGCGTCTGCTCACCCCCTCCATCCACCTGATCAGCGGCCACGGGCACGTGGTCAGCCAGACGGCCGTGCAGGTGGTGGCCGACGTTCTCAGCAAGCTGCTGGTGGTGGGCATCACCGATCCAGGTGAGGGGGCGGGGTCTCCCGCCATTTCAGGAGGCTGCGCTGAATATGATGGGGCTAGAGCCTGGGGGCAGAGCTCTGCTGTGGAGAAGAGCCTTCACTAAAGGGGCCGGATTGTAATGTTTGTTTGTTTGTTTGTTAGTTTTTACTGGTTTATTTACAGCCTTGCAGCCATCATTAATGCCCAATCCATACATACAGCGATGCGAGCGAGCGAACAGCCGGATGACACAGAAAAGTTAATGGAAGCCGTTTGTTTCAGTGCAGCGCTCCAGACTGACAGCGCGCCACATCGATGAGAGCAAGCAGTGTAGTTTTGGTCCCAAAAAATAGCTTGCACTGTTTCCAACAACATTTTGCTGGTGTACCCCGCCTCTAAACTGCTCCGATTGGTGGAAAACCCAGGTTGTAGTTTCCTGTTTCTTTCTCCCAGGACGGAAAAATTATGGTTTTGCTTGTCAAATAGCATAGCTTTACTGTATGTAATTTAGCAATACTCATTTTTATGTGGAAAGGAAGAAAATGGCGCAAAACTGAGAGACCGCCCAGTGTGGTATCTGATTGGTTCCCGTTTCTTTCCACCATAAAATCTTCCGGGTCACATTGAGATAACTTGTGAGGGACATCGTCCCATGATCGCTCGAGACGCTGGATGTTAGGGATGGGGTGTAAGCCATATGGCTCTTGTGTATGATGTGTAATGTTATTTATCGGGGCATTGTTAGAGAATGTGCCCATAGGCCCAGGCTGTTCTCACTGGGATTTTGGGCTGTGTTGCTCCTCTCAGACCCGGATATCCGCTACTGCGTGCTGGCCTCGCTGGACGAGCGTTTCGATGCCCACCTGGCCCAGGCGGAGAACCTGCAGGCCCTGTTTGTGGCTTTGAACGACGAGGTGTTTGAGATCCGGGAGCTGGCCATCTGCACCATCGGCCGCCTCAGCAGCATGAACCCCGCCTTCGTCATGCCCTTCCTGCGCAAGATGCTCATCCAGGTAACCGTGGAAACCAGCGGTGCTCTCCAGCCCTGCTCCTGGAGGTCCTGTCTGTCTTTAGGGTCTCAGAGATTAATTTCAGCCGTCAGCAAACATCCTAGCTCATGATCCAACTGTTGGATGTAAGCTTCTGTGGGGAAAAGAGAAACCCCTAGAATTGCTATAGACACTACTGTTCTTCAGGCCCATGTTCTTTTGTCACTGACAAGGAAACTACAGTTGTATTGTCCAAAAAAAAGTACATACATATTTCTGTAGCTGTAGCATGATGGAGTTCAGTTTTGGCTGATAACGATGGACTTGCTTTACCGCCTTTCCACCAACAGATGGCAGCCTTGTGCTGCTGTTAAAGTTCTGTGTGGAGTTTCTCGTTGTGTACCGGAATGGATTACGTTAAGGCTCGTTCTGCATTGTGTTCTCCCTCTGCAGATTCTTACCGAGCTGGAGCACAGTGGCGTGGGCAGGAACAAGGAGCAGAGCGCTCGCATGCTGGGTCACCTTGTGTCCAACGCCCCACGTCTCATACGGCCCTATATGGAGCCCATCCTCAAGGTACGGCCGCTACACTGGCGCCTGTACACTGGTTCTGTTTAAAAACTCTCCCCCCCCCCTCACATCACTGTACACTGCTGCTCTGTTACAAACCCCCCCCCCCACCCCCTCACATCACTGTACACTGCTGCTCTGTTCCAAACTCTCCCCCCTCTCACATCACCGTACACTGCTGGTCTGTTACAAACTCCCCCCCTCACATCACCGTACACTGCTGGTCTGTTACAAACTCTCCCCCCCCTCTCACATCTCCGTACACTGCTGCTCTGTTACAAAATTCCCCCTTCTCATCACCGTACACTGCTGCTCTGTTACAAACTTCCCCCCCTCTCACATCACTGTACACTGCTGCTCTGTTACAAACCCCCCCCCCCCCCTCTCACATCACCGTACACTGCTGCTCTGTTACAACCCCCCCCCCCTCACATCACCGTACACTGCTGCTCGGTTACAAACCCCCCCCCCCCCTTTCACATCACTGAACACTGCTGCTGCTCTTCTTCCAGGCCCTCATCCTGAAGCTGAAAGACCCAGACCCCAACCCTGGCGTGGTCATCAGTGTCCTGGCCACTATCGGAGAGCTGGCTCAGGTAGGGCTTAGCTTGGGCCCTGCTGGTCTTCAACAGAGGTTTCAGTTTGGATGCTCTGATTTGAGAACTTACCTGTGGTTGGTGCAGAGTTGGTGCTAGCTTTCTGTAGTAGAGTTTGTGTGTGTCTGTGTGTATCTCTATTTGTGTTTGTGTGTGTATGTGTTAGGGGTGGGACAATGCACCGATCGATCTGAATGTGTAAATATAACTGCATCGATCTGTAAGATTAGAATTGATAAGCATCGATTAATATCGCATTGTGAATGAATGTGCACATGTATTTATTTATTCAAAAAAAATATTCATTTCATTATTTAAAAAATATGTTTCTGAGACACGACTACTTTTAAAACTGTTTTGACTAGCTTTAATCCATGTTTCTGCTCCAACCCCCACGTAAGCGTGAGTTGAAAGCAGCGACAGGCGGGAATCAAGCGACAATGAGATGGACAGATCTGAGCGAAATGGCTAGCTGCTCGAGTGCGACAAAAGAGACAGAAATTGACAGAATTTGCGATGTTCCGAACAGAAAATCAGTGGTATGGAAGCATTTCGGGTTTAGAAAGAAGGAGGGTGTACTTGACAAAACCGCTGCAATATGCAAGATATGCCAAGTTGAAATCACATACACAGGCAACACCACAAACATGATAAACCATTTGAGCCGACGACACACCAATGACGTGAAGGACAGCAAGTGGGTTAGCAAGCTAAACTCGGGAGTCAAGATTTTCCTGGAGAAATGGCCAAACAGTTCTTTTATTTGTTTTTATTCGTTTTTATACACATACCGTGTCCAGACAGTTAATTGTGCTTTCTGATATTTTAATTTAAACCATTTTCTATTCAAAATCAAGTAGACGTTAGAGACAAAAAACAAAAATAGTCAGACTATTTCCAATGTCTTACGTTCGATTAATTATTACTACGTTAACTGTCCGATTCCAAACCTCCCCCTCCCCCCTTCCCCTACATATCACACAGACAAAAACTAAAATAAAAAATAAAAAAACAGTTCTAAACGGGCAAAAGAGGTGACATCTGCTATAGCCACGTTCATCTGCAAAGACCTTCGACCATACAGTGCGGTAGAAGAAGAGGGATTTAGTCACTTAATGAATGTCGTGGAACCTAGATAGACCATACAGAAAACATTTTAGTGAATAAAGGAAAGGTATTAGGGTACCATGTCTGACACTGTTTGAAAAACAATAACCTAAATAGGGCAACTTTAGAAAATACACTGTTAGTCATGTTTATTGCATTATTGCATTATTTGCTGCAGACAGCTGCAAAATGTATGGCATGCCTTAACAATAAACATAATTCTGTGAACTTGGCGTAAGGTTCTAATTGAATATTTAATTACTGCTGACTGTATCGGTATCAAATCACATTAGCATACCTATTAAATTTTTTTAAAGTATCAAAATGAATCGAACCGAATTGTATCGAATCGAATCGTGGTCAAATGTAAGATGTTATGATGCATCGAACCTTTGCCTAAAGAATCGTAATCGAATCGTTATGGGATTGAATCGTAACCGAATCGAATCGTTATGGGATTGAATCGTCCCACCCCTAGTATGTGTGTGTATCTCGGTGTGTGTAAATGCGTGTGTCAGTGAGTGAGATGGTTTTTGCGTGTGTGGGTGAGTGATCTGTTGTTCTGAGGCTGCTTTGTGTACACGCAAGTGTGAGTTAGTTTGACTGTGAAATCTTCTCAGGGTATGTGCATGTATGTATGAGATAGAGGGACAGACAGGTACTGCTGTACACTGAAAGTGTGTGTGTGTGTGTGTGTGTGGTGTGTGTGTGTGTGGTGTGTGTGTGTGTGTGTGTGTGTGTGTGTGTGTGGTGTGCGCGCGCATATGTGTGTGTGTGTGCGTGTGTGCGTGTGTGCGTGTGTGCGTGTGTGTGTGTGTGTGTGTGTGTGTGTGTGCACGTGTGCGTGTGTGTCCGTGCCCGTGCACGTGTTACAGGTCAGTGGTCTGGAGATGAGAAAGTGGATGGACGAGCTCTTTCCCATCATCATGGACATGCTGCAGGACTCCTCCGCATTGGCTAAGCGACAGGTACGACCTCATGCTGAAAACCTCCAAATAACCTCCTGCTGCTGCCCCCTGCCCCCTATTTAATACAAGCAATACAACTACTACACTAAGGCAATGTTGGAATTTACTTTAAACTTAAACCTTCACAAATCCATTTTTTTTTAGAATTGTAATTTATATTTTTCAATTTTTGCCCCATTTTTTTGATAGAAAAGTGCAAGGGTAGCCATTCTTCTGTGTGAGTTTCCCCCATGTTGGCCACCCCCCCCCCCCCCCCCCCCCCAGAAAATAGCCTTCAGACTATGAACTGTATGTCATCACCTCTCATTTGCACAACTGCGATTATTGAAGGTCTCCTGTGGAATATATACAACACATGCTTTTTCCTGGCATGAAACGGGTCTTTGATGCTCCACATCATTGGGTCAACACGTAGGGTCAGCACACATGTTAGCGTTGAAGTATCCTAAATTGGGCCCTAGTCAAGGTCTAAAATTGCAATTTATTTCACAGGTATTAAAACTGAACAATAAAAAGTATCATAAAATAGAGAGACGGATGTTATGTTTTGTGACCTCTCTCTTTCCATGTTAATTTGTGAACATAAAAACAGCTATAAGATAAACGGATGAACCCTTTTACACTGTACGGAACATTTTAGGTCTAATAATTAGTCATCCCACTGATTGAAAAAATGTTTTCCATAAGGTGTGGCATGACCTGCTCCATCATTTTGGGTCTTTTTTTTTACCCAGAAACGCATTTTGGGTTTTATATATGGCTGTGTCGAGGGGAGTCTCAGCTTTATTGTGATGTTAATATTTGTAAATATACATTTTCAGCTAGATATGCTCATTGAAGTCATAACAGTCACCAAACTGTGTTTTTGAGAAAAGAGGCTCCACAGTTCAACTGTCCATATCTGATTTGACAAAAATTTCTGTACAAACAAGCCGTTGCAACTCAAAACGATTGAACACGTTTGGTGATGATCAGGATTAAACTATTATAAACGCTGACATCATCGATTAAAGAACACATTATGGGATTTCGTCTGCCTCTCATCTGCTTTCCCCCGGCTCATACCTTCGCAGCTCTGATTAGTGACTGGCTACGCCAACAAGCCAAGCGTCTCTGCACGGGAGATGCTTGGCTTTCTCTGATGATCAGAGGGCTGTGTTATGCCCCCAAATAATTAATATTCTAACAAGTATTAATAGTTTTTTTTTCATTTTTCCACTTTGGCGTTCGCATATTTTGCTTTGGCGCGTGCCAAAGAGCTCTCTATGCAGGAAAAACCCTGCACTAGTGTCCTTCCCCTTGGAGAGGGACAGAGTTTGGCCCTTCTGAGAGGCTGGGAAACGGCCATTAGTGCTGTCATTCCCCACTGGAGCCAAAGCTGGAGTCTAAGCAGCGAAACCCAATCGTCTTCTGCGTCAGAGAACGGTCACCATCTAAATCCACACATTCCCCCCCAGTTTCCCATTACTCCAAATATTATTTTATTCTGTTTTTCTAATTAGGTGAGCCGTAAACGTAGCCGTGATTTAGCTCCCCGGTCTCCAGTTAGACCTTTCTGCACCGCGTTTGTTGGAACCTGTAAGAAAGAGAGAGAGACGGAGAGAGACGGAGAGAGACGGAGAGAGACGGGGAGAGACGGGGAGAGACGGGGAGAGACACGGAGAGAGACCAGCACTGATGACTTCATGTTTTGTTCCTCCTCCACCAGGTGGCGCTGTGGACCCTGGGCCAGCAGGTGGCCAGCACGGGGTACGTTGTGGAGCCCTACCGCAAGTACCCCTCTCTGCTGGAGGTGCTGCTCAACTTCCTCAAGACGGAACAGAATCAGGGAATCAGGAGAGAGGTACTGACGTCGGGGTCTGTGTCTAACTCAGTACTAATGTATTGTTTCAGGGAGAGACCCAAGTTTTCACATACTGTATGTGATTGGATGAAATCTAGACTTAAGTCTCCAATATCCGGTGAGCAACTGCCACTGTTCCCGTAAGCAAGGTGCTTAACTTGAATTGCTTCAGGAAATATTCAGCTGGATGATGGGATAATATTAAGAAATGGAAGCTATCTGGAGATGATCCTGTGCTAATAAAATGAAAAGCTGCCATCTGCCCTTGTTTTCCTGGAAGACCTGAAACTCCTGAAATATGATGTTGGGATGACAGTTTGTCAGTTTATTTTATTAAATGTTAAAATAGTTTTGATGACAGGTTTTTAATACTGCCATTTACGAGGGTGTAGTAAAAGTGTAGACATCAGTGCCTGTCTAACAAACACGTGCACACGCACACGCGTCTGCAGAAGGAATAATGAAAATTCTGCTCGAGAACTTCCAGTCTGCACGTGGCAGTGCTGCACGGGAGCACTCTGATTGGCTGGTGAAGGATTGCAGGCTTCCTGGTTACAGCTGTTGGCCGGTGTTTCAGGGAATGTCATTAGCTAGGTTTCCTACCCCGTCTGCCACCACCATTCCTAATGCATTATTCCGACCTCCACCCTGTCCTGCCCCTCCGCAACACGTCTGAATGGATCGTTCCACCCCCTCCCCTCTTGAAGGATTACTCCGCTGTGTTCACAGGCCATTCGAGTGCTAGGCCTGCTGGGAGCCCTGGACCCCTACAAGCACAAGGTGAACATCGGCATGATTGACCAATCACGCGACGCCTCCGCTGTCAGCCTGTCTGAGTCCAAGTCCAGCCAGGACTCTGGTGAGTGTCTCTGACCTGCCACACCCCTTTGACCTGTCCCAGTGAAGCCACACCCTTTTGACCTGTCCCAGTGAAGCCACACCCCTCTGACCTGTCCCAGCAAAGCCAGTTCCGTTTTTGTTTGTTTGTCGTCAATCCTCCCTTACAGAGCACCTTTTAAGTTTGCTTGCTGCACGTAGCAAATTGCGTCACAAGATGGCTCCCTCGAGGAAAGACAGCAAGGGAAGGGAGCGTGTTAAATTGGATCCAAATGTAGCCCAGCTCTTCTGTTTGTATCTCATAAGAGGACTAAATGTACCTCCAAGTTCTGTCACTCCCCCCAAACACATGCCTTCTCTGCCAGTCACTCTGTTCTTACAAAATCCCCACTTCACCTCCTGTGTCATATTACTGCTGTTTGCAAGACTTTGGATTTTCTCTGTGCACAAAAACACTGCAGGACAGGTTTTTCCTGGATTAGATTTGGTCACCTGCTGTGGCAGAGACTCACTGTTCCTTCTTCCTTTTAAAGATTTAATTATAGTGTGCTACCTGTGCGTAGAGCGATGCCTTTCAGCCCGGGAGTGAGATGTGATGATGTCTTTACCAGGTGTAATTAGGGCAGATCACAGGCGGTAATGCGATAGGTGCAGGCGTGCCCGGCGTGTCGGCGCATGGCGCTTCCATGTGCAAAGTTCTGCGGCTAAAGCTTTGCCGCTCGTTAGCAGAGCAGGTGGGTTAGTGGAGTCCAGCAGGTGTGAGTGGAGCGGGGCAGAGCTGCCGACCCCAGAGATGGCGTGCGGCTTTCCCTGCGAGCCACGCGGCTTTCCCTGCGAGCCCCACACGTCTCTCTGTTTGCGTGGGCTAATGGCTTTAGCAGCTGGGTGGCAGCGGTGGCTGTGTCAGAAAGATCTCACCTTGCTGAGGTGTGTGATTACAGTCAGGGTCAGCGTCTGGTGCAGGGCCCGTCTGCTTTAGATGGTGGGGGGGGGGGGGCTCTTCAGTCCCATTATAATGTGGTTGTGGCCCCCCCAGAGAAACTCTGCAGCAGGTCCTGTATGGTGGGGGTTCGGGAGCGGGGGTGTCACATTGCTCTGAATCCACCGGGGGGAGACTTTGTGGCTCTCTCCCTAATAACTTAGGTTTCACTCAATATTCTCACACACAAAGCCTCCTACGCTTTCTCGGTTTTGGGCTTGCATCGGTCTCTGTACTGTACAGCCTCTCTCCATACTGTGGCCACTGAGAGCATTTCAGCCCAGTATTGTATTACAGCGAGTGGGAACCTGCAGGGAAAGACCAGTGTTTATGACGGAGCAACCAAACTTGACTGTCTGGCGGACAGGAAACCCATTCATAAGGATGAAGCCGCCTCGGGGGTGCTGTATAGAGGGTTTGTGATTAATCAGCGGAGCCGCTGTAACCAATCACAGGCCTCAATGGCTGGGGGTGGGAAACCGGGGCTGTAAATCACGCAAGGTTTGGAAAGCGGTGACGTTCTCCCTCTTGAGCCGCAGCTGGCGTACGGAAACCGCCAACAGCCCTTTCCGCGCGCGAGATGTCCGGCTACCAGACCGCAGCAGACTGTCCGCCAAAGCCCAGGTGGTCCGCGGTCTGTCGCCTGGGACGACTGGCGTATCCGAGATCTTCTGGTGCACGGCCACTGAAAACAGCGGGCTTGCGTGTGACTGTAGCCTGTGGCGTTTTTCTGAGTCGTCCGTCACGCCGATCGCCTCCTCGTGAAACGTGCAGACCCGTCCCATGCCTGTTTCAGGCCTCTTCGCTCTATCCAAACAAAGGCCGAGTCCCCACATGCTGTCCGTCACACTTCTGGATTTACGGCTTCGCTCCGCCCGTATAAATATATTTTTTTATGATTGCAGATTTCAGTTTTCCCAACTGCTGCTTTTTTATTGGATGGTACCGTAATAGCACGCCTGTTCCTGTAGCTTTACGGTCATGTTTTGGGGAAACGACTGGTGTTGCAGTGTTGTTGTGCTCAGGGTTTTGGGTTTGGATGTCCTGTCCTGTACCTCCATGTGGAGATGGGATGTCTGGCGTGGAGCCCCGTACTGTTCCCCGAGCTCTGGGCTCTTCAGACCACACTCCTCCAGGTTTATGGTACAAAGGTGTGCTTGTGCTTTCACTCGCTGACATCAGTACAGGAAACACGCTTCTTTACCTGGAACAGATGTGTCAAGAGCGCAGAGCTAAACGTATCGTGAATGGCTTTTGTGTTATTGTGTGTGTGTGTGCGTGTGTGCGTGCACGTGTTTGTTTGTTCGTGTATTTGTGTTTTTGTGTGTGTGTGTTTGTGTTTTTACGACAGGAAACACTGTGTGATGCCACTGTCTTGCAGTTGATCATAGAAACTAGTCATAAAAAATGACCTAATTTCATTGGCCCTTCTAATGATGATTGACACGTGAGTTGGAAAATTGAAAAGGCAAAGCAGGAGGCAGCTGGGCTTTCCGGAACATTCTTGAGTGGATGAGTGAGGGGGAGCCGGCATTCAGGAAATTGTAACTTCCTGCACGCGAGTACCAGGAGCAGACTCCAGAGTGCTCATAATGGACAATGTACTCTGGGAGATGTGCTCCATTTGCAGCCAAAAACCTCAACAGGGTAAAAGTACATATGCACATGCTTTTACAGAAGCGATTAAAAAGGTTCATTCTTGAATAAATATTATCTATTTAAAAAATGTGTCGGTTAGTACAAAACAAAATAACATATCAGTTCCAGCGTCATTAATTTATTATATTCTGTTTCCTGTGTTAAAATGCTAAAATAACACTTGAAAGCTGCGTGCCGCCACAGGCTGCATGGCGGCTCGCTGTCTCTCCTGTTTGTGCTCGCTGTCTCTCCTGGTTGTGTGTTTGTGGAACGCTGAGCGATGGTGCCATTGTCTGTGCCTCCCCAGCGGACTACAGCACCAGCGAGATGCTGGTGAACATGGGCAACCTGCCGTTGGACGAGTTCTACCCGGCGGTCGCCATCGTCACGCTCATGCGCATTCTGCGAGACCCCTCGCTCTCCAACCACCACACCATGGTGGTGCAAGCCGTCACCTTCATCTTCAAGTCCCTGGGGCTCAAGTGCGTGCAGTTCCTCCCCCAGGTCATGCCCACCTTCCTCAACGTCATCCGCGTCTGCGACGCCAACATCCGAGAGGTACTGCCCGCCAAACCCAACCATGGCCGCCAAAATCATGGCCTTCATTTTCCAGTCAGCGATAATCATTGTTGGCGGCGGTGCATGTTTGGACGCTGTTGTTGCGTAAATGTAGTCTCCCGCTGCGTGTATTTAACATGTACTTTCACATGCAATATTAAAGGTTTATACATACAGCTAGTTTGTAAAAATGTATTATTGGTGACCATGGAAAATAATAGGTTTTCAGGAAAATATCTTATAAAACCGCATTAGATGGTAATTATTCAAAATGACTTTTACAGTGTGTTTTTTTAGGTGAACTTTAAATGGTTTGAGACCTCTAATGACCCAGGTTATACAAATGAAATACGCTCATTACAAGTAATGCCAGAAAGTTTAAAAACATGCTAAATTAGCTTGTGCATTAAAATGGCCATTTCATAAATTGATTTTCCATTATGTCGAATGTAGAATTTAGTCCAAGTCATCTTAAAGTGCCCTCTGACTCAGAACTTAAACCCTTGCGCTCAATTTGTTTTATTTAACATTGTACAAAATGTACACCTGGGATAAACTCGATCTCTAAAAACAGCCCATTAAAAGAAAACCCCAGCATGTAAGATTTAAGCAAGCCAAGTGACAGCAGGTCTGTATGACAGCCCCTTACATAAATGTCCAGGCACTGTACAATATACACTTGAATGGATTTTTTAATGTTTTTGTTTTTTGTGCAGACTTTGTGTTAGCAAGCTGTTTGTCCACCAAAGATTTCCAGTGCATCTTTTAAAACCACGCGTTGAATTTTGAATTGGTAGACTTCAGTCCTGGCACAGACAGTTACCACTCTGTCGTCCAGTCTAGTTCAATTCATGCCCTGGACATGAAATTCAGTCTGAAAGTGTGAAATTGGAGTTGGAATTGACCATTGCAAAGTTCTGAGTGGATTAGCTGTGGAGCTTCTAGGTCTGACATCAGCTGTGATTGAATTTTGTGAACCCATGTGACTTGTCAGCAATCTGTTTTGGTTTCATCTCTCTCTCTCTCTCTTTCTCTCTTTCTCTCTTTCTCTCTCTTTCTTTCCCTCCCTCCAGTTCCTCTTTCAGCAGCTGGGGATGCTCGTGTGCTTTGTGAAGGTCCACATCCGGCCCTACATGGACGACATCTTCACCCTCATCAGAGTGAGCCCTGGTGCCCTGCGCACGCCTCACTCTCTCCCCCTGCTGGAGAGCAGGCTCCTTACATCCTCACCTCTCTCACAGTCCTCAAACAGAGCCCCAGTGACGGTGGTCTCGTTCCTTACAAGGGGGCCCGCGTTAATCAACAGGAGTTGGGCCTGTCGTCGCCAAACGAGCCTGGAAAAGTCGCGGCACCAGCTTGTGCACCGAAGTGTTTGAATTTAAGGCACCGTTTCAACAAAAACGCCTTTCTGAAAGGATGTATGGAAAATCATAAATGCTTCATTTAGTGCAATTTGTCAGCAATAACCCTCTGAATAGCACACAAAGGCTCTTTTCTTTTGTTACACGTCTACTTCCAATGTCCAGAGGAGGAACAGGAATAGCCATTCAGGGCTTCATCATCTTATAAAACCGCGCTGGCGGTTCCCCTTCGCGACCCAGCCAGTCCCAGAGCGGGAAAGCAGAGGATGAAGGGCCCGGCCAATGACGCGGCACGAGCGAGCCGCTAATTTTATAGCGCGCCAGAGCGACCTCTTCCACCCCCGCCCCCTCTGCTCTCAGCGCTGTTGCAGCCAGACCCTCTCGTCTCGGCTCCAGAACGCGGGCGGCCTCGCGTCGGCCTCCAGGCTTTTAAAGTGGTGTCGGGTTAGCGGGCGATAAACCCCGATTCCTGTCTGGAGCCGCTGTGGGGGTCTGTGAAGGCGGTCAAAACGTCGCCTAAGGTGTGTAGAGTCATTGCCTGACCCAGTTCTCCAGGTTTCCGGCCTGTACGATGAGGTAGTTTGGTACTGAGCAATTTGGCTGCGCCCAGTGCTGCCCGTAAAAACCCGGGGACTGGTGGGAACGTCTGTCTAGGTGGAAATGTAGGTCACTGGCCCCTCCCACCACGAGCATCCGGAGTGCGCCATTTCAGTAAACTTGTACACCCTATACCATCCAGAGTCTTTGGTTAAAGATATATAAGACTATATTACAAGCGTCAAAGGTATATAAGGCTATGTTACATGTGGGTGAGCTTATCGCAATTCTTCTAGCCCACGGCTCGCGTGTGTAATTCTGCCTCGCTCAGGTTGTCTGGAAGCTTAGAGAAATCTTCAGGGAGGTTTAGGGTATTAGGTACACCATCACTCACTTTGATCCTGCAGGCGACTGTAGCTAAAGTGCTCAGCAGGTTACGTGTGGCGCATGGACATTGATTGATGATGGTGGAGACAGTTTGATGATGCTGGAAGCAGGAGCTTATAGGCGTGATCGTGACTAACGCTAAGCACTTTATTACCCATTACCCTCCCACACACACACACACACACACATGCACGCACACACTCTCACTCTCACTCACACACACTCGCACACACTCTCACACACACGCACACACACACGCACTCGCACACACCCACACACACACGCACGCACACACTCTCACTCACTCACACACACACGCACACACTCTCACTCACACACGCACGCATGCACACACTCTCACTCACATACACACGCACTCGCACACACACACACACTCTCCCACATACACACACTCTTTCTTACACACACACAAACTCACTCAGACACACACGGTAATGACAGCATGGCCTGGCTCATGGGCCTCTCGGCGGGTGGATGAGACAGGGCAGTTTATAGCGATGTAATGATGAGGTCATGTGGCTCCCAGCAGAGTGAAGGTGCAGCGGGGTTTTCTAACGCGCCTTTCTTCCCTCAGGAGTACTGGACCCCCAACAACCCCATGCAGAACACCATCATACTACTGATTGAGCAGATAGTGGTGGCCCTGGGCGGGGAGTTCAAGCTTTACCTGCCCCAGCTCATCCCACACATGCTGCGTGTCTTCATGCACGACAACAGCACCGGCCGCAGCGTCACCATTAAGGTAAGAGATGGGCCGCTCTGCTGGGTCAGCACGCGGGATGGAGCCAAGTGAACGCACTCATAGCACAGGTTCTCCAATCCTCACCGCCCCAGTGCGGTCCCCCAGGGCGGTCCCCCAGGGCCAGGCAGTAATTGGCTGGGGGACAGCACTGGACAGGCGTAGGTGCTGCTCATTGCTGCAGTTGCTTCGAGATGCATTTGTAACTAGATTAACAATTCCTAAGGAAATTGTAGGTGTGGTTGTTTCGCAGTGGAATTAATTGCTGGAAATAGTATATAAAAATGGTAATATCATATGGTATAGTGTGAGGTGGTAAATAAAATGTGTAAATGGTATAGAATAGAATAGAATAACTTATTTTCCCAGTTGTAGCCCCAGCAACAACAATAAAGACATAGAAAGACAAAATCATTGCATTAATCAAACTAAGTGAATTAAAGGAATACAGCCATGATTAAAAATAGCCCCCGCTGTCCCGAGATGTCCAGTGTCATTATTAAGCAGTCCAACACACAAACTCTGCCTCCGCGACTTTCCTCCATACACGCAGTGTTGTGGTCTCTGTACACTGTCGAAACGGAGCACCGATCTGCGTCAGCCTTCCCAGTCGTCACCTCACTCCTCCCCCGCATTATCTTCTCTTTCCCTTCCCTGGTGGCCTTTTGAAGATTGCCTGCAGTCCTCGATCAGTCCCGAGTCCCGACATCTTCAACTCCGGTGAAGAGCGATGGTAAACTTTGTGGCTGCAGATTCAACGGACATTCCCGAGCATATGTTGTGAATGCATCTTCATGGTGACGACCACAAACAAAATTATCCTGAATATAAAATTCGTCAATATTACAAAAACGAGCAGCAGGAGTGCCCCGACAAATCCCCAACCCGCCTCCCCGCCCCACAACAGACACAAGCATGAAAAAAACAAAAGACAAAAGCCAGACACAACAAAACACATTCAAATCAACAAACACGAACACGAGAGACAGCTGGACTACATGTCTCTATTACAGCGCCACATGACGTGGTAATGCGATATAAAGGGATCTAAAGAAGGTGAAAGTGTATACAAAGAAGTAATGGATTGTGACGAAAGCACAAAAAGGTAATGTTAAAACATCTGGGATAGTATTGTTAGGTCATAACAGTGTTGTAGAGGAAGGCATTGTGATATAAAGGTATAATATGAGGTATGAATGGTTTTGATGGCGTGAATGGTGTAGGAGGAGATAGGTTCTCAAAAGGTGGCGGAATAATAATAAGTATGGTGTATAACAAAAGGTGTGGTTTCACAACCACACCTAATTAAAGCACTATTTGGGCAGGGACTGGGCTAGAGCGTGGGGGGTGGGGGTGGGTTTACTGTCTCTTGCCAGCTCAGAGCTCTGTTGTGGAAATGCTCTGAACGATGTCAAGCTTTCATAATTCCGTCACCATGACACACTCCATTTGTTTGAAAGATGGAAACGGTGAACTCCCTTGTTCTTATTAGGCTGTCAACAGTCCACATGCCAAGTACGAGTTCTTCTAAGTTCATTTAGCGTTTTTTTTTCTATCAATTTATTTTTCCGCACGTTACTGATTTTCAGGTGACCTAGAAAAATGCTTTCAGGCAGTTCTTACTAAAAACACGTTTTCTTCACGTTTAGTCGACTTTAAAAAGCAGAAAATGTGTTTCAGGGTGTTGTGGTTGGGGGACTGAGCCTCACGTAGAAGCTTGGGTCCCGCTTGTGGACTAACTCCAGGAGCAGTTGATACTTGCTTAGTGTTGCAGATCTGGTAAACTTGTGAGAGTTATACTGGCCTCGAAAGGGAATAGGTTTGCTTTTAAAGAATGAAACCCCCTTCCCGCCAAAAGTTCTTTACAGGTTGAGGTTGCTGGGAGTTTTTAGGATGGATTTTGAGCCGGAAAACCCTGTCATTGTTGATGACAGGAAAACTGCCATTTATAGTAGTCTGGAATTCTGTCTAATTAATGAAAACCTAATTAGTCTAAACCGATTTAGCTTCAAACTCTTTTTTACTCTTCTTTTTAAGATGAAGCCAAATTGAAGTTACATTTTTCAAACTTGCACTTTCTACCTTTTTTTTGTTTTGTTTTGCTGCAGATGAAGGCATTTCGGCCAAATCTCTTTTATAAATGTCGGGAGCCTCGGGGGGAAAAAAAAAAGTTAAAAAAGCCTTGTTAAATAAAACTGAAATGGCGTAATCCAACTTCAAAGAGCAGCAGTCAGAATATGAGCGTTTCAACCGAGATCTTCAATTAGGAATGGCGAGACAGCAGGCCGCGTGGGGAATATCTGAGCCCGTACACATGGGGCCACGGGGTCCGCCCTGACAGAACCGGCTCCAATCACTCAGCCTCTCTCTGGCAATTTAAAACGGGGATACGCCATTTTAACTCACGCGTGACGCTCCATGATAAATTTCTGCACGGACCGTTAGCGCTGCCGTAACCAAAACAACGGGTTTGGCAGGGAGCGTGTTTGGTGGGAGGGGGGCGTGGGGTAGGAGGGGAGGGGTACGGGGCTACCTTTCTGTGTGGCACAGAAAAGAAAACCGAACTCCTCAAAGACCCCCAACACCCCCCACCACCCATCCGCCTCCCCCCTCAGAGACCATCTGAAAACAACATGTGCCAGTGATGCTTATGCAATGGGGGTTTGCTTTACGTTTGGGCTTTACGTGAGGAGCTGCTGCAGCGCTGAGCCGTGTTCCTTTCTCCTGGGGCAGGGGTAAGGGAGGCAGGAGAGGAGCTGCTTCTCTCACAGAACGGCACCTGTGAAATTCATTAGAGAGAGAGAGAGAGAGAGAGAGTTCCTGCTGTGTGTACCACATGCTCACGCGCCTCCATGTGACCCATTCCCTCTCTCCCTCTCTCTCTCCCTCTTTCTCTCTCTCTCTCTCTCTTAATCTTTCCTCAGCTCCTCAATGCAATTCAGCTGTTTGGTGCAAACCTGGATGATTACCTCCACCTGCTGCTGCCCCCCATTGTGAAGCTGTTTGATGCTCCGGATGTGCCTCTGCAGGCCCGCAAGTCAGTAAAGAAACACACACACATACGCACACACACACACATACATACACACATACATACACATGTGCACATGCACACACTCACACACGTGCACACACACACACGCGCGCGCACATACACACACACATACACACGTGCGCACACACAACACATGCACACACACGCACATACACACACACATACATACACATGTGCACATGCACATGCACACACACACACACGCGCGTCAGGCTGCTTCCCGCAGTGGGGGTCTGCAGCTTTAATCTATTTATTCACACGTTTAAAGCTGCTTCCTGTGCTTCAATGTGCTCCCTGCCGCCCCCCTGTGGATGTGTTTATAGCATATAGGGGTTTGAATATGAATAACTCTGGACTTTTCTCACATTTCAAAGATGAACTTCACTCAACAAAATTGTGTGTGTGTGTGGGGGGGTGTTGCTGTTATTTCTCTATGTGTGTACTGTACCTCTGCTCAGTTGCAGTGTACTGAACCAAACTCCAGTGAGAATGGGGTTGTATTGATGGCGTCAGGTCAGAGCCATAATCTCAGGATAAGAGCCCTGTTTGTCCTTGTGTGACCCGACAGATTCCAAAAAATGACAGGGGACATTAAGATTTTTACACAAATTATCTGAGATTGGCCCCTGCAAAATTACCACATTAATTTCAAGTCATTCCACAGACATTTTCATCGCTGCGCCAACCCACACAGAGAGGCGGGCCAGTGCCTAGGACAGGTCTGTGATAGGTCTGGCTCTTCTCAATAGGTAGCCTTGGCAGGCCGTACCGTGTGGAGGGAAATGTGCGAGGTTGTGAGGAGGAGGGTAGATGAAGGCCGATGTCTGGTGACACTGGCCTTTGGGTTCAAAGTAGAGGATTAGACCGATAGGTTTCTTAATGAGGGGACCAGGCCACTCAACGTCTGCCAGATCTGATTGGTCACGCCTGTCTCCTGGCAAAAGCATGTTGGAAGCACTTCCTCTAGAAAGGTTGGGTCATTTCCATGCGTGGGGCTCCTCCTGAAAACGCTTTTACAAAGTTGAAAGAAAAGCTTTTTATGAGAAAACGTGAGCGTAATGAGGTGGAGGGCTGACGGAACGTCTAGTTTTCTACCCTCACGCAGGTCCTAGGCCGCCATCGTTTCCCTCTCACCATTCAGCCATTCACACCTGCTTTAATGTAAAGAAGGACATTTTTGGCGGGAATAGAGCTCTCCTCCAGAGTTTTTCTGTGTTTTACGTACTCTGCAGGGTGTCCTTGGAGACTCTGGACCGGCTGACGGAGTCCCTGGACTTCACAGACTACGCGTCGCGGATCATCCACCCGATCGTGCGCACGTTGGATGGGACGCCAGAGCTGCGCGCCACCTCCATGGACACCCTATCCTCCCTGGTTTTCCAGCTGGGGAAGAAGGTAACCCCGCCCACCATGTTACTCCTCCCACCCAGTGACCCCTCCCACTCAGTAACTCCACCCACCCTTTGATTCTTTCCACCCCTGTAGCTCTCCCACCTGGTATCTCCACCCACCCAGTGACTCCTCCCATGTGGTAACTCCACCCACCCTGGTGACTCCTCCCACCCATTCCCCAGCACAGAGCCAGTGTCCCAGAACAGTTTGCCCTTTTGAACAAGGCCAGAGCAAAGCTTCCTGCTCTCTGCTTGCCTTGTGCTTCAGATCAAACCGTGTAATGATGTCATAAACGAGCGGAAGTGGCATGGTGATGCGGGTGGATGAGGTCACTCTCCCAAACCCCAGCAGGCCCCCACGGTGGGGCAGCCTGGCTTTTCGTTTTGATTTGACCAGGCAGGGCTCTGATTGGCTGGCCCGGGCCCCTCATTTGTAAAGGGTGATATGCTTAGATGCCTGTGTGCTTTTACAGCTCAGCTTTAGCACATCAAAGCGGGTCTCTGGCAGTCCTTGTAAAAGTGTGTTATAGACACGCACACGCGCACACACACGCAGGCAGGCAGGCAGGCATGCGCACGTGTGTGTAAAACGGCTGGAAATGGATGGAGGCTGTAAAAGTGCTTTTATTTCTGTGTTTCTCAGTATCAGATCTTCATTCCCATGGTGAACAAAGTCATGCTGAAGCACAGGATCAACCACCAGCGCTACGACGTCCTGATCTGTCGCATCGTCAAGGTCAGCCTGACCGCCATCCCTCCCACAATATTACCCTCACTCAATCTTTATTATGTTTACATATGTTTTGGAGTTTCTTTGGAAGAAACTGAGAGATGATTCTCTGCCTCTTTAAATGGGTATCAGAGGGAATACCAGTGAGAAACAGGCAACAGCTCATTAACCACAAACATATTTGCACAAATGGCAGCACTTTTTACGGGTGATCGGAGATCTCGGATCCAATGATGGCCCTCTCTACACCTCATTCACAGGACTGATCGGGCCTGGCCTGGGCCCAGATGGGGATCCAGCCCGCACACGCCCGCACACGTATCAGTTCAAGAGAAAAATAAATAAGTGGAAAAAAGTGAGGTCATCAAATAGGACCAAGATAAAATGGGGGAGGGGGGGACACTGGTCATAACAATAAGCCTGTTGTGAGCAGGTGCGAGATTCCACTTCCTCCCGTTGAGCCAGATACTTCCTGTGCCGACACGCGGCCTCCTTTCATGAGGAGACAATCAGGCCGTCCGTCTGCCGCACACAGTACTTCCTATTGACGTTAAGTGAGCAGAGTGAAGCCTATCTGTGTTTACAGGAAGTCTCTCTGGCACGCTGGCCCATTTGGCCAGCGCACCCACACATCTCCATGGTTTAACACAAAAGAACCAAAACATGTTTGTTTTGCCTATTCGGTGGTTTCAGAGAAGAAGAAGAATTTATATTATTATTATATTATATTATTACAGGAACCACTCCTCCATTCCATTTGTGCATTTGAATGACAACCAGGTAAGAGACAGACATGACACACACCACACACACAATAAAAAAAAAAAAAAAAAGCAAGATAGATAAAATAAAAAAAAGATAAAAAAAATAATAAATAATAAAAACAGCATAGAATAAATAAAAACAGCAGTCAAATATTGCACAGTATCGATATTGCATAAAATAGCAGCAGTCGGAAATATCGCATAAAAATGTGGATATTGCACAAGATGAATATCAGGCTTTGAAGGGAAAGGGAATTGATAAAGGCGCATTCGTACACAGTGCATTTTGTGTGTGTGTGTGTGCTGTTATTGTGTTTGTTTGCGTGCGTGTATGTGTGACTGTGCACGTACGTGTGACTGTGTATGTTTGTGTGTTTGTGCGTGCGTGCGTGTGTGTGTGTGTGATTGCGTGCGCACGTGTGTGTGTGTGATTGCACGTGTGTGTGTGTGTTTGTGTGTGAGTGTGTGAGAAAGTGCATGTGTGTGTGATTGCGTGCGCACGTGTGTGTGTGTGATTGCGTGCGTGTGTGTGTGTGGGTGTGTGTGTGTGTTTGTGTGTGTGAGTGTGTGCATGCGTGTGTTTCTCACTGTGCTCTGGTGCGTCTGTTTCAGGGCTACACACTGGCTGAGGAGGAGGAGGACCCCCTGATTTTCCAGCACCGCCAGTTGCGTGGTAACCAGGGCGACACGCTCGCCAGCGGGCCGGTGGAGTCCGGGCCCATGAAGAAGCTGCACGTCAGCACCTCGGCCCTGCAGAAGGTCTGACCCCCCCCCCCCCCCCGCATGCGTTAACATGGCGCCGCCGCGCTAGCTCATTAAAGATGCAGTGTTCAGTGGAGGCCCTGTGCGGTTGTAGTGTGGGCTGAGATAAAAGCAGGAACGTACAGCTCACGCACTGAAGAGAACAGCAGCACTGAGAACCATGGCTTTCTCCCTGGAAGCTTGTAACCGCAGCAACCATAAAACACAAAAAATAAGTACAATAGAAATGTGTAACGACGAGAACAGGCCGTTCGACCTATCCAGGCTTGTCATTTACCTCCAGTGTGAGGAGTTCAGATCTGCACGGCCATTTTGCGAGCGGGTGTTCCTGCTTGTGAGAGATTGCAGGATGGCTAGAACGCAGGGCTGATGCACCCAACCCCGCGTATCGCTACTTCAGAGGGACGCATATTTTAGCTGTGCGTTAAGGTGGTAAGCTCTTCCTCCAGTCAGGGCACGTCTCTCGGGGCCTTAACGCCCTGGTGATTGCCGGTGTCCGGTGTTGTTATGCATTTTCTTCGCAGGTGCCTTTATCCGGGACCCCTGTGCGCATTGTTTAAAGGGTAAAGGGCATCATCAGTGTCTAAGCGTGCCGCTTGAGACCGCTAACCCGCGGGGGACTGTGGGCCTGCCCTCCGCACCACCTGCGCCTCTTATCACTGTTATTACTGCTGTGCGGCCTGCTGTGTGTTTTCAGGCTTAGCCTAAGAACTAGCGACCGAGGAAGACATTCTTTCCAGAAGATCTGGCTTGATTGTGATGCAGGCCTGAGCTCACAAAAGCCCTGAGGGAATCACCTGTCTGTTTCCAAAGAGACCATGTGTGTGGCGTAAACTGCACCAATGCCGTACAGAACTACCCAATAAAATAGTCTTGAAATTGAAGTTAAATTACAGGTGAAGAAAGTTACTGAAATAGAATCAACGTTGCGTTTGTTATATTTCGTTTGCTTACATTTTTAAATGTGCATTGAAATGAGCAGCATTCCTCTATCTATGAAACGGTGCCCTTAATGCAAAGCAACGTTTCCTGGATATGAATAAAGTGTGTGTAAATGGGAAGGGATTGAGCACAGCATATATATTTACACTTACACATTAAAAGTCAAAAAACGTGTAGGCCAGGTGGAGTGTTCTCGGCCTTTGATAAACTAATTAAATCTGTGTAAACATTTAATAACATTTTTGGACAGTTAGAAAAAGCTGCCTGCTTGCAAAGCGTCCAAGACGTGCTATTCGGTGTGTGAATTCAGGAATACTAAATAAACAGGAGCAAAGGCTTTGAATTAGCCAGTCATTTTTATTTGTTCTGGCAGCGAAGGTTTTGTGAAATACTGCCAAGGCAATTAAGCTGGAAGCTTCTTTTGTTGGGTGTGAAGAAAGCGTGTTTCAGGTTGCGGGTTTATTGGCGGTTGTGTTCCGTCTGGCTGGGCCTCCTTGCTGGTGCTTTGTGTTAAAGTGCCAGAGGATCCACAGCCTCCTAAATGTGTTTGAGTGGAGAATACCTGTGCTGTGCTCTACACAGCCCCTCTGTGGAGAATACCTGTGCTGTGCTCTACACAGCCCCTCTGTGGAGAATACCTGTGCTCTACACAGCCCCTCTGTGGAGAATACCTGTGCTGTGCTCTACACAGCCCCTCTGTGGAGAATACCTGTGCTCTACACAGCCTCTTTGTGGAGAATAACTGTGTGCCGCACAGCCCTGCTCTTTCGAGAGCACACTCAGGCTCAGGCACATAAAGCGGATTCAGGCGCCGCTCCACCGTAGGAATTAAGTTCTCTCTCTCTCTTTCTCTCTCTCTCTCTTTTCCTCCTCTCGAGCTCTTATTTTTATCACCTTTGTTCCCCAGAAAGTGCTCTGGGGGAGTCGGTTTTGGGTGGGGGGTGGGAGGCCTCGCGTGACGGCTCTTGTTTCTCCCTTTCAGGCCTGGGGGGCTGCCAGAAAGGTGTCGAAGGACGATTGGCTGGAGTGGCTCCGGCGACTGAGCGTGGTCCTGCTGAAGGAGTCCTCTTCCCCCGCCCTGCGGTCCTGCTGGTCCCTCGCTCAGACCTACATCCCGCTGGCCAGGTAAACCCGTCTACCGAACCGCGGCCAGCCCCGTAAACCTGCCCGGCCAAACCGCGGCCAGCCCCGTAAACCCACTCGTTAGCAGTGCATAAACCCGCCCATAGAACCGCCACGTCGCATCAGCAGAGTTACGCTGAAGTTCTTCAGAACAGCCCGTTCAGGGTCGCGTGCTCGGTAGGAGGGATCCGGTCCTGTGAGGTTACAGCCCTGGAAATGCCTTGAATAGTTTGATGACAGCATCTTTTCTGGGATTCGTCGCGAGGTAATCGCGTGCACCTGCTCATTCGTCGAAAGCCTTTTTGAACCTGGGAAGGGAAGGCCGTGAGCAGCTTTATCCGTTCGATTCCCGGATTTGGATGTCATTTTCGGCCGGGCCCTACCGGCCAGACCCAGCGCGTTTCTGCCGGTAGGGCCTGGCCGAAAATGACATCCAAATCCACAATAGGAATCGGACTGGAAGAGTCCCCTTAAAACTGAGGCTGGCAGGGTTTTTCCCAGAATTCCCTGGGAGAATGGTTCATTCTGTGATCATCATGGCCCCTAATCACCTGCAGGTGGTCCAGGAATTCAGCCAAAAATGAGATCACATTCCCATGAGTAAGATCCTGTCCCCAAGTGATTCTGCAGATCTGTTGGATCAGTGTGTATATTAGAATATGTGTGGTACAGTAAAGATAATTGATTCATATTGCCAGGCATAGATGGTCATTAGGCGACTCTTTGAGCTCGGAGAGCTTTTTGGGGGCGCTCTGTTTTTTCAGTTTCCATGAAGCACTTAACAGACACACATTCCCCAAATTTCAGGACAATAAAAAATCTAATCTAATCCCCCGCCATGTAGAGCACTGGACGGCTACAGCTTCTGCCACCTGACAACCATGTGGCGCGCACACACACCACATATGAATCTAATTCCTCCTCCCCATTGAACTGAGCCCATGTGCTGTGGATGGATGGCCGTGGGATTAGAATGGCAGCTGATTTAATGTTGAACATGATCTCACACTCCATAATTTTTCAGTCGCTCAGCTTTTTGAAATCTCCAGTTTATTGGGGTCTTAATTTGAGCGTGAGCTGGGTGACCTCATTTCTCCCCCTGGCTGCATTGCAGGGACCTGTTTAACGCCGCCTTCCTGTCGTGCTGGTCTGAGCTGAGTGAGGACCAGCAGGATGAGCTCATCCGCAGTATTGAGCTGGCCCTCACGTCGCAGGACATCGCCGAGGTCACGCAGACCCTGCTCAACCTGGCCGAGTTCATGGAGCACAGCGACAAGGTGGCCATCTTCAGCCTCTCTCTCCTTCTCTCAACCTCACTCTCTCGTGCTCTCTCTCGCTTTCTCTCTCACTCTCTCTTGCCCTCTCACACTCTTTCTCTCTCTCCACACTCTCTCTCACTCTCTTTCTCACACACACACACTCTCACAGTGACTGCTCCTCTGTGCATAATGCATCTCCTGTCGAAACTGTAGCAGACACCTTACAGCTGTGTAGAGCTGTGTGACTCCCAGTGTGATTTAATAGCTGTTGTTCTTACATTAACTATCATAAATATAAACATAGGAGCAGAACTGCATGGCGTGTGAGTGTTTCACAGAGAAGGTACCTCTGTCTGCGGGTGTTCAGACACACCCCAGCCCCGGTGCGATGCCCACTGCGCTGTAATCATTGTAGCGTGTCACACAGGACCCGAGGCCGCTCTCTAAAGACCTGGCCTTTCTGAAGTGCTGCAATGACTGGAGGAACTTTAGAGAACACTTCAACACTTTCTGACAGCCTTTCTGAAACCTAATTCCACTGCTGTGAGAATGTCTAATACCAGCCCTCTATTCAAACCGCAATATCGCCTGTGAAAAAGATTCAGAATAGAGAGGATGGTGTAGATCGTTTAATTTCAATCCACCGCCGCCATCAAACAAAAAAAAAAAGAATAAATGATGGATATGACGGGGTAAAAAATGACTTGCCACTCTGCTCACAGTGATGTGTTTGTCTCTGAGAGCGCAGCCAAGTCACTTGTTGACCTGCAGCTGCCTCTAAACCCCGACTGCAAATCCGCTTGGCAGTGTTTCACACGGGAAGACACGGGAGACCGCTTTTGATTTGCGCAGACGCTAAATTCCATCTGTGTAGAGTGGCACGGAGCTTACAGCAAGCACGGGCCGGCCCACGAAAGACAAACATTTTAATGATGCGCGCTTTTACGGCACACACCGTGTAACATTAGCGATTAAACGGCGAGCTTATGTTTGTGCATGGAGGACGACTCCAGAACACACGGTACTTAATCTTCTTCCAAGAAAAGCGCTGGAAGGATTGCGGTTGCCTGCTTGCTTAAGAATAAATTAGCGCGGCGAAAAAATCCGGTAATGGAAATACAAAATTAAAAACAAAAAATAAAAAAGAAAACATGTAACGGTGTTAATAACCCCCCCCTCTACCCCCAGGGGCCACTACCTCTGAGGGACGATAATGGCATCGTGCTGCTGGGGGAGAGGGCGGCCAAGTGCCGCGCCTACGCCAAGGCCCTGCACTACAAGGAGCTGGAGTTCCAGAAGGGTCCGTCACCCCTCATCTTGGAGTCCCTCATCAGGTAAGGGTGGGGCTGGGGGGTGCTTTTGGGGTTACGTATGGGGAGGAGTTAAAACTCTGTGTAACATGCGCCTCTGTCTATTTCCTGAACTGAGCCACTTGAGTTGGTTTTCCTTGATTTTTGAGCAGTAAGCGGTGATGATGAAGGCACATCGACCCACAGTGTAGTTTATGTGTCTGTTTGCCTTTAGAGGTCTTTAGGATAATGTGGTACCTCTCAATATCACAGTGAGGATCCAGATGTTGTGCCACGCACAAACCGATCATTGCCTGTGTTTAATAGGGCCTCCTGGACTGCGGTGAGGCCATTTTAGGCCTCTGCGTGTGTGTTTACATACAAATGACCAGGCGAAGCTGAGCCCGTTTGCTGAGTTTCCAGCGGAATGACCTCAGTAATGAACGGGTTTACTGCCTTCCTTCATGTGCTACCAGGCCTGCCCGCTCGCGCTCTGCTGCTAAGATCTCCGCTCTCACAAAGCGAGCAGATGGCTTTGCTGGAAGACGCCGTGCCTCGGGGCTGTGTTTTCTTGCGTTTTGTCAGCGCGTCTGCTTGGAATGCCACTTGCGGTTTCGGAAGACGAATACCGGACATTTGATAGGCGTCCAAACTGTGTTTAGTCACACGCCAGTGGAGGAAAAGGTATAAACACCATCAGGAACGGGGTTACATAACTACGGGCCTACTGGAATCTACAGACGCTCACATGCTGCTAATTGCTTTTTTTGTTCACAAGGTTACCTCAGTGGACTGTAGAGTGACGGATGGTGGCGGCGGGGGGGTTGGGACAGTCTGAGCGTACCCACACGTGTGTGCGCATATATGTGCGTGCGTGTGCATGCGAGTCTGCTCATACATGTATGACTGCGTTTCTGGAGCTCGTGGCCCACAGTTTAATGGGATTTCTTCTGAGTGGCAAACTCAACAGAGCTTCAGTCGATCTCCACATGCCCTTCATCTCACCGTACCAGTGCGTACAAACGTGACGAGAAAAGCACATGTTAAATTCATGTGATTGGAGACGGAATGCGCCGTCCCTCTTCCCAGTCAGTGCTGATCGTTTTCAGGTGAGGTCAGGAGAGTGTTGATCGCACTGTAGAGGCGGGCCTGATGTATGCTACTGATTTACGCAGGTCATGGATGCTGTCTCTTTGTTCTTTCCCACTTGTGTAGTTCCCAGGCTGTGGTCTGGGTTTGTAACTCCTCAGATCTCTGCAAATGGAAAATGGCCTCCAGTTTGGTCGGCGTCGCCAGGCAACGGGGCGCGTTGTCCGGTCGTTTGTGCACTGGAACTGATAACTGTTTGTTTTGTTTCTCTTTCTTCTTCTTTTAAATTTAGACCCCCCCAGGGAGAGAAAGTCAGATATGTGCTGTCGAGACCCCATTCAGTGACATAACTAGATGCATTGCAGGCCGACCCTGTGCTCAGATCTATGAATAAGACTTGGGCATTAAATGGACCCATTCTTTTTGTTCTCTGATGGGGAACAGTGTGTGCCTCTTCTTTCATTCTTGTTGAGAATTGTGTTCACCTCAGTAGCACGTGAAGGCAGGTTTAATTGACGCCTATTCACACGGGCGTCCCAGAAGCCAAGCTCCCCTGTACTTAAAGGATTGAAGGTACGTTTCTGACATTGGCTTCATTGGCCACCATCATTAGAGGCTCAGAAGCAGCATTTCTGTGCCAAGTGTCAATTTCCACCACATTTAATGACTTTAATGACTTCTTAGAGCACTTAATCACTGGCATTGTACCCAGTAAGATACAGTGAGTCCTGTCAGAAAGTAGTGTTGACTAAAAGTAATGGGAAAGTAGATATTGCCCCCATATTGGCCAAGCCTCTTCAGGGCTTTAGTGGCGCTCATAAGCATGACCCCTCTATCCAAAGTAGTCCTGTATAAATGAGAGGTCCTAACAGATAGCGAGTCTCCATTTGCACAGATGTTTTTTTCTTCTGTGCTTTCCAGGTTCAGGTAAATTCATATGAACCCTTTGCTTCGCTTAGACCAGGGGTCCTCAATCTTATCCAGAAAGGGCCGGTGTGGGTGCAGGCTTTTGTTCCAACCAAGCAGTTACACACCTGATTCTACTCATCAAGCTCCTTAGCAAAGACTCTAGTGATTGATTAGTAGAATCAGGTGTGTAACTGCTTGGTTGGAACAAAAGCCTGCACCCACACCGGCCCTTTCTGGATAAGATTGAGGACCCCTGGCTTAGACTAAGAAAACACGGCCTACAAATTTTCAATGGGCCTCTCATCCTCTCTAAGCAACGCAAAACCACAATTCTTTCTGTTTTTTTACCGCATAAAAAGGACGACGTGACCAGCGCGAGGTCATCAGACTGGTCTGTTGGCTCAGACTCCTGTCTACTCCTCTCGTGCTCTCCTTTCTGCACCTCCAGCCTTCTATTTTATATTGCTATAAAGGGATATATTTTCCAGGCTTTCCATTGGTTACTCGCCCCCCTTTCATCCGCAGCGCGTCTGGCCGCCCCGCACACCCCTGCACCCCCCCCACACCCCCCGGGCCTGTTTTCAATTTCTCTGTCCCTAAATGGGAGCCAGCGGCGAGATGGTTTCAGTCGGCCCATCTGGTTCTCACCTCTGCAGGATTTCATTTTAAAAGTGCAAGGCGCAGACGGCTGGCTTTGGCCTACTGTAATTAGGCGGGGGGGGGGGGGGGGGTGGTGGTGGTGTTGGTTGTGTGATTTTACAACTGCAGCTATCAGATGTCTAGATTTCTATTTTTGTTTGTGATTTTCATTTTTTTAAATTTTATTTGCCCTTCTCCTCCCTTTTGCTGTCAGAACTTTTTCTTTATTTTGCTGTTACTGCCAGTGGTGGAGGTTTTTAGTTTGGTGAAGGTAATTTTGGTAAATGGACGCTGACAAATAAAATAAATAAAAACCGATAGTTGTTGAAACTAATTTTAGGGAGGTTTTCTTTAGCGTGTGGAAGCATTATTTTGTGAAGTCTAGGAAGTCTCAAGGGAATCAGATAGTATGCGAGTGTTATTGAGTCATTCAAGTCTGGCTTTGCGCTTTGTTTATAGACATGTATGCAGCTGTATATATGCAGCTATTGTTGCTATCTAAGATCACTTAGATACAGGGCAACGAATCTAGCTGAGGCATTACAGTTGTATAATTTAGAGAAATCTCATTATTCTAATGGGAATAAATTAGTGGCAATTGAATGACAATTAAATATCATATCTTATTTTGACTGTATGTAGTACAGTAGATCGGAAATTATATTGCACCCTTCCTGTATTTCTGTTCTGTATTTCTAATCTGGTAGCTTTGTCAAGGTTCCAGTCATTGAGTAAAATCACTGAACAGTTTTTCTCAGAATGCTGTATGAAACATTGGCTTATTTTCTTGTTTACGGTGGCCGCCTTTGGTCGTTTTTGTCCGCTTTCATGGTCTGTTGAAACAAGGAGTTTAGAAAATAACAAAGATTGATTCAGCACTTAAAAGTTTTTTTTTTTTTTGTATTGTGCCATATTTTACGCACAACAGCTTCTTATTGGAACAGATGTTCAAATTTAAAACTAGGCGATGAGAAGTGGTAAATTGTTTTGTTTTTTTGCAAAGTAACGGGAGGTGTGGGGTGCGTGCAACGTGTGTTTTATTGAAAAAGGCTTCTCAGGATCAAGACTGAGGTGAATATGGTATCCTCACTAGTCCAACATCCTGAATGGACAGTATGCATGAGTGACAGGGGCCAGTGAGAAACCCGATGCTCACGCCCGGTCCGGTCCGGCCTGGATCCCCGCGTGTCGACACTGGAGCGGGACGGTGATGATGACAGGAGCAGACTGAGCGGTTGGCTACTGCGTGTTGAGTTTGCACCGGGAGACACTGTCGATATCCAGAGAGTCGATTGTGGAGATTACCAAGGGCCTGAATTTAAATCCTCCACTCTTGGGCTTCAGTGGGCTGGGGAACACAGATAAAATAACAACAGCCAGGACAGGGTCCCTGTGACTTTTTACCATTGGATGGAAGGTGACCGACTTGGTTGGGCTTGCAGCAACAGGAGGTAATTCTCATCCAGTGTCATTAAACCTGAGTTTAAGCTTTCCTGGGCCCATTGTTTCTCGTTTCTTTTTTATATAGATTTGCATTCATTTTATTGCGACTTTTAATACTTTTAGCGTTCAGCACCTCTAAAGGGAGAACTTGTTCCCCTGTTATAACAGGTTGTGAAATGCCTTGTTCAGAAGTGTGCTCGGCATGTCTGATTTCTGTCGCCCTTCATAGCACGGGTGCGTCTCCGAAATATAGGGCCTGACCAGGAGTGTTGGGAAATTAAAATAAGCTTTGGCGTGTTTGGGAGTTGGGACAGAGGGAAGGTTTTTACCCAGAAACCAGTATGGCTGTCGGGGATCCCGTGCAGGTCCATCTCTTTGATGTGAGAGTGTTTTTATTTTTTTTATTTTTTTAACTCTGCAATAACTCCTTGGGAGATTCATATTTTTTCTGCGAGTACGCACATGGTTCCCTTTAGCTCTGACTGTAGGAGTGGTCTGTATTAATGGCATGAGAAGGCAGACAGTAGGAATAGTCTGTATTAATGGCATGAGAAGGCAGACGGTAGGAGTAGTCTGTATTGGCATGAGAAGGCAGACAGTAGGAGTAGTCTGTATTAATGGCATGAGAAGGCAGACGGTAGGAGTAGTCTGTATTGGCATGAGAAGGCAGACAGTAGGAGTAGTCTGTATTAATGGCATGAGAAGGCAGACGGTAGAAGTGGTCTGTATTAATGGCATGAGAAGGCAGACAGTAGGAATAGTCTGTATTAATGGCATGAGAAGGCAGACGGTAGGAGTAGTCTGTATTAATGGCATGAGAAGGCAGACAGTAGGAGTAGTCTGTATTAATGGCATGAGAAGGCAGACGGTAGGAGTAGTCTGTATTGGCATGAGAAGGCAGATGGTAGGAGTAGTCTGTATTATTGGCATGAGAAGGCAGACGGTAGGAGTAGTCTGTATTAATGACATGTGAAGGCAGACTGTAGTAGTGGTCTGTATTAATGGCATGAGAAGGCAGAAGGTAGGAGTAGTCTGTGTTAATGAAATGAGAAGGCAGACGGTAGGAGTAGTCTATTAATGAAATGAGAAGGCAGACTGTAGTAGTGGTCTGTATTAATGGCATGAGAAGGCAGACTGTAGAAGTGGTCTTTATTAGTGAAATGAGAAGGCAGACTAGTAGTGGTCTGTATTCATGAAATGAGAAGGCAGACGGTAGGAGTAGTCTGTATTAATGGCATGTGAAGGCAGACTGTAGTAGTGGTCTTTATTAGTGAAATGAGAAGGCAGGCTGTAGTAGTGGTTTGTATTAATGAAATGAGAAGGCAGACTAGTACTGCCGTGCAAAGACAAAAGGGCGTAACTTCATCTTTGGTCGAAAATTTGTTTTTTACATTTTCGGAACTATAAAGACCCGCTTTATCATGTGGAGAAATATCTTGTGTCAATTGTGTTGTTTTTTTGAGAAAATAGTGGGTTGTCTTTGCCGTAACTTCCAAAAGTGCTACAGAAGCCAAGGCAGAAGGACGTAACATCAGTTAAGGTTCCTTGCCTTTGTTTCACGGCACTGTGAAACGTTCGAGTTGAGTTCCGGTAGCTACTCTGCCTTTGTTTTGCTTGCTGCACATCAAAGTGGAGTTACTGTTTACGGCGCTGACGTTACCTGTGTTATACCTTTGTATAATATCTGTCACCGAAGTATTTCTAACACACGCATAATAGCTTGAATAAAGTGAAGTTACTGTTTACTGCGCTGAAGCTATGGTGTTTTACCTTGGTATTGTAGGCTATATGTTAATCACTGAAGCATTTCAGATACACATAGGCAGACTGAATAAAGTGAAAACATATTGTTGTTGTTGTTAATGAGTCTAACCTAGCCTTAGCCTATATCAGAATGGCCCATTGCGCTCGAGGGAAAATGTTAGTGTAAATAGCTTTGAAACGCTGACACCCAGGCAAAGATAAGAAAGACTAGCCTACTGAGGATAGATTAGATAGGCAATCTACAAAATTACTAGCTTGCTCGAGCAAACGTTAGCTAACGTTACATGCTAGCTAATGAGAGAACTGGAAAACTGCTCCCATATGCAATCAGAACTGCGTTCAAAGCATCCAGGACAAGCGAATCCTGCCTGTCAATTCGTGCAACACAACACGGCTGAATGTCTGACTGCCGAATATAACAGCGGTAACGTTAACGGATCACTGAATCGACACACCTCCTTGTGAGAAGTAGGCTACACACACGCACGCATGCAAGCAACGCACAATTAAAATGTTAGCCTACCTTTTATAGCCCAGTAAAATATCAATTGTAAAGCACAAGGATGCCCTTCTCTCACGTTCAACAAGTTAAATCCAATTAGGCTCTCTCTCACATTCAATGCTCTTACATTCAGCAAAGTAAATCCATAAAGCGAGTCGAGTATCCGTGTACTACTTTATTGCGTAGCATGGTGCACTTGATAATTTGGTTGAAAAAAGTTCTCTGGCATGCAAAAACTTGCTTATCATCTATGTCTGGATTCATCGCATCCATCCAATCATTCAAGTCCTAAATCTGTCAACGTGTTAACCAATTGGCTAGATTTTTGTCTTTATTTATATCACAGTGACGCCCTTTTCACCGTATAGTACATATTTGACTAATAAATACTGAAACTTAGGCTACATACAACATCTCAAATTTTACTGATATTTAACATATTTAACGTTGGGCATGATTTGCAACTTGCCATGTTAAGGGGTGGGAAAGAAAATATTGCAAGGTTTTGTTTCAAGTCGATACAAACTTGGGCCTCATGATGTGAGATAGTAATGCACCATCGAAAGACAATCAAAGTAATGCGAGTACTTAAAAATCCTACAAATTGATTGATTTATTCTCATTCACATTATATTAAGCGGACAGTTGCATGATATATTTCGAGATATTATCTAGATGTTATCATGTTATTGTTTATATTGTGATCAACAAAAAAGTGAGAGATCAAATGGAAGTTACAGCTTTTTGCTTTGGCATGACCCCTTATCATTTTGTAGACCATACAACGACAAAATACCTTAACTTCCGAATAAGGGTCAAAGGTCAAGTTTGAGCTCAGGATTAATATGTACATAAAATAACTTCATAAAAAGACAAACAACTGCCACATTTCCAATAATCTGCCTACAACTCATTTGGCTGGGCAACAATAAAACTTTAAAGCCATTTTTCTCAGTTCTACACTCTGGGAAGTTAAGGCCTTTTGCCTTTGTAGGGCAGAGTAGTGGTCTGTATTACTGGCATGAGAAGGCAGACGGTAGGAGTAGTCTGTATTAATGAAATGAGAAGGCAGACTGTAGTAGTGGTCTGTATTAATGGCATGAGAAGGCAGACGGTAGGAGTAGTCTCTATTAATAAAATGAGAAGGCAGACGGTAGGAGTAGTCTGTATTAATGACATGTGAAGGCAGACTAGAAGTGGTCTGTATTAATGGCATGAGAAGGCAGACGGTAGGAGTAGTCTGTATTAATGAAATGAGAAGGCAGACGGTAGGAGTATGTATTAATGAAATGAGAAGGCAGACGGTAGGAGTAGTCTGTATTAATGGCATGAGACGGCAGACGGTAGGAGTAGTCTATTAATGGCATGTGAATGCAGACTGTAGTAGTGGTCTGGATTAATGGCATGAGAAGGCAGACGGTAGGAGTAGTCTGTATTGGCATGAGAAGGCAGATGGTAGGAGTAGTCTGTATTATTGGCATGAGAAGGCAGAAGGTAGGAGTAGTCTGTATTAATGGCATGAGAAAGCAGACAGTAGGAGTAGTCTGTATTAATGACATGTGAAGGCAGACTGTAGTAGTGGTCTGTATTAATGGCATGAGAAGGCAGAAGGTAGGAGTAGTCTGTGTTAATGAAATTAGAAGGCAGACGGTAGGAGTAGTCTATTAATGAAATGAGAAGGCAGACTGTAGTAGTGGTCTGTATTAATGGCATGAGAAGGCAGACTGTAGAGGTGGTCTTTATTAGTGAAATGAGAAGGCAGACTGTAGTAGTGGTCTGTATTCATGAAATGAGAAGGCAGACGGTAGGAGTAGTCTGTATTAATGGCATGTGAAGGCAGACTGTAGTAGTGGTCTTTATTAGTGAAATGAGAAGGCAGGCTGTAGTAGTGGTCTGTATTAATGAAATGAGAAGGCAGACTAGTAGTGGTCTGTATTACTGGCATGAGAAGGCAGACGGTAGGAGTAGTCTGTATTAATGAAATGAGAAGGCAGACTAGTAGTGGTCTGTATTAATGGCATGAGAAGGCAGACGGTAGGAGTAGTCTCTATTAATAAAATGAGAAGGCAGACGGTAGGAGTAGTCTGTATTAATGACATGTGAAGGCAGACTGTAGAAGTGGTCTGTATTAATGGCATGAGAAGGCAGACGGTAGGAGTAGTCTGTATTAATGAAATGAGAAGGCAGACGGTAGGAGTAGTCTGTATTAATGAAATGAGAAGGCAGACGGTAGGAGTAGTCTGTATTAATGGCATGAGACGGCAGACGGTAGGAGTAGTCTGTTAATGGCATGTGAATGCAGACTGTAGTAGTGGTCTGGATTAATGGCATGAGAAGGCAGACGGTAGGAGTAGTCTGTATTGGCATGAGAAGGCAGATGGTAGGAGTAGTCTGTATTATTGGCATGAGAAAGCAGACGGTAGGAGTAGTCTGTATTAATGACATGTGAAGGCAGACTGTAGTAGTGGTCTGTATTAATGGCATGAGAAGGCAGAAGGTAGGAGTAGTCTGTGTTAATGAAATGAGAAGGCAGACGGTAGGAGTAGTCTATTAATGAAATGAGAAGGCAGACTGTAGTAGTGGTCTGTATTAATGGCATGAGGAGGCAGACTGTAGAAGTGGTCTTTATTAGTGAAATGAGAAGGCAGACTGTAGTAGTGGTCTGTATTCATGAAATGAGAAGGCAGACGGTAGGAGTAGTCTGTATTAATGGCATGTGAAGGCAGACTGTAGTAGTGGTCTTTATTCGTGAAATGAGAAGGCAGGCTGTAGTAGTGGTCTGTATTAATGAAATGAGAAGGCAGACTAGTAGTGGTCTGTATTACTGGCATGAGAAGGCAGACGGTAGGAGTAGTCTGTATTAATGAAATGAGAAGGCAGACTGTAGTAGTGGTCTGTATTAATGGCATGAGAAGGCAGACGGTAGGAGTAGTCTCTATTAATAAAATGAGAAGGCAGACGGTAGGAGTAGTCTGTATTAATGACATGTGAAGGCAGACTGTAGAAGTGGTCTGTATTAATGGCATGAGAAGGCAGACGGTAGGAGTAGTCTGTATTAATGAAATGAGAAGGCAGACGGTAGGAGTAGTCTGTATTAATGAAATGAGAAGGCAGACGGTCGGAGTAGTCTGTATTAATGGCATGAGACGGCAGACGGTAGGAGTAGTCTATTAATGGCATGTGAATGCAGACTAGTAGTGGTCTGGATTAATGGCATGAGAAGGCAGACGGTAGGAGTAGTCTGTATTAATGGCATGTGAATGCAGACGGTAGGAGTAGTCTGTATTAATGAAATGAGAAGGCAGACGGTAGGAGTAGTCTGTATTAATGAAATGAGAAGGCAGACGGTAGGAGTAGTCTGTATTAATGGCATGAGACGGCAGACGGTAGGAGTAGTCTGTATTAATGGCATGTGAATGCAGACTGTAGTAGTGGTCTGGATTAATGGCATGAGAAGGCAGACGGTTGGAGTTGTCTATATTAATGGCATGTGAATGCAGACTGTGGTAATGGTCTGTATTAATGGCATGGGAAGGCAGAAGGTAGGAGTAGTTTGTATTTATGGCATGTGAATGCAGACTGTAGTAGTGGTCTGTAGTAATGGCATGGGGGGCTAGTGAGGATCCTAAAGAATATAAAGATAAATGCAGTTTCTCTCCTGCTGTAAACGTAAGAAACATGAAAACCTCCTTTGTATTATTCAGTTTAACGTGGATATTTCCCATAGCGGCAAACATGCAGCCATAGCGTGACCAATGGTAACGGGGAAAGCCTGTGTCAGAACAATAGCGGCTTACTGAGTGGAGATAAGGCCCGGCACCTCCATCTGGCTGTGGTATGCCCTCATTGTTATGCTAATCCGTTAGCGCTAAGGCCCGCTGGTCCTCCCTGGGCCGGACTGAGAAGGCCTCTGCCCTCTGTGGTGTGCAAAAGCCCCTCTGTGTAAAGGGCTCACACCGGAACGAGGATTCCCTTGTTCCGCCTGACAGGTACCTAACGCCACTCTGCTTCTCTTTATATTCGCAGAGATTCGAGCGCTAAACTCTAGTCCCTCTGGCAGCGCGACTAATGCCAGACACCTGCTGCCCAACCCCTGCTTATTCTTTTGTGTTGGTGGGCAGTCGGGCCAAACTGAGATTACCGCTTTATTTTTGTTTGGGATTCTCTGTTCTCTTGTGTCCAGTCCCTCCACACACCCCCCTCCGACCCGACCTCCCCCCCTCCCCACTTCACCCAAACCGCCGCTCTAAAGTGCTGTAATCTGGCCCATCTGAAGATATGCATCATGTGAGCAGTAATATTAGACCTTATAATAGACCTGTTCTAGGTGTAGCAGTGTACGTATTAATCAACTGACACCCGTGACCTGGCATCAGCTGTTATTGCATAAACCTTCATGTATGTGCTTACATAAACCGCTCTGGATGAGACTGTCTGCTGGATGCTAATGTAATGAGATGTAAAGAAGGGATGCTTTACTCTGCTGTAATGCACCCCTAAGCCTTGTAATTGTGCATTCTCAGCCCACAGGTGCAGAGCGAGGCTATGCTTTGCTAATCACACAGGCGCAAATAACCTGCTTGGTGCAGCTCGCCCGAGAGGGCTTCTGTGCCGCCGTACAGACTGTCACTCCCCACCACAGGCCCGTTTCTATGGTACCAGCCCTCACTTTCACTGCAAAAACAAGTCAATCTTAACAATCATTTTAATCTTAAATTTAGACTTTAAAATCTTATTTCTGTTACTTTTTTGCTAACTAAGACATACAGATTGCCAATGGGGTGAGATAGTTTTACTCATTTGAAGATTAGCCAGTGGGGTAAGAATTTCACTTGTCAAGCAAAAAGTAACTTAAAACAAGCTAATATTTAAGAAAAATAATTAGATTTTAAGTCCCATTACAATACTAGAACACTTGTTAAGACAGAAATTTTTTGCAGTGTTTGTCATGTGGCTTTTATACGGTTTCATACGATCCCGCCCAGATGTGGTTAGCCTCACTGTGCGTGTAATAAGGTGGCTTTCGTCTTAAACCGGGAAAAGAACCCGGCTAATTTGTGTCGAAAGTTAAACAGCCACGTGGTTTTCTGGTTTTGTGCATTTGAAGTGCGGAATTAAGAGGTCAGAGAACCGCCAGATGATCGGGGTGATTCAGTCACGTCTCTGGTTGGCTTTTGAAGATTTATTTATTTATTTGAAAGCGCAGATCTTGCTGCTTTAATCGTTTCACCACGCGCCGTCACGATGGGGAGAATCCAAGTGTTTCTTCTCTGCGCGTAATTACGTCCTTGATGAGGCTTTGTAATGAGCGGATCTGAGAAACCCCGAGAACCGCCCATGAAGGCGCAGGAAGTTCCTCTCACCCACAATGCCCTGGGAGGTCACGGCGGTGTTCCCTGGACTGCAGTCGGGCCTCCTCGCCCCAGTTTGTCCTGAGTAGACGGCCGGCCTCAGCCAGGCAGTCCCTGGTCACCTTGGGCCACTCATAGTCACCCTCAGAATTTGTCACATTCCCAATGGCTCTCGACATTCCCATTCAGAATTATCTTGGCCCCCTGCACATTCCTTTGTGACCCGTCTCATGTGGGTGACGACTTGGAAAGCTATCTCCGACCAGTGAGGACCCTCTTCATATTTCCTTACCTGGGAGTTTGAGTGTCTCTGAATGTGCTCATGGCTGCTCACCCTCCCTGTCTTCTCTCATTCGACTCAGGATCTGACTCAGGTTTAAGACTCATGATCTGACTCAGGTTTAAGACTCATGATCTGACTCAGGTTTAAGACTCATGATCTGACTCAGGTTTAAGACTCAGGATCTGACTCAGGTTTAAGACTCATGATCTGACTCAGGTTTAAGACTCATGATCTGACTCAGGTTTAAGACTCATGATCTGACTCAGGTTTAAGACTCAGGATCTGACTCAGGTTTAAGACTCATGATCTGACTCAGGTTTAAGACTCATGATCTGACTCAGGTTTAAGACTCATGATCTGACTCAGGTTTAAGACTCATGATCTGACTCATGATCTTTAATGCATCTTGCCTGGCACTTCTTCTCCTTTCCTAGTTCTCTGGAACTGTGGGCTCATTTTTGAGGTTTTATTACGTAGCTTCTGCAGCTCTGCAGAAAGCACCGCTTATGCAGTTGGGACCGGTGTGAATGCTTCTTGAATTCGGAGAGTTACGTGGCGCAGTAAGAAAACGCTGTGACTTTTAACGGCCTGCAGAATCGGAGCTGCGACATTCTGGCCGCGGAGGGCTGTCGGTCCCCAGCAGATGTCTGCCTGCTCCCCCTCTCGTATTTGGACAAGCGGCGTGGGAATCGAGCGGAGCCGCGCTTCTCACATTGAGGTTCGACTCTGCTTCCCGCCGTACAATGAGCACGGGGGCGGGGCCAAACGGCGCGGACGCACGACCTGGATGTGAAAGGTCACGGGCAGAATGCGACTGGGTGAGCGTGCGGGAGCGGGGGTCACGCCCTCTCAGGCCGCCGCCCCCATCGGCGTTAATTAGCGCTGCTTTCACAGTAAGTAGTGTCAGTGGCCGTCAGCTATGCTGGGCTATTTAAAACCATCTCAGGGGCTTTTCATGCACACAGGTCAGGGTTCATTGGAAAGGACACCATTGTTTTAAAAATACAAAGTTTTATTTGAACAGAATAATATAGACCTGTACACATTTTACAAATTACAAAGGACTCAAAAGGGACAAAAACATATCTGCATTTAGGATGTTCACAATAAAATATTAAATAAAAGTCAAATAAAAATCCACATCTGAAAGGTTGCAGTAAGAACCCTTTGTGGCTGTTCCCTTTTCAGTTATAAACAAAGCGATGGTCAGTTAGTAATCTGGAATTCATGGCTTTGGATTTAGCTTTTTGTGTGAATTTGCTACATTTTGGTTATTTCTTAGTACTATCTATTTCAGTTGAAGCAGACTTAAAATTACAACTGTAAAAGGACGAATGTGAACATTTCAATGAAAAGTTGCTCTTCTATTTCAAATTCATTACAATGGAGTGTTTTGAATGTGGTCTCAGTGGTCTCAACAATATCTTTTTTCGTTCTGAAAGGCATAATGAACATATTTCAAAAGATAAATACTTAAATTCAACTACAATTTACAAACAAACATGATACAACACAATTTTGTTCAGAAGAAATATTCCTTGAAAAAAAACAAAAAAAAAATGTAACTATCAGAATGTTCCCAGATGTGGAAAAGGCATGTGGTGTTTTGGTGGTTTGTGTTTTTGGTATGTTGATTGACCTGCCGGGGATCCTCTCCCCAGTTTTCCAGAGTATCTAGGGTTGAAAGTTCTGGGGCCGGATCTTCATCTCGACCCGTTTGAGGGAGTAGTTGGGCCCGTGCCAGCCGTACCAGGTGATACCGTTCGTGTTCCTGATGTGCTCGCCGTAGCGATAGAACACTCCGTTCAGGTTGGAGTCTGTGCAGCAGTTGTACCAGTAGCCTCCTGTAAGATAGAGAGAACATACAGATGGGCAGTGAGCATGATAGCACCTTGTTCTGAGGCTGCTTTAGCATTGTTGTGCTACTATGCTTTCCTAAAGGTCAAGTGTTATGAGATTTGCACCCAGTTTATGGCACAGACTTGGGGCGCAGGAGGTGTGTGGGGTGTTAAATGTACGCTGTGCGCGAAACGGCATGTCATCCAGTGGGGGGTTGTTTTAACATTTCATTTAGAATATCTTTTACTCTGTTAAGTTTTATGTTGAAGCTGCTTGTATTTTCTGTATTTGCACACTGGGTACTTAAAGGGGATTATATTGTGCGCTAATGCATCTTTTACGGAGAGGCGCACTCCATTTTGGCTCTTGTGTCCTGCAGCGTACCTTTGCGCAGATGAGCGCAGTCGTCCACGCACTTGTCGTTGTCCTTGTTCTTGGTGCTGAAGTTGGTGTTGTTGTGGTAGCGCAAGGAGTCTTGGCCCGCGTTGCCGCTGTAGCTGGCGATGAAGAGCTTGTAGCTGTTGAGCTCGTTGCTGAGGGTGAAATGCTGGTACTCAGCGTAGCGAGTCTCGCCTTCCCAGTCCTGCGCACACACACACACACACACAAATCAGAGCCGTTTTAAACCGAGCCGTTCAATCCCCTGCCTCTTTAGAGCCTGTTGCCTGAGGAAACCACAGCGGAAGCAGAGCCTGACTGATCGGCGGTGAGATCATGCGTGTGCCGCCGCGCTCTGCTCTGTGATATCATGCCAGGGTAACACGCTTCCGATCACTGCCCCTGATATACCGGCTTGTAAACCCCTGTTTTTCAACCAGCAGCCAGAGCTAAAAAAACCAGGAGCTAAAAACCACCCCTCAGTCTCTGCAAACAAACAGCTTCTTAAAGCCAGGCATATTATGGGGGGGTTCCTCTGTTGTCACTCCGAGCGTCTCAGGTCTCGCATGGACCGCTGCTCTGGTGCTGTTCCCACCCTTGCCCTCCCCGCCCTCGCACCCCCAGGTCCCCCCCCCCCCATACCTCCAGCTCGATGCGCAGCACGGTGGGCTGCCTGGTCAGGCGGAAGATGTTTTCGTTTCCCAGCCAGAAGTCTCCTCGGATGGTGCCGAAGCCCTTCTTGTACTGCTTCCAGTCGCGGTCGAAGGAGGTCAGGCCCACCTTGCGCCTCTGGATGACGGTCCATCCGCCACCCTTGCTCTCCATGTCGCAGAACACCTGGCGATAGAGCGGCAGAGAGCGTCAGAGAGAGCGTCAGCGGCGTGCATCGCTCACGAGAGCGGTGACGCTCCTCAGAGCGGAACTCTAAACGCGCGGGCGCTCACCTCCAGCTCTGGCGTGCCCAGGTACCCGTCTGCGGGCAGCTTGTACTCTCCGGAGATCTTATAGCTCCTGCTGTACAGCGACGCACAGTCATAGATGGCATCTAGAAAACAATAGAGACGGATTAAGTTGTCAAATTTAAATAGAAAGTATACGAGGTAACTATTTTTTATTAAATATATATTCATGAGTAACAGTAAAGTATACAGGTGTGCAGTCGGGGAGATATGGTAATTATACATAGACTTCCTGCCATGGTGTCTCTCTAAGACACAGTGTAAAGCCTTGTGCCAGTAATGTTAAAAATAGGAAGGCACAAACCCCTGAAACCCCAGATGGGACAGCTGGCTAATTGGGCATTAAAATCGCCCTGCGTCTTACTTTGCCACCACTGGGGTAATTAATAGCCCTGTGAAATCTGAAGAACTTTGATGTAAGAACGATTGACTTTGATAGAGCAGGTCTTCATTAGCGAAGGCATGCAAACGGGGTATTATGAGGTACAAATGAAGGCCCCCATCGTGATTGCTGTTGGGCGTCCAAACGACACCGCGCACTGTAATCTTCACTATTACCCACAACTGTCTGCTGCCCCCAAACCTGGAGAGCGCCACGCTAATTACTGTTTTTCAACTCTAAAAATATGTTTATTGTATCCTTCGAATGAAAACGTACGTGCTCTTGGGGATTTTTTGAATTTTTTCCAAACTGCCCCCTTACGTTATGATTAGGATTCTCCAGTCGATAATGATTTGAGATGGCTTCTCGTCTGCGTTCGAGTCAGCCTGTCATTTTTAAAATTAATTTTCGGTTGAAGACTAGCAGCTTTGCGCCACTGGCTCTCGTCATGCTTGCACGTTCCATTTTTCATTTTTCACGAGGGCTTCATGCATGTTGTTTAAAGAAACTAATGCGACTGGTGAAATTCACCACACGCTCTGCTATTCTCATTACCGACTCGGTAGTTAAGATGTCATAATGATCTACCATCATCATCTGAGAAAATGGGGGCGGGGGGGAAACACTGTGCAGCCATCCATCCCAGTTTAAAATAACTGATATTTCTAGAGTGAGCCAATGGAAATGATCCAGAGGCAGAACAGCTGAATGGCAGCTGTTTGCCTGGGTTGGAGTCAGTCTTTCAGAAGTGGGTTCACTGAAAGATGGCCCATGTGGCAGAGAGAAGGGGGGGGGTTGGGACCTAAATGAAAGGCAGATTAAGCTGCCGTGGGTCTGGACACAGTGGTCTCTGACGGTAGCCACGCTTACACGACGACCAGACGGGTCGGCTGCGGATGCAGTTGCAGCTGCTGCGAGATGAGAGTGGGGTCACGGGGGGTCAGAGCCCGCCCGTGTCTCTCTCTGACCTCTGACACCAGCTCTGTGACCTCCTCGCTGTGGGTCCTACACCCCTGAAGCGTTTTAGAGCGCAGGAGTGACCAGTGCTGAGTGACCACGGCTCGTCCTCTCAACTGAACTATATATAGTTTGTACTGCTTTGATCCACTGCTTCTTACCAATTTGGTATTAAAAAGTATTTTTGTCTGAGTTGAACTTTTGAGAATAAACCATCAAAAAAAGTTAACCCTCAAAAAGTACAACAACAATAAATAAACACAAAAAAAAATCATTATTTTATAATCACATCATGAACTTCTAGTCGGTTATAATTTTAGCTGTATATGAAGATTTTGCCTCTTAGTGTTTGTTCCCTTGTGTTCCAATAAGAGCTCAATGAGTCTCTTAGGGTATGAATGTGCTGCCACAGAGTATACCATAGAGTTCAGGGTCTGATTCAGGGAGAGAGAGGAAGAGGCAGCCGAGCGTTGGCGTCCCACAGGGGCCTGGCCGAGGGTCTTACCTGAGGAGGTTTGTGTGATGGACTGAGAGGCCTGCAGCTGGATGATCTCCACTCGGTTGTTGATCTCGGAGTACTTGCTCTCTGCCTCGGTGACCCGGGCCTCCTGCAGCCGGTTCTGATTATCCAGGTCCATCATCTGCCTCACCACGGTGTCCTGCTTCCGGGTCAGCTCCTCCAGCAGGCTGCTCAGGTTGGCCACCTGCACCTTGAGGGCCCGCACGTCCTCGCAGCATTGGCCCTTAGCGTTAGCCTTTAGCGCCGCCGCCCTCTTCCGCGGGTCCCGCAGGTTCTGACCCGCCGTCCGGCCGGGCTGCTGCAGGAGCAGCACCAGCCCCAGGGCCAGTAACCTCAAAAGCGCACTCTTCAGCATCACGCACTGGGGAAAAGACACTGTGCGGGACGACGCTCTTCTCGCTGGTGTTTTGGGGGGAGAGCTGGTGCAGCTGGTACTCGGGAAGTGGGGGTGGTCTTCCGTGTGATGCGGAGAAGCTGAACGGGCGGACGGAGGAATAGTTGCGATCGCTGGAGTGGAGGTCTGTCGGAGTTTTTGTTTAGTTTAGTTTTGTTGTGGGGTGTCTCTCTCTTTCACTCTCTCTGTTATTTATCTTCCTCTCTCGCTCAGCTGTGTGCTCAGGTTCTGCTCTCTCTGGTCTGTACCGGAGACCTGGGCCGGTAGCATCTTAAATATCTTTACATTTGTACCCTCCCCTCCGAGCTCACATGTGCCCTCCCCCTCCTCCTGGGCTTCGGGCCCTGCCCCCTCCCTCCCTCCCTCCCTCCCTCCCTCCCTCCCTCCCTCTCTCTCTCGTCCGCTCCACCCAGCCGCTGCCCTCTCATCAGGTGTTGAGAGAGTTTGATGGGACAGATAGTTTTTTCTCGATGCTTGGAGCAGCCAGGGTGGCGGTTGGGGGGGGTAAAGCCCCAGCAGACCCCAGAGGTCCCTCTTTATGACCGCATACTTTACCCTTCAGGATTAAACCTGGAAATGACCAAAAAGTGAGGTTATATTTAACCCTTCTATTTTAGGGACGAGAGAGTCCTCGGTGTGGTCCTCTTTGTCATTGACTTTGGGGGGGGTTATTGCAGACTGGAATTTACTTTGTTTTCAGCCAGCTTGCTTACACATACCACTAATTACTAAGTAAAGTTTTATTTTTTTATTTTATTTTTTATTCTTTTTTTTTTTTACACATTTTTATGTTTCTCCCAATGTGGAATGTGCAGTTGTAGGAATAAGTGTCTTTTGCTATTGAGCAATTGTGTCTGTTTAAGACAGTGGAGTCATGTGGAATTCTATTTAACTGTAAAACCAAAGCTGTTCCCCAGCGTGAAATTCCCATAAAAAAACACTCAAGAAGGAAACCGCTATGAATTGTAATCTAAGAATGATTTCGAGTCGGCGTTCATTTATGTAACGTGTCTCGAGTGGCGATGTGTGTTTTAACCATCATGTGACGTAGTTGAAATATTTGCCGCTGTTATGGATAAATTTGACTGGCTGTGAGTGGGCGTGTTAGTATTACCTGAGTGGACCGTGCCTGTGACATCACTGTGTCTCTGGGTCCCCGCCCACTGTATGTACCCTCTGGCTGTTTATGCCTTGTACAGTAGAGACCGAAAAACCAGATGGCAATGAGGCAGCAGACTCCAGGAGACCGTTTTAGGGAAGTGGAGATGCGCTAATAACAGTAATAATGGGTCACGTGGATGATGGAGGGGGATGGGGAGGGTTGTTACAGGGATAGATCCATACCAGAGGGTCTCCCTGGTGACTTCTTTTTTTGTTGTTGTACCATATCGAAAAACCACAAGGACCTCGGTCAAAGAACGCAGGATTTTAAACCTCTCTTCCTCCCTCCCTCCCTGTGGACTGCTGGGAGGAATGTGGGGTCCCGGCGGACCGTCTCTCCTGGCTGGCGGCTCCGCTCTCATACCTCCCGTCATCATAACGCCCGGCTACTGCCTTTATTGGGCTCGTTCCACACCCCCACAGTGCATCACGGTCCAAGCACAGACGCGTTCTGAATGACTGCACTGTCCAATGAGGGGGCCTGGAGGTCTGCTTAACTGTGAATGATGGGGGGGTTAAGTCCCAAAGCAGGAAATGTGTGCCCTTTTGAGTACATTTACTGTCAAGCGCCGAGACTGTATTTTCACTTGTTGCCTTGTGTGTTTACCAGCATTTTACCCATTTTACCAATCAAAAATGAGGGACTTTTTCATTTTCTCCTCACACTGATTGAAGAGCAGTTTTGAACGTTAGGGCCAACCTGCACAAGCTGTCAGGCTGATTATAATGGTCCGATTCTTACAAATGTATAACCCCCTGGTAGCACTTTAGTATTTAATGTACTTAAAATTGAAATAATGGGCCTCAGCTGTGACCCAGCTGTCTGTGCAGATTGCATAGAGCACACACACGGTTGTGTAAAGCACAGAGTGTGACCACAAGGCAAGGTACCCTCTGTGAAGTCCAACAGGATGTGTACCTCGGTGAGTAAGCTGAAGTGAGAGCCAGGGAACCTATACTTGCCACCTTCAAGGTCTGATTCCTCTCTTGGCTCTGCCAACAGGTGGTCAAGGGGCCCCTTGTGAACGCCTCGTCATCCCACACTTGTGTTTTGTCAGTTGCCTGCGCTAAATGGCAAGCAGGAGTCCCTCTCAGATTGTTTCCCCAATAAGTGTCCATTCCAGCCAGGTATTTGACATTCCAGCCAAATTCCTGGATGCTTTTCAAGTGTCTGCATGCCGTCAACTTTTGAGTCCCTATAAAAATTAATTGTGTAGCTGTAAGGCTGTCTCAAAAAAAAAAAAAAAACAGTTACACAAGTAAAAAATGGTGTATGAATGGCTTCAGTGTGCCATTTTCCGAAGTTATGATGTTGCCCTTTGCCATTAGATTGGTCCCAGCATGCAAATGGCTTTAGTCTCAGGATGGAGGAATCCAGGGGGTCGCTGTGAGACATGTGTTTTTGCTTGGAGAGCAGCCTCTGTCGCCATCCATCTTGTAATAATAATGGGCTGTTTATTTGTCTCTACAACCAGTAATGATGACCAGAAGAAACTGTAATGCGGTGAAACTGCAGTGATGTTAAGCAGCATTTTGTTTAGAGAGAGCCGAGTTCTCTGTCGAAAGGCTTAGAGTTGACACATTCTTATAGCCCCTTGAAGAATGGCTATTCCGTAAACACTCTGTCAGAACAATCCACTACAACTGCTCCTGTTTTAATTCTGGACATCCATCTCTGTGCATCTGGCATGATCATATGTTTTGGCATGTAGGTCAGTGTTTTTGTTTAACAGTGTTTTTGTTTAACAGTGTTTTTGTTGGGAAAAAGCATGGGGAAATAATTAATCTCGTTTGCTAACTTCAATCTGTAACAAAGGGACAATGTATCGAGAAACGAAAGGATCACCATTACCTCACGGTTTGTTTATTTTAGTTATCTCCCAAATACATGAGTTATCCAAATCACCATAGATGTCTTCTACCAGAAAGGAAAATTTTAATCAGCAGGTTGACATTCAGCAGTTAGATATAGTCTTGAATGTCTGGACCAAATATATATATATTTTTTCTATGAATGCTACAAAGTTGGCTTGAAGACGCAGAAGACACAACCTATTCCAACTGGACCATCATTGGTGTGTTAGCTCATGTTCCAGGTGCATGTCTGAAGGGGAGTGTTTATTTGTGATTAATCTGTGCAAATTGAAAGCACTGAAAATATTCAATGCTTTTTCTATGGCATTTTGAGATGAAAATCTCCTTGGCGAAATAACATCTGGATTCACGCAATGCAAGATTGTTCTTGTTGGAAGCCCGGGTCTTTATCTGTCAGAGTTTAGTTAATTTAATAAAAATGTACTTGAATGTGTTTCGCTGTGAGCTTTTTGCAAATAATTATGATAATGATAATATTGCAGCTTCGGGCAAGTGTTTTGAATGCAACATTGCATACTTTGAGGGATTTAGGGACCAAATGATGAAGTCTACCTGGAAGGACCTGTGTGTGGAGGCAACTGTTTATAATTGAACCTGGCTGGAAATGTGTTTGTCTGGTTTAACTACGGCACAGCCAAGGTGTATTCAGGCCTGGACAAATTGATGTTTTAGTCCCCTCCTTTAATCTTTTTTATTTTCAGAATGCTGTGTTAAAGGGAAATGCACCTCTTTTTTTATTTTCTAAAAACATAAAAATGTGACTATCAAAGGAATTGGATAGCAATACCCTTGGTCAAGAAAATAAAAAAACTTGGGAACGCCCACCTACCAATCTAATGGAGCACCAAACAAGGACATAAATGACCAGTAATCCAGCCAGTCAGGCTGAGTTTACATTTCAGTTTTTCTGTATTTTTTTATTTATTTAGTTATTTATTTGGAAACTGCACACATCAAAGGCTAAAAAAAATGAACTCCAGAGAATTTGAACAGTTTGGCACTCGGGATGTAATACTTGTCCTGGGCATACTAGACTACCAGTTTGCCCACTCTTCAGTGTCTCATTGGCTCGCTCACCTTCACCTTGCCCTTGAGCGCAGCCACTCTGTCACAAAATGGGGTTATTTTCATCCCCCAACTGCACAACGGACCCCTGACCTTTCTATGTATAGCTGGAGGTCAAGCGGCAGACAATCCTCAAGACCCCATGGACTCCCTGTAAAATGGGGGTTAAAAATGGAACATTAGCAGGAATGCCTGCTAACCCCCTCCCCATCGTTAGCCGTGTGGTTCTCTACAGCCTGGGCAGATTACCCATAAAACCCTCTTCTATTTGGGTTATCTGCTTATGCACATGTTGCCATATGCACAGTGTGCCAATCACAAGAGAAGAGCTGTCCTACGATGATATGTTGGACATGCTCACGTCCAGGCCTCAGTTCCAAACCCAGGGAATGGAATGGATCTACTCTTCCCTTTGAAGGGCTACTGCCGCACAAATTCCAGTGCAGAATTCAGATGCGTTTCGAGAGGTGTCACATCAGGTGTAATCTACACCCCGCTGAACCTTCGGCATCTCCACTTATGAGCCATAATGTTGGTGACTGTTATAAGTGCCTGATGGACTCATACGTACCTGCCGTCCCTCCTGATGCATAGACCATCTATTTGAAGTAAGATGGTATTTTAGGCTTGCGAGGCCTGCTGGGAGCAGGGATGCTCCACACGTGTAGGGGCACGGGCGACTGTCTGGAGAACAGCAGCATCATACACAGAGAAGTGGGAGAAATGTGATCTGTGTATCTGGGCTGGATTTTGGCATCCCCATCGCTCAGGGTCTCTTGGAAGCTGATCCAGATGGTTCAGTTGGGCCGGGCTCGGTGTTCTCTGGGGCGGATACTCCTCCAGGGACTGTGGTGTCCATGCTCCGCGCAACAAGACCCGTTTGAAAGCAAAAAGGAACAGTCCAAAAGGAAAGAGGCCTTCCATTCATACGGGCGTGTCTGCAGCTGCCTTTCTGTGCAACAGCATTAATGTTTGATCTACTTATTCATTTAATTTCCATCAAGCTGACCATGGGGAAAAGGACCAAACAGGAACTGGATGCCACGACTTGGCATGAAGAAGAGGAAAGAAACCGCTGCAGGAGGCGGTGGCAGTTTTGTGATCTCCTGTCAGTCAGCCTCACCCGTGTGGTTGGGTGGAGTGAGTTCAGTTGGGTGGAGTGAGGGATTCCTGTCCAAAACCAAGTTATATGTTGTCCCTTAAATTTGGAAACCATTGAAATGAACATTCTGAGTGACTGGCAGGCTAAGATGTCAGTTTTTGGCAGAGCGGACGTGGATTCAGTTAGGAGGAAAGAAATGGAAGCCAAGGAAGCCCAAGGCTACTTCACCGTGAGCTAGGATTACATCATCTTTATTAACATAGCAATTTCAGCCCCAAGCAAGGATGAGCATAACTGAGGCCTATTATCTTGTGACATGGCAGGGTTTACAAAAGAGCCTCCCTGAGACCCAGGTCGTCTGACTGATACTGTCTTATTCCATATTCATTCAAGCAGCCTGGCATAGTCAATTGGAGTTGAAATGTTTAAAATTTCTTCAGAACTACCTGCAGCTTTTTCGGTTTGCCTTTTGGAATCGGTGACCAGAAGCCGTTTCCTTCCAGTATTGATTTTAGAACACCACGGAGCTGGTGAGCTTGGATGAGACTGGCTTCTATAAGCCTAACAAGAAGCTAACGGGTTGCGTTCAAGAAGCAGAGTCAACCTAGGATTAGCTTTTTTTCGATGGCGACAGCCGAAGTTTAGCAAGGGGATGAAAAGTTATGCGGAGTTGGTCTGTTTTCTGTTGGACCTGTAATTAGCGTTACCTCCAGCTATCCAGCTAGCTGCGTTAGGTAGCTGGATGGCCGTAGTCTGGTACCTTGAGTGGGCGGGGTTGAGGACGGAGGAGGAGACTTCTTTGAACGTAAACGCAGGACCACAACGAGGCTAAAAGATCCTGCATAGTGCACCTTTAATCGTGTTTTTATATTGTTTTGTTTTGAATGTTTTGACTTCAAGTCAAATTCTATGCAATGGTTACTATGGCAATAAAGTATTGAATTATTAATTGAATTATGACCGATTGCTGAGGTTCCCCTGGGGAGGTCGATAACCTCCTGTCTCTCCCACGCAGTGGTCTGAACACAAGCAGCATGGTTTAGAGTGTGTGGTCTGGCTGGATGACGAGAGACGGGATGAAGTTTGGAGGCTCTCTGTGGAGAGATGAACTTTAGCTGTTCATTTTCTACTTTTTATTGCAAACAAGTAGGGCTGTCATGATGACACTTGGGTGAATTTTATAACCGCCAACAGTTTTATTAACTTTTTTTCTCAAGGTGAAAATTATTGCTGAGTGGCACCATTTGAAATTCATAACACTTACCTTATAATTTGATGAGACAATCTGGACAGTGACTGTTGGGGGGAAAACATTTTTAGCAATATAATTTTGGCACTGAGTATGAAAAATATTTTGTAATAAATCTCAGCAAGTACTTTCTGTCTATGGCTGAATTAATGAGACTGTTAAACTGCTCTATAAAACTGAAGTGATGTAATTTATTGTAGCAAACTATTTAATTGATTCAAATGCAGACTGTGAATTGTGACACATGGACAGATTTTAAGTGTGTTGGTCTGAGCAGGGGGAGGCATAGCTACCTATTATTATGTGTTCTTACCTGAATCTGGTGCCCCTTCTTCTGTTCTTACCTAGGCAGAGAATCTGGTGCCCCTTCCTCTATTCTTACCTGGGCAGGGAATCTGGTGCCCTTTCCTCTGTTCTTACCTGGGCAGGGAATCTGGTGCCCTTTCCTCTGTTCTTACCTGGGCAGAGAATCTGGTGCCCCTTCCTCTGTTCTTACCTGGGCAGGGAATCTGGTGCCCTTTCCTCTGTTCTTACCTGGGCAGAGAATCTGGTGCCCCTTCCTCTGTTCTTACCTGGGCAGAGAATCTGGTGCCCCTTCCTCTGTTCTTACCTGGGCAGGGAATCTGGTGCCCCCTCCTCTGTTCTTACCTGGGCAGAGAATCTGGTGCCCTTTCCTCTGTTCTTACCTGGGCAGAGAATCTGGTGCCCCTTCCTCTATTCTTACCTGGGCAGGGAATCTGGTGCCCTTTCCTCTGTTCTTACCTGGGCAGGGAATTTGGTGCCCTTTCCTCTGTTCTTACCTGGGCAGAGAATCTGGTGCCCCTTCCTCTGTTCTTACCTGGGCAGAGAATCTGGTGCCCCTTCCTCTGTTCTTACCTGGGCAGAGAATCTGGTGCCCCTTCCTCTATTCTTACCTGGGCAGGGAATCTGGTGCCCTTTCCTCTGTTCTTACCTGGGCAGGGAATCTGGTGCCCTTTCCTCTGTTCTTACCTGGGCAGAGAATCTGGTGCCCCTTCCTCTGTTCTTACCTGGGCAGAGAATCTGGTGCCCCTTCCTCTATTCTTACCTGGGCAGATAATCTGGTGCCCCTTCCTCTATTCTTACCTGGGCAGAGAATCTGGTGCCCCTTCTTCTGTTCTTACCTGGGCAGAGAATCTGGTGCCCCTTCCTCTATTCTTACCTGGGCAGATAATCTGGTGCCCCTTCCTCTATTCTTACCTGGGCAGAGAATCTGGTGCCCCTTCTTCTGTTCTTACCTGGGCAGAGAATCTGGTGCCCCTTCCTCTATTCTTACCTGGGCAGAGAATCTGGTGCCCCTTCCTCTGTTCTTACCTGGGCAGAGAATCTGGTGCCCCTTCCTCCTTCCATATTAGACAGACATTTTCCTGGCCAAGAATGCTGGGTTAGAGAAACAGCGTTTTCTGAAAGACAGGCCTGGGGATTGAAGTGTACACGGCGTTCTGTGGCTCTGCGGCTCTGCGCGTGCGTTTTTAATTTCCCCACAGGCCTGAGCAGAAGGCCCGAACGTTCCTGCGTGCTACAGAGCAGCTCCGCCGGGGGAGAAACGCTGGTGTCCAGGTGGTGTCTATTACAGTGCGGTGGACAGCGGCCAAGCATGCTGCTCTCACCAGGCCAACGGAACAGGAGCCCAAGCCCAGCAGGAGGGGAGGCACGCGGCCGTCTTCCATCCCACCTGAGCCCTTCTTTATCTTGTCTGAATTTGTTGGTCGGTTGCGGTCCCTGCTCAAAGCTGACTGTGCGTGACAGCTGTCAACCTGAGGAGGGGAGGGGAGGGGAGGGGAGGGGAGTTTATTTCTGTCTTTTATTCAGAGGCCAAGAGATCGCGTGCGGATGATATATATATATTTTTTTTTTAAACATTCTTTTGTACCCACTTGCATAGCTGGGCAGGATGCACCCGTGGTTACTTGCCTTTTGCAAAACCCGCTGATGTTTTCATTTCATTACCTTTTTTTTATCAGCTATTTTTAGTTTGTTCCGCACTCTGAACCTGTTCAGAATTTCTGAGACCGATGTGTCCCAGTATGGAATTTGTGAGCAAGCCTTTCCTCTCCGTTTGAGTCCAGATCACGGTGAAAGGTGAAATGGAAGCAATTGATGTTTTTAAGACACAATGTCCAAAACAAAGCAGCCTCTTGTTTGTGAGACTTAAAAACATGGAAGCATTGCATCTACTCTATGTCTCTGATGGAAGGGTAATGCTGTTATTGTAGACACCGGGCTCTTGTGTGTTTGTTTTCCGCTTCTTGGGATTTGAAAGTAGTTGAAGTGGTGAACATTGATTTTAATGAAGTCATGATGACTGTAAATACGGATTTTAAACGGTCCTCTTATGGCTGATTCTTCTGTAAAATCGGTCAGTGTGGATTGTTTCCGCCCCATTGTAAGCGTGCACGCCCAAGGTTAGTGACCCCGGATCAGACCTCAGGACTGACAGGAACATTCCCATGAGGTCATCGTCACCCGCTTGAGTAGCCGAAGAGTCAAGGGCTCTTCCTAAATTCCTGTAGCCCGGTGACCCACAGGTGAGAAACCCATTTTATGGGAGCTTTCCCGTGTGTTAAAAGTCTGCATATTTTAGGCGCCTACGTAACAGTCTTTGCCTATGGGAACAGGGACTCCATCATTTTGCACTGTGTTAATATAGCAAAGGCCTTCTGATTGCCTGTCCATACCAATGGTGCTGAGCCTTTGGGTTGATGGTTAAAATCTCAAGGACCCGTCGCCTACCTTCCGCTGGTCTGATTGTGGGGTGGAACTGCATTACAAACGTGCGACCCCTGACTAATTTAGCATCACACTGGTAGTTTATCAGACAAATTTAAAATGTGCTTCGAATAGTAGAAGTTGCCAAGCTGAACTGGCCCGTTTTATACTTCACAATGTTTCTTACTTGTTCTTTTGTCTCAAATGAAGCGGGAATATGAGGCCGATTTTACTTGGTCAAGCATGTATTAAAGTGTGTGTTGATGTGTATTATCTGTTGCATTCCACTAAAGTTCCTTTAGAGTTTTATCTTACTTTTAATCCTACTTTAATCGTACTTTCAAACCCGCCTCTTCACGCAAAGATAATGAGCCGAAAGGCTCCGTTTGCCCTCGCTCTGCTCCGATTGCCGTCTGAGCGATAATAAGAGGCTGTTAACTGCTTTTCCATTGGCATTCGAGGGAATATGTTGAGCTCATCTGTGGGCTGCGCTACCATTCAAGCCTTTTCTTTCCCTGTTGTGGATTTTCGTTAATAGGCACAACCACTTAGGAGAAAAGTGAAACGCTTAGGAACCCGATCCTCCCGTGATCATGAAATGAAAAATGCAAAATGATGTAATGGTAAAGAGGAAACGATGGCACTTTGGTGCTCACATTTGCTACCATACCCCTCCAGAAAACTCAAGTGCATTGTGGGTATTTCTGTAACAGCGGCTGTAAAATGACTGAACCGTTATTGATTGTTATTGCTCAGGTTTGGGCCACTGAATTGGTTCAGAAATGGACTTCAATGTGTAAATTCATAAATGATTATGTAGTTTTTTTGACAGCTCCATGACAAATAATACAATAGCATGCCTAAACCTTACAAAACTAAACTTTGGGCTTGAAGTTAATCTTCTGCACACCCATTTGTGAAGAGCCAGAGTGCGTCTGGACTGGCTGAATTAAGGTTTAAAAACATAGATGTAATTTATTTACCACAGCAAAATAAGCATTTCCACAATAGTCTATTGGAGAGAAACAGCGGACGTTGATTTGCCAAAACCGGTACTTGCATTGTCTTTGTGAGTTACCCCTGGAACACACATGCATACTTATTGAGTTACCCCTGGAACACACATGCATACTTATTGAGTTACCCCTGGAACACACATGCATACTTATTGAGTTACCCGTGGAACACACATGTATACTTATTGAGTTACCCCTGGAACACACATGCATACTTATTGAGTTACCCCTGGAACACACATGCATACTTATTGAGTTACCCCTGGAACACACATGTATACTTATTGAGTTACCCCTGGAACACACATGCATACTTATTGAGTTACCCGTGGAACACACATGCATACTTATTGAGTCACCCCAGGAACACACATGCATACTTATTGATTCCTTCTTACCGAGTAATCAGCTGCAATATCTGTTAAATTGGATTTGGCTGAAACATTCTCACACCATCCACACAGTCTAATGGGCATTTTACAGGAGCACTGATTTGTAGTTTGTAACTGGCTCTGTATTGACGTTCAATTGCGTTGTGTGAACTCCAAATCCACTCGCACCACAGTTTACACTCAACAGTATCTGTGCTGCGTGGTAAATGTATCCGCAAGTCAATGCCAGTCTGGTGACTTACCTAGAAAGGTAGGCTTTATTTCCAGATTTTTCTAGAACTTTCTACAATTGACTCATGCAGGGCAGCCATACCTTCACACTACTCAAGACAGCCCTCACTGAATGAACACTGCTCATTGTGGTTTGTTGGTGTGTTTTGTTAAGAGTGGATATGGACACTTATTTATTTTTCTCCGGTGAAGCCATGGTCTGATGTCCTGCCAGTTGAGCGGACATCAGACTGTCGGACAGGCCGTTATATCTAAATTAGCTAAAAAAGTTCCCACTACAATTCAAAAGTAATGCAAAATTGTGACTTGACACAGGCACTCCAAAATGTTCTGTGGAAGGCTTTTATTTGCTTTTCAAGCAATTCTTTTTTCTGACTAATTGTGAATTTAAATTGTGGCCGAACATGCCCTGTCTTCTTGTGATTAACGGTGTGCTGAATTTGAAGCATCTTTGTAATCCACAAAAGAAATGAGAAACCTCTGATCCGTCCATTTTGTCTGATCTCTCCTCCCCCCTATTAGCACATCGAGGCAAAAAATAACTCACACTCTAGCTTCTGCCATAGAGACAACAGGCCTTCATGTGCTTTGAATTCATTCTCCTGTGGAAAGCGGTGTGTTCAGGGTCAAAGTTTCACAAGACAGCGAGATGACTACTATACTTGCTTATTTGGCTTTGAGTGGTGAGCCGATTATCATTCTTTGAGCAGAATAGTCGGGGGTTACACCTTGAGGTTAAGGACATCCCTGCTTTTTCCACTGTTTCTTATGGGACTGTGGCCTCGACCAATGAAACACTCAGATAGCACACTAGAATCGGTTCTACGGCCCACTCGTTGCTCATACCACCTGTATCATTTTTCTTTCTCATGTTAATGTATTTAGATGTGCAGTGAGCCTGAGCTGTTTTTTTTTTTGCTGTACAAAAGTGCACCACGGCTCATTCTGTACGTTTTGTGATTTTCCTGCAATTAATCTTCTCATCTCCCTGAAAACCTCCCATTCATCTAACAGTATAGTTATATAACTGACCACCTGATGATAGCTGTTTGTTTAAAAAAAAAAGATTGCAAGTTAAATAGAAAATTCCTTATCCCAAAGGCCCCAGGCACTCTTTTGTTCTTTTACAAACTAAGCCCTCGTCATCGGTTTAATGCCTGGAGCCAGGAGCACCTCATTTAGGGATTGTGTTCTTAATAACATGCTTCAGGGAGAAGACAGATTTTTTTTTTGTATAGAGGTACAAGCAGAATTGTAAATGTAAACCACACATATGTTCTTCGACAACAGCCTTAAGGGGCCTTTTAAGTAGCTGTGTTAATCTTGATGGGTTTGTGCTGTTGCTCCAGATCTGGAGTCCAGTTTGACACTGCACAGGCCAGGGGAGGAAATGGCAGCTTAAAGCCATGTGCCCCTGGCTCTTGGCGGGGACAGGGATTTATAAAAGAGCGGAAACTCTGAGGCTACAGGGTCTTTGTGTCCATCTACATTCACTGTTGGTCAGTGCTGATATGTCCTCTGCAGTCAGTGCTGAACGGTTCTTTGCGGTCAGTGCTGTACAGTCTTTTGCGGTCAGTGCTGGACGGTCCTCTGTGGTCAGTGCGGTACGGTCCCCTGCTGTCAGTGCTGGACGGTCATTCTGCGGTCAGTGCTGGACGGTCCCTCTGCGGTCAGTGCTGGAAGGTCCTTCTGTGGTCAGTGCTGGACAGTCCCTCTGCGGTCAGTGCTGTACGGTCCTCAGTACCGCCTGGATGTCCCCCAGAGTAGCTGGACAGGCCTGTGTTGTGTTCATGGCTGTGCTGGTAATCCCTGTGCTGCAGGTATGAGCTCACCCTGTCAGCATCTCACCAGTGCAGTGCAGAGGGAGAAATGAGCAGCTCCCCCACGCTTGCTGGTGTTTACCTCCAAACTCACCCCCCTCTGCCTCTCCATCGACCGGGAGACCGGCATTGATTGTAATGAGGATGCAGTGCAAATGAATGGATCACGGACACAGCCAGGCTGAGAGAGAGCCACGCCCCTGAGCAGCGGAGCCCAACCCGGGGGGTCACTGCATCGCGCTCACAACCACGCCCCCCATCATTTATCAGCACGGGTAAACAAGCCGGTCCCTAATCACAGCTCAGCCCCACAGACTAGCTCTCTGTGAGGAGAGGTGAGCCGGGCTGTTCCAGATTGCCCCCGTCCTGTGCTCCCTGCCCCCGATGCCCCCCACCCCCCCCCCCCACCCACCCATCCCCTGCCCACGGCGACGCTCTGGCAGCCAGCACACCCCCCTGTTTTGGTAGGTCCCCCAGGGGTTTGTTGCTTATCACAAGGGCCCCTGTGTCTCCCCCAGCCATGACTGGCCCCTGGGGGCCCCCCCCTGCCCGCTTCTCCTGTGGAGCTGCCATTGTGTAGCTTTTCCCACCTCTGTCATTAGATGTGTCCCGCTCATCCAGTACAGGAAGCGTAAAATCTGATGCCAGGATATCTGTGGTGTGAGTATAAATCACATTTGTGACTCGGGTCTTGTTTTTAATTTGACATGAGCAAAGGGAGTCTGCTGGAAACAGGAAACTAAAATGAGTTACCTACCAGGGGACAGTGTGTTTGTGTGTGGCAGTCTGTGTGTTTGTGTGTGGCAGTCTGTGCGCTTGTGTGTGTGCGTGTTTATGTGTTTGTGTATGTGTCGGGATGGAAGCTCTGTCCAGGACCACCCCAGACCAAGGGTCATAGGTCAACCAGGCCCACCATCAAAGCAGAGCCGTTTCATCCCTCAACTCCACTACTTCTCTCCTCATTTGCTTACTTGTCTTCCGGAGCCTAATTTTCTTGTAGCCGAGGCGCTTTCTTCCACGTGCAAACAACGCCGAAACGCCGTTAGTGAAGTATGAGCTCCGCGCTCACCTCACGCGCTGCCAGTCCTGCGTCTTGTGTGGCGCCCTGTCGGCGTGTTTACCGCTAACAGGCTTCATCCGCCAAGATCCCGCCTGGTGTTCTTGAGTTGAGGTGTCACCACAAGGGATGCTGTAATCTAACCGCAGGCCAGCATTAAATAATAAGCACAACATGTCAAAAGTGACTGGTGATGTGTGCTGTGTGTGATTTTGGGGATGAATGGGGTGTTGCACTGTCATGAGCTGGTCTCCACTCCATTAGCTGAAGGGCCTAAGAATGGGTCTCAGTCAGTAAGCAGCGCTGAACTGAATCTCTAACCTGCTGAAGCTGCAAAGCACTTCCTCTCACAGGGATTATGAAATTCACCAGTCACCTCACAAATACACCATCACACAACTATGCAACAAACGCGTAATCTCTAAAAATGAACTCTGCATCTTACAATGAGGAATTCTGAAAGGTCCCCTATGTACCAAAATGGCAAAAAGAACAATTGCACAATATACTTGACTCAACGGATGTTTATTTGGTACAAATAGAACAAAACGGGGCATCAATGCCAAACAAGGATGAATTGGCTGTTTTTTTTTTCTTCTGATTTCATTATGGTGGAGGAGGTGGGGGGAGGTGCAGATAAATAGTTAAATGTTTCTGCCCTGCCTGTGATTAGAGTATGAGATTAGTGACGAGGCTTGTGCTCTGTCACACTCGGCTTTAAGCGGAGCAGCTGGGGGTGGATGTGAGAATGGAAAGTTTTGAGCTGCGCCCGATGCAGCCTCTCGTTTGCCCTGGAAAAAGAGGGATGGCCAATTTAAAATAAATTGGAAATGAAATGTTTGATGGCCTCATTTTGTTTTTTAATAGGTTGTGTAATTTGTTACGTCAACCTAGAACGCTCCTTTTGCCCCCATTGAAAATATCATACAATAAAAAAAATTCTGTCTTTGTGTTTTTAATTTGTAAGGTTATTGAAGCTTTACAGTGACGCGCAGAGTGTCGAAGCGGCGAGTTTGAGAAAAGCTTGAGAAAAGCCACAGGCCAGGGGAGCCGGAGACATCCCACGCGAGATACAGAGCCCCTCACCGAAAGCCAAACACAAATCTGGAGCACAGTGCAGTCATTTCCCCTCTTTATTTAATTTTGTATTTTCCTGTCAAAATAAGAGTGGAGAAGAACACTCGACCTCAGCCCGTGCTGTTGCACACGCCGCCAGTAAACTTAACTGGCTGCCGTACGCGGCCGCTTCTCTCTCCAGCCTGACTTATGAGCTTGAGAGTTAGCCAACCTTGAACATATTAAATGTGGAGATGCAGTTCAGCATGTCCATGAATCCACTGTAAGCCTGTTTAAGGGAAAGTTAGTGAAAAGCGCAATGTTTGGTGGAGCCCTTGTGGTAAAGGAGTTTTGTTCCTCTCACCTCCTCATTAGAGAGGAGAAGGAAAGAAACCCAGACATAAATAGGTCTTTTTTCCCTCTGGGGTCACTCAGTAGTCCAGACCTGTAAGAACAACATCTGGTCTTTGGATGCAACCCAAACTTTGCCCCCCCCCCCTTTACTTTATTTTAGAATTTTTAAATTTAATTCTTTCTTTCGTTCTTTTGTTCTTTCATTCTTATTTTTTTGTTCTTTCTTTTTTTATTTTTTTTGCTATCTCGTCTTTCTCTCCCGCTCTGTCCCTCTTTCACTCTATCTTTCTCTCTCTAAATGTAGATTTTTCTCTCCTCTCACTCGCTCTGTCCCCCTCACTCTATCTCTCTCTATATGTCGATTTTTCTCTCCTCTCTCCCACTCTGTCCCTCTCTCACTCTCTTTTTCTCTCTCAATCTCTCTCTCTCAATCTGTCTCTTTCTCTCTCTCCTCTCTCTCTGTAATAGGTAATGTTCTGCTTTTCTCTCTGCTGATGGCTTTAAAAATAGATGTGAATCATTACACGAGAAAACCATTAAGCTTTTTTAGCTGGGGGTCTGAGTATTGCTTGATGGTGTAAATTGAGGAAACTGATTGAGTGTCATGCCTTGCCCCCATAATGCACATAATCTGTGTAAAGTACTGTAGTTAAATATAAGAAAAACAGCCCCTTCGTCTGGGTCCTCGAAAACAGGGCTAGTAAGATGGGCTAGATGTCATTGGCAAGACAGGGTGAATTTGGGTGTCTTGCTTAGTTTATTGCACTTAGATATTGCTGTATGTGTGTGACAAAATCATTTATATTTTATATTTTTTATACCATATTTTGGTCTGCTGCTGACCCCTGTACAAAAAAACCATTATTGGCCATTGTGACCCTGTAGGTGGCAGGCAGCTCTGACCTAAGACAAAGACATGCTCTGTTCTGAATCTGAGGTATGGGGCGGGATGTTGGGATGGCAGTTGGTTGATGAGGGTTTGAATAAAGTTCTGCAGTGACGTAGAAGGTGGATGTGGGCTGCATGCGGGCGGAGGCTGGAGGTTTGTAGGGGTGCTTAACGGGGCTAATAAATTGGGTTGGGTTACATGTCATTGGAGAGGTGCTTTTCAGGAACGGGACATTCCCGCTACCAACGCCAGCCAGGGTGTTGTTTTTCAGAGTGAAGCCAGAAAGAACGTTCTCTCCACTCACGTCTGGCCTTGGGATTGAGCCTTGTGCTCTGCTCCGCCTGATATATGTCATCATTTGGTTGCCAAAGTGATGCAAGAAGTCTTTGTTGTTCAGAATCCCATCTGAAATGATTTTTGAACCCAAGCCAAAGGTTTTTTTCTAAATCTCTGTTCCTTCAAGCAATGAGAGCAGCAGAATGTTCACATGCAAATGTTAACTATGGCCTTCTAACACTTACATCTGTTTATGCAAAGAGTGGCGTGGGGTTCGCATTCTTGATCCGTACCACTTGATCAGCACATCTTCACAGCTTCACCTTCATCTATGCTGAATATATTAAAAATCTGCAAAAATCACTTTATTTCATAAAGTTTTGCATGAAACGGCCTGTTTTCTTTTTGGATGGAACCAGACCTCTTTAGACCACTGTTTCTTATGCTGAAGTGCTAAATTTGACTTTGGTGCGCGATGTGACTATATCCAGTCATGGAACGCATTGTTGGCTTTCCTTGAATTTAAATGTCTGCAGTTATGTTAAGGCGAATGTGTTTTCTATTGAAAGCAGTCTGTTAATTGGAAACATCCGTGCAGTACACACGTTTGGGGGGATGAGTTGTCATCATAGAAAAATGCCCAAAATTAACTTAAAAGGGGGAAAACAGTCACGGTTATTGATCAAGGTTTGTTCATGTCATATTTTGAGACTCCCTTCGTCCTCACATCACTTTGAGTACTTCTGTATTGTACGTTTCAAGGCCCCTTTCAAGAAATATCTGTTATCGTTTGACTATGCTATATGAAACGTGAAATGCGCCTACATTTATTCATTCATAAACGACCAACAGCAAATTCTAAATTGTAAAATCATACAGAATACTGTTATACACAATTGAACTGCTCACAAGGGTTTTCGAGATCAGCGGTAACCAATAAAGCACACGTGCGATGCTGGTGAACAGGAAGCCGTGAGGACAGCCGTGTCAAAGGAGAAAGCGATTCGTTACACAGGAACAGCCCGTTAAATCCAAACATCTCTTCCTGAAACAACTAAATCAATGAGTAAAAAAACCAAGGCAGACCATGCAGATGACATTCTCTGATGGGAAGAATTCAGTTCTGAGCCGAAGGAACAGTGGAACGGCGCATCCATTGTCTTGAAAGTGACTTTGTGCAGTTGATGGTTGTTTGAGTCCAGCCCCGGTCATCTGGGAGTATTCAGGGCCCCATCTGTGCTCCATATGGCCTGGGCAGGCGACAGTGCAGTACCCCCACATCCACACTGCCTTTATTAACTCACTTTATCATGAGTACATATCTCTGGATTTCACATATGGACTGCTGTATCAAGCGGCAGCCACAAGCATTTGTCGGAAAGACTTTAACTACAGTGTTCTATTGTTGGGAAATTAATGGGTGGGGGAGGGGGAGGGGGAGGGGGAGGGGGAGGGTGCAGTTTAATTTTCTCCTTGTTTGTTTGATTTGTGTCTCATTCAAGGATTTGTCTTGATTACGTGAGCTTTCACAAGGCTTTAAAAAGTTATTTATTTTTGGAGTTGACACCAAGTAGGAAATTGATACCCTTGTGTTTTTTTAAACATCTGCCCGCTACCCTAAAAATCTAACGGAAATTTTGGATATTCATCAACGTTGCTCCGCTGTAATTGTGAAAATGTTTCCTTGCTTGAGTTATAACCTTTGAAAGTACAACATTTGGCCATTACGTTACCTAACTGAAATGGCTCTTTGTATTTAGATGTGCTAGTTACAGTTAAAAAATGGGTACAAGTCACACTATATGTACATTTGTTTTTTAGGAATGTTCAGCGAGAACATTATACAATCCCACAAACAGACGTAACTTTGGCACGGGCTCCACTGCCATAGGAACCACCTGAGCCCCTGTGTCTGTCTGAAAAGCTACAAGGGTACACCCATGAGCTTATCAGTCTTTCTTCCTTCTCTCTCTCTTTCTTTCTGTCTCAAAGGGGTACAGTCTTTTCATTGAAACCATATGAATGCCTGAAGTCTTTTTGAGTTTTTCTTCGGTAAGGGAGCACGTTGTGTTTTTAATGCGAAAGGACCTCTTTGCACAGCATTTTTGTTATTTTATTTTGTTTTGCAGTTAGTTCTTTCTTTTGCCTTCCTTCCTTCCCGCGTTCGTTTGTACTCTGTAAAGCACTCAATGCTAAAGAGCTTTCAATCATGGAGACAGTATCTGTCATGAAATGTGTTTCTTTACAAATGTTCTTTTGGGTCCCTATACACTCTTTTTATTGGGAAGGTGCCTTACAACCCCCCCCCCCCCCCCAAACATTGATAGTCTGCTCTATCTCTTAGAGGATGGTGCTCTATCTCTTAGAGGATGGTGCTCTATCTCTTAGAGCAGGGGTAGGCAACCCTGGTCCTGGAGAGCCGCAGGGTCTGCTGGTTTTTGTTGTTACTCGCCACTTAATTGATCAATTAAAGCAGTCAATTACACAGTTAACTCACCTCACCTGGTTTCTTTGGCCTAAGTAGTTGTCGTATTTAAGGTGAAACCAAAAACCAGCAGACCCTGCGGCTCTCCAGGACCAGGGTTGCCTACCCCTGTCTTAGAGGATGGTGCTATATCTCTTAGAGGATGGTGCTCTATCTCTTAGAGGATGGTGCTCTGTCTCTTAGAGGATGGTGCTCTATCTCTTAGAGGATGGTGCTCTATCTCTTGGTGCTCTATCTCTTAGAGGATGGTGCTCTATCTCTTAGAGGATGGTGCTCTATCTCTTAGAGGATGGTGCTCTATCTCTTAGAGGATGGTGCTATATCTCTTAGAGGATGGTGCTCTATCTCTTAGAGGATGGTGCTCTGTCTCTTAGAGGATGGTGCTCTATCTCTTAGAGGATGGTGCTCTATCTCTTGGTGCTCTATCTCTTAGAGGATGGTGCTCTATCTCTTAGAGGATGGTGCTCTATCTCTTAGAGGATGGTGCTCTTCTCTGCTGGAGGCTGCTGGGTGTTTGGGGGGTGTTACAACACGCTTCCAGGCCTCAGGCCCGACTAGCTTCTTTTGGCCTCAAAGAACCCGGGGTCATGACTCTCGCTCACTAATCCCCCTCACACACACACACACACACACACACATACACGCTCTCACACACACACACACACACACACACACACACACTTTCGCTCTCATGCAGATGCACACGCACACATACACGCTCTCACACACACACACACACACACACACACACACACACAACAGACCACAAGGTAAACCCGCCAGTTCATCAATAAATCTTTCAATAAATGTTTTCTCTATCTCTTTTTTTCTTTACTTGCTTTCCTCTTTCCCCAATCCTTTGATCTTTTTTCTCATCGTACAGATGTTATAATGTGAGCTGATTACCATTAAAGTATTTGTTGGATTATATATGTCTTTTCCAGATGTGCCTGTAGCAGGCATTTCAGTGATTGAGGAGTTTATGCCTCCATAAAACTCTTTTCCACTCGTCATCAGATTAGACACAGGCAGGTGATGGTTCTGAAGCTTTCATTGCAGACAGGCCACAGTCGCAAGGCCGTGTTGCGTTCAGTCTTTTCTTGTAAGATGGGTGAAAGGAGAATTTCTGTATAGCATTTCCAGTTCCCAGTGGACATGAGGAAGATTACATTTGTGATGAAGTGATTAAATAAATTTAAGACAGTTTTTTTTTTTTTACTGTTATTTTAACAGGCTTTTGATTTTTTTAAATATAAATGGTTGATTACAAAGAAGGTGAAAGACCTTTAACTGCCAATGTGAAATGACAGAACTTGCTTTTGCACGATAATGCAGTGGCTTTAGTCAGGATACCTGTACAGACAAGCACACACTACACACAGAGGAAGTGACATGGAGCACTCTTTTGTTCCATTGGTTGCCCATCGCTTTCTATACAAACTGGTCTCGCCCTAAATGCTGCTCATCTTTCCAAATCCCACTGAAGCTGCATTGGAACAGTGGAAACTAAACTACCAAAATAAACGCTTTTATCTTTATTTAGAAATGCTTTTTTCCTTCGGTAAAATAGGATTGGATCTTGTAAAGTTTTGTCCTGGACTTTGTGCTTGTTTATTCTAGATTTTACATGACTTTTTAGAATTTTTAAAATATGTAGTGGCATGGTGTTTTGGCTTGCTGGTTGCCATGGTTAAATCATCTGTGTTTCCTCCTGTCTTGTCAAACACAGAGGGGTGGGGGGTGGGGGGAGGAAGGAAAAGTTGACAGATGTGTTTTGGAAACTGAATTTGATTTATAGGAGATCTGTCAAGTATTTGAAGGCGTGAAAATTATTTTATTGCCGCTGTGGAAATGAAGAGAAGCTGGAGACGACATGCGCTTCTTGCGTTCGGTGAGGGAGGGTGCCGTTGCCCCACCATTAGCCTCTGCGGCAGTGCTAAGACCAACACCGGCTGCCTGAGGCTTGGAGCGTGTGCAGACAGCACTGATACTTCCAGCAGTTCCAGAAAGTACCCTTTCGGCTGGGGCTAGGATTGACTTCTTTGACTCACAAAAAACCTGGACACCGCATTTCACTCACACTCACTCTCACTCACTCACTCACTCACTCACTCACTCACTCACTCACTCACTCACTCACTCCATACATACATACATAGCCAAGAGACTGTCCATTTAAGCCTTTACTACATAATTACCGGGATTTTCTGGGACAGACGGACAAAAACAAGGGCATTTAAGGGAAAACCTGGATGGGTGGCAACCTTAGCTGGGGCGGCTGCTTTTGGGGCACGTCCCGACACTAGGGCTCCCGCAGAGGAGCCCCAACCCGTGTATACCCTCACGTGAACCCCACTTCCCTCAGACGTTACAGTCGAACACATTTACTGGCATAAGCCGGGCCTGGCCAGTAGTGATGACCCTTTACTGTCAAACAGGAAAACTGGAGTCTTGACGCGTCCCAGAGTGCTTCCAGATGCTGCCTGAGGATGAAAACGAACTGGCATTAGGAGGACCGCCGACATGACAGAAAAACAGACGACGGATCGTGCGTCTGGCAGATGCTGCCTGAGGACGAAAACGAACTGGCATTAGGAGGACCGCGGACATGACAGAAAAAAAAACGGGCGACGGATCGTGCGTCTGGCGGTGGTGACGGCTCGTGTCTCAGCCTGGCACCACTTTCCTCCCAATTTACAGCGTCCCCCGGAGGTCGAAACCCCGTCACTTTCGCGCGAAGGACATAATCACGAGAGCGCTTTTCTCGGGTCGCGCAAGCACACTTAACGATAATGGCGGCGGTTTAGCGGTTTAATGCGGTAATGCGTGTAATGTGGTTTAATGTGTAGTTTGACAGCAGCAGATGGGTTTGTTTTTGCCTGGCCCGTGCTGGGACCTGAGGGGGGGTGGGGTGAGACGTACTGATCCAGAGGAGCTTGGCAGAGTGTGTGCAGTCCTGGGGAGACGAGGGACGGATCCAGGGGGTGCTGACAGATTTATGGAGAGCGATGACTGAATCTCAGCGGAGTCGTGACCTCGGGACGCCGAGCGGCAGCGCTGCGCGCTCGATCACTGTGCTCCCCGTTGTTTTCCCCACTCCTCCTTTTTGAGAAAAGCAAAAAAGGTCTGTCCCGAGCCTATGAGCACCCCGCTGTGTCCCCGTCTCATTTCTATAACGTGATATGACTGAATTTGAATCATCATTTTAATTCTATAGTTGAGGTTATGAGAAAAGAAAAGCACTCTAAAACACTCCACCAAAAAAAGGCTGTGTGTTATTAAGAACTGGCGGGGCTTCTTCCCTTCCATTATAGCCGTGTTAATTGCTGTATGTCTATGACCTCAGCGTCCATCCATCAAGTGGCGTAATATGACAGCTCTCTGCTCCTGAAAGGTTTGGGTGAATCCTGCCAAGTTTAACCTTTGCTTATGTTAAATTTATCTGTCTCTCTCCCTCTGTCTGTCTCTCTCTCTCTCTCTCTCTCTCTCTCTCTCTCTTTCTCTTTCTCTCTCTGTCTCTTTCTGTCTTTCTCAGCATCAACAACAAACTGCAGCAGCCGGAAGCAGCGGCAGGTGTGCTGGAATACGCCATGAAGCACTTTGGGGAACTGGTAAGAGCTTCCATACAGCCTGATGCTCCGCCCTCCCTTAACCGGGGGCGGGGGAGGAGGTGGGCAAGGTTCCGCATGTGCTTCAGAGCCCCCACTCTCCTCCGTCTATCCGACACGTGCGCGGGATGTGCGCTTCGGTGGTCAGAAAAGCACGGATCGTTCCACAGTTCAAAGCCCTGTCTGTGTGTGTGTGTACATTTTTTTCCCTCTGCTTTTCATAACCCTTCTAAGCATTTCTCATATTACAAAACACTTCTCTTACTTCAGTGAAAAATAACGGGGACCATATAGTTCGAGTATGGGAGAAAAGCACAGATAATGCTGCTTATGAACAGGCTTATGTGCAAAGAAGTGACTATAAAGCTGCTTTTAGGGAACAGCATTCTTATACATCCCATAAAATTAGTCACCTGTTGAAATAAACCCGTTGGTTTGCATTTGAATTAGCCTGCTACCGCAAGAAAGGTGACGTTGTTTTCAGCCACGCTCCACATGGTTGGTCACATAACCGATTGAGTTAATGATATTTCGGTTTTAATTACATATATTTTTAGGGCTTTTCAGCTTTATTGGACAGCACAGAATGAGGAGCGAGAGAGAGGGGGAACGGTGGTGGACGGTGCTCTACAGGCTACACCACCCCAGCTTTAATACTTTTAACGTATGTGTTTGCGTGTGTGTTTCAGTGTGTTTTTATGAGGCATGTCTTGATACAGTGCTCTGCCATTAATTCAGGAAGTTCCTGATCTCCAGAGGGCCTCTGGCCAAATATGAAATAAAGTTTTTCTTTTTCCGAACAGAAGACATTGGCTGGAAGCTCATATAGGGCTCTTTTCATGTGGGTTATGTAACGCTTACAGACAGGCTTCCTTTGTTAGGCCTCATCGCTTCCCTTACTGCTGTCTAATTGCAGCAAGATGTAATTGTGTTGCAAACACTTTTGGGTCACATTTTGGCATTTTTACTTGTGAAATTGCACTTTTTTTGGTGCCATTTAGCGCATTGAGCAGACCCAGGGCGGTGAAAGTGAAAAACCGACTAACTCCGCAGGGACCCACCGCTCGGCACGTCGTTATACACGCAGCCCGAAAGGTGAATTCGGCTCGCCATGGATTTTTATGAAGTGTCACGGAGGTGGCGTTTTATGGAGCACAAGTCTGGGGAATGTTAGCCCCCGACTCCCGCGGCTCTCTCCTGCCGCGCTGGACGCTTGCCGTTTTATTGGCCGCGCCGCGCTCTCCCCTTCCCGCCTTTGATCAGGGCGGTAATTAAGGCGCGAATGTGGCGAGCGAGCGCTGCGAGGGTTTCCAGTCTCATGACGCAATGCGCTAAACGGCCAGGAGCTCACAGGCCTGGGAGGCGGCCTTCCGTTCAGTCAGCCACATCTCTGGGGGTCATCAAAGGTCGAGCCACATCCTCGCATTCCTCATTGGCTTCTCTGGACGGTGAAACCCGCTAATCAACAGACACCTGAGATGGTTTATTTTTTTTCCGCCCGTTTCCACAGTGTAAAAACAAACCCAGATGAACCGGACCGCTCTCAAAAAGCACTTTGCACCTTTAATGTGGGCAGCTGTGTCAGAGAAGAATATTTTAAGTTTTAAGAACATTTAATAAAACACTTAGAAGGTGTCTGTGAGAGCCACGTCCGCAGGCTCTTTGAGCCGCGACGTCGGCGGATCGAATACGGCCGCGCGATCTTTGTGGCATGTCTTTCCCGCTCTCTCGTGCCCATTCTTCCTGTCTCTCAAGTCTGCACTGTGCTGTCCAATACTGCTGAAAATCCCAAAAAATATAACTTAAAAAAAATAAACATTTATTCAAAAAGAGAACACTTGAATCTTTCCACTTTCTGTTCTCACAGCTCGAGGAAGGCTGTGTTCAGGTCTAAAATAATGAGACCCTTCTTCTGTTGCCCAGGCGGTTTGTATAAAGACATTCACAGGGATAGTTTTTTGTACTTCTCTATAGATATGTTGCATACGTGCATTTTAGGTGCTAAACCCGAAGTTACAGGACAAACTACACGCTAACCCGAGGTCTTACTGGGTTATGAGAGTTGATATTAGTGTTCACTGGCTTGTTATCTCTATTTTTCATGAGAGCACCACGGGTCATTTAAGGCCTGATCAGTATCCCTTCTCCCATATCAAGAAGGCAAACTGCTTAACCTTTGGTTTTCAAATATAACTGCAGGTTTTAGTATCTTGGATATAAATTTAAACTTTCAAGTCACACTTTATTTATATAGCACATTTTATGAACAGCGAAATTCAATGTGCTTCACATGAAACAACAACAAATATAATTAAATACATTAAAATTAAAAGAAGGTTTTTAGTCTACTCTTGAAACAGGCAAGAGTTGGGGCATGCTTTATAGAGTATGGAAGGGTGTTCCAGCGACTGGGTGCATAATGGCTAAAAGCAGCTTCGCCAGATTTAGATTTCACCCTGGGAATAACAAGGAGACCCCAGTAAGATGACCTGAGGGGCCTGGTCGGTTCATAACCTGCAACCACGTCTGAAAGATACTGAGGAGCCAGGCCATTCCGCACTTTAAAAACAAGAAGAAGGATTTAAAAATGAATGGGTGAGATGTGGTGGGTTTTCTTGACCCTGGTCATAACTCTCGCTGCAGCATTCTGAATAAGCTGGAGCCTTCCCACAGCTTTTTTGGGGAGACATTACATTACATTATAGGCATTTAGCAGACGCTCTTATCCAGAGCGACTTACATACTTCTTATTACATTTATCCATTCATACAGCTGGATATATACTGAAGCAATGCAGGTTCAGTACCTTGCTCAAGGGTACAACGGCAGTGTCCTACCTGGGAATCGAACCTGCAACCTTTCGGTTACAAGTCCAGTTCCTTAACCATTATACTACACTGAGACCTGAGAAGAGACTATAATAAAAGCGTGTACTAATTTTTCAAGATCAGGTTTAGATGTTAAGCCTCTTACTTTATTCAAATTTTTAAGATGATAAAAGATGATGTTAAGCTCCAGGAAGTTATGATTCATCCAGTTGTTAACTTCTTCGATACACTGAACCAGCGAGTCTATGGGGCTAAGATCATCAGAAGAGAGTGATATATAGAGTTGTGTATCGTCCGCATAGTTATTATATTGAACATTATATTTCTGTATGATACGTCTTAGTGGGAGCATGTAAAGGTTGAAGAGGAGAGGACCAAGAATAGAACTGTGTAACTGGAGTCATTAACAAGTTAAAAAAGACACACAAATGGTCAGATACTGCAACATCTATAGCGGAGATTTCAGTGAGACTGATACCCTTAGTAATGACAAGGTCCAGGGTGTGGCCATGTTCATGAGTCAGTCCGTTTGGCATGGAGTGGAGTTGGCTGGGACCTTAGTCCTATTTTCCTGCGTGATCCATGGGTGGACTGATTGAGCCTGTGCACGATAGGCAGGACACGGAATAGCGGAATCCAGCTCTCCACCAGTCATGGTCGTGGCAGGACCCAAGACGACCAGGGGATCAAGGAGCTCCTTGTTCTGCCGAATCTAGTAGAGTAGGGAGATCCTCTTTTAACTCTAAAATTGTCTAGGTCGGGTGGAGGCAGTCTGGTCGGTCTCATCCGGAGGGAGAGGTGAGTGATGGCATGCTGTGATCCAAAGAGGTTTCGCGACACAGGCCCAAGGAATGGGCCCACTGAGGTGGATCAGACATCAGTAAGCTGGGCTGGGCAACAGGTCCACAGCTGATCAATGTTTTTAGCCTCGGAGGCTAACGCAGGAGGCTAGCGGCAATACAGACTGTCCGGGGACTGCAATCATTCAGGTTTGATCTCGGGGATACACCTTTTCAGGTAGACCTAAATTCTCAGCGCTATCGTTTGGTCAGAAACCATATAAATACGGTACCAAAAATATTATTTGTTTTCGCTAAACCATCGGAAACCGTGCAGTGTTCTGGCGGCAACCTGGCTAATCAAGAAAAAAAAGACAGTCGCAGAAAATCAGCCTGCAATTGCGGCGGCGTTAGCGCTGTAGATGAACAAAATATCTTTCTGTACAATTGCTGACGTTCACTTGTTCACTTGGCTGTAGGGGAAAAAGGCACAGTGGGATGGAATTTGCCTTACAGTCGCTCTGCCGTGGGAGCAGAAATTACTGCCTTTTTGTTGTTTCCCGTAAGCTCTTTCGATCGTATCATATATCTTGATAAAGCCAACGGTTTAATAGGGCCAGATGGAAGCTTTTTCTCCTGAGCTTTTGCCATTCCGAATCCATTCTTGTAGGCTGCTGAAGTTCGGTTATGGAGACGGAGCGTGTGGCCAGCAGAAATGACTGCTCTGACACTGTCCTAATAGCCCATCTGTGGTGCTCCAGTGTAATTAATGTCAGAGTAAAATTCAGTGTCCATTACGTTGTGAATCAGATGCGGCAATTAGCGAGCGCTCCCACTGATAAAACCCATTACCGCCTCATCTCTTGTTACGCTCTGCGGGCGTGTGGTGACGTGGGATGTGTACAAAAACAAACTGTGATCACCGTAGAAATGTTCTTTAATCATCCGACTGCCTGAATTTTAGCGCCCCGTAAATCAGACGCGGTGGCGTCCTGAGAAGCGCATGTGAAAAGGGGGGTGTTCTTTTTTTGGGGTGGATAATGGGGTTAAGACTGGACACTGCTGTCGCCCTCCGCTTTCATCCACGAAGACAGTACTGTCTATCTGCAGTGTCAGAGCTGGGAGAAGCAGTCAGTTGTACGACTGTGTGGAGCGGCTTCTGAGAGCTCTAAACACCACTCTTTTCCCCCACCCTCATTCCATTTTTCTCTCCTTCCTCTTCCTCCTCTGCCTTCCTTTTCTTTTCCTTCATCGTCACCCTTTATCCTCTTCCTCTTCCTCTCCCTCTTCCGTTAATCTTCCCGCTCTTTTCTCGCCGTGTGGCAGGAGATCCAGGCCACCTGGTATGAGAAGCTGCATGAGTGGGAGGATGCGCTGGTGGCCTACGACAAGAAGATCGACATGAACAAGGAGGACCCGGAGCTCATCCTGGGCCGCATGCGCTGCCTGGAGGCGCTGGGGGAGTGGTGAGTGAATGACTGACACCTGGGATGCCCCACCCCCATATCCCAGATCTGAGACTTTCACCAGCTGGGTGCTGTCTGTGACAAACAGAATAAAGTAATGAAGCTACAGACGGTGTTCAAAGGCGCTATACTTCCACATGAGGCTCAAAAATCATAATGGGTAAAAAAAAAAAAGACGGGAGGCTTGCATAGCAGGTCATTGTATCTGTATTGGTCAATGTTTTGCTCTACAGAAACAATACAGATACAGTCACCTGCTATGCAAGCCTTAGTCTCTCTTTTTAATGCATCATGATGAACAGAAAACAGCCTGCTTCTCTTTCTGTATATACTGAGGAGGTGTTTTCATTCAGGCTATCTTACATGGCGACCTGCAGAGTTCTTATTATCTATGGGCCGGATTTAAGATGGCCAACTTAAGTGCCTCCCCTGCGCGGATTTAACACTTATGTCGTATTCTAACTTGTGTTGCGCAGGTTCTTATCTCTAAATGTGGGTGGTACAGGGCATGATATTCTAATGACCTGTTTTTTGTACCTGCCCCCCGGTTTGCCAGGTATCTACTAAAAAAATGTTTGTGGGGTTATGCGTTTTCAACGTGTCAGTGACAGTGCTTTAATAACCGCATTTGCCTTTTGGAAAATCCTGCCTTTGCGCATCATAGCTGCTGACGGGGTAGAGGCATGCAGTGAACGTATTAATATATCGCATTGATAAAATGGTCATAGATTACTGGGATATACCCATCACAGAATCAAAAAGATTATTGCTTGACAGTGGTTGCACGCAATATGACTAAGTAAACAAATAAATCGTTGGATTTACTAAAAACAAAAAAATATTTAGAAATATTTTTTTACGATTTGTACGGTAATGCGTCTGTCACGTGCTGGAAGGATGTGGCCAGGAAGAAGAAAGATTTTAACCTGGAGCACTGGTTGATCTACACTGCGGGGAGTTACTTGCGCTTCCTCATAATTTTGGAGCAGCTGTGCTCACACAAGTAGGCTACAAAATCGTTTCTCTGTCAAAGTGATTATGATCCAAACAATGTCTATCAATGAATCCATCTAATATTGGTCTGGTATTATATACCAGACAGTCAATGATAGCCTACTTTTACATATTTTTCTTTTTATGAAAGCTCTTTGATAATTGTAAGTAGGCTAGGCAAAGGAAAATAAAAACAATATTTTTTTCAAAGAACACGCAGTCATTCTAATATTCATTTTTGCGAAAGATGCTGTATTTTTCATAATCATCTATTGGCGGGGCTAGACATAAACTACCTTTTTTTCCGAACAAAGTTGCGCGGAAATAAATGATTAAGTTTAAACTCTGAATACGCGTATCTTGCAGACAGGCCTCCTTTTCATCAAATCTCCACCCCGCGCGCGTAATTCCGCGTATGTACTGGAGAGACGCTTAAAACAGGGGAGAAGTCAAATGTCTGAATCACAAATAGCTTAAGCTACGCGGAATTTCGGGAGTAAGTCCCATTTAAAAATAAAAAGCAGTAGAGATCCCTTTCGTAGAGGTGCAATGGCAGTGCTTGAGTTCCGTCTGGGGTTTCAACCTGCGACCTTCTGGTTACAGTCCTGTCCAACTACACTGCTGATTCTCCCCATGCGTTTGAGTCACAGGATCAAAGGGAGAAATGAACACCGCACACTTAGCTCCGTGTATTATTAGTTTTAATACCTTACCAAGGCAATAAAACTAATAATACACAGAGCTAATTGTGCGGTGTCCATTTCTATTTTCAATATTATTACTATGATCCCCTGCACCTTTTATATATATTACGCTGTGCATTTATTTATTTATTTCTATGAGTCAGAGGATCAGCCAGGAGTCAGACATGAGGGTATGAGGCCACTCGTGTCTGTGTTATGAATCTATCCACACGCACACGCTGATCAGAACTATCACATGGGTTAGCAGGACGTATGAAGTGCTACAGACAGCCTGCCACTGCTTTATCACACACTGCGGCTGTGTTACGTAAGAAGGTCGAATAAAAGGGTCGCCGTTTGCCGTATTTCTTTGTGATGTTCCCTTGTGCGTGTCGGGGCTTGTTTAATAAAAACTACATTTGAAATATAAACTGTTACTCGGCACGAATACCGGTCTGGGAAGAGTCGGAGTTTGACAAGCCCTTGGGGGTTTGTGTAGTTATTGGTAAGACATTGTCAGACCTGTTCAATAACAGGCTCATTCACGCACACGCTGTTCCACTGTCCACCCTGTACTTGTTCTGAAAAAAGCGTTGGATTAAAAGTGAAACGAAGCGGCTGTAGTGGGCTGTGAGCCTAACGTGGGCAGACAGCGGACCCAGGAGACTCGTGTCACCTCAAGTGGATCCCGGCTCAAGACTTTCCCCTTTGTTCTTGTTCAAGCTTTATTGACCCTGTGCACAGATGGAATCTGACGTTATTCCCCCTGAATGTTCGAGGTGTGGACATTGCAGTGGAGGAAGAATGTTTCCTGTAAACACAAGGTGTTTTGGTGCTGATGGTCGTCGGGCGTCAGTACCACTACCCGGCACTTGTTGGCAGCTCGACCAATGACTGTCGCATGGCCACTTCCCAGAATTCAAAGTTTCCTTTTTTATTACAGTACGCTGCTCAGTGTACTTGTCACTTCTTACGGGCATTGGACATGACACATGTTTCTCATAGCCATCCCAGTGCTGTTGGCAGTCTTTCTGTGCCTCTGGCCAATCCTCCTTTTCTTCTGTAATCGACCATGGAAATTATGCAATCGTTGGCTTGTCGTTGACATGATTCTCAAATAGCATAAAATTCTAAAGAAAGTTTTTTCTTTAAGGATACCTGCACAGTGCAGTTTTATTTTGAACTTTATTTAAAAAAATGTCTTGTACATCATAGAGACCAGAAATTTGGTACATGTGTGCGCTAGGGGTGTAAAGATACATTGATGTATTTATTTTTACATTTAATTAAATTAGAATTGTTCACATGTAAATTGCACTTTTAAAAATGAAGCAATATATTTTATACTTCATAAATTAATGATATTATAAATGAAATTAATTACTCATTGTAAATGAAGAGAAATCGCATCACATCATTGTTGTATCGTTGTTGTATCGTATCATCAAGTCAAAGGTACACTCTTAGCGTGTGCGTGCGTGTGTTGTGCTTCACTTTATGTGCATTTAAGTGCTTGTATATGTTGTGCTCTGGTTGTATCTGTGTGTCTGTGACATTGTATGTTGTATGTAATGTGCGTGTGTAATGCATGAGTATTCCTCATCTATAAACAGCCTGTACATCAGGCTATTAGGCCTCTGCACTCTGTGGAATGATACATGTGGCTGCAGGAATGCCGAGTGAATCCCAAAGGGAATTACTCCAGGATGAAAGATCTCTTTGTTTATTCCAATAGCCAATGAAAAAGACTCGCTGGGAAAATAATTGACTACTCCATTTGAACTCTCCTCACAATATTGAGAAAATGGGAAGCCCTAGTCTCTAATTGGCTGTCATATCTCCATTTTCAGCTTCAGGGTGGGTATCACCACAGCTCTCTGTAACCCATATAGGACCAGGACAGATTCCTTTGTGTCTGTGCTGTCTCAGTGAGTGTTTCTGGGGATCTATCTGGGTACTGCACTGTCCAGGCCATTCCACACACACATATTGTGATAGTGCTGGCTGAGTCACTATCCACAACTGGTGTGTGTGTGTGTGTGAGTGTGAGTGCGCACGTGTGTGTGTGTGCGCACGTGTAGGACAAGTGCATGTGGGCAATCGTGGGGCCCGTGTTTTTGTAGCCCCAGGATATTGTATCTGAGCCGGGTACCCGGAGAAACGTTTGACCACCCGCACCCTAACCTGTCTGAGCGCATGCACCATGATCGCCATATCAGATGCCAGGCCTCTCCCTCAGGAGTACTGGCTCTGGCTGCAGGCTGCCTTCAGGGCCCCAACTCGATTTAACTTTGGGGCTTAAAAAGGAGCACCTTCGCAGCTCTGAGCAGGATGTTACGCCATGTCGGGTTTCTGCTGTCCATCTGGGCCTAGAGAGGGAAGGAGGGAGGGAAAGACAGAAACTGTGTTTCTGTTAAAGCCATTTTTACTGTCTGTTACTATCCTTCACTCTTTATCGGCTTGTGTCCTTTAATATTGCATCCTCCTACTGCCCATGACTCTGTCTGACTGCCAAAGAGGCTCTGGAAAATATCACGAGGTTTGAAACTACATACACTTAAACCAGTGTTTGAGACAGACATGACAGCTCTGCAAATCATAAATAAAACAGCAGGACACTAGCTGGGTGGTTTTGTGACATAAGTTTGCTTCTTCTGAGTAGCAGTGTAGTGCAGTGGGCGGGGAACTGCGGTTGTAACCCAAAGTTTGCAGGTTTGATTCTCTGGTAGCACATGTTGTACCTTGAGCAAGGTACTTATCCTGAAAATACTATACTTTGTAAAATGCTAAAAGTTGTGATAAGAGTGTCTGCTAAGTGCTACTGATGTAAAATATTACCTGTGTGCGTGTGCGTGTGTGTGTGTGTGTGCATGCGTGCCTGCCTGTGTGTGTGTGCCTCTGTGTGTGTGTGTGTGTGTGTGTGTGTCTCTGTCTCACAGGGGCCAGTTGCACCAGCAGTGCTGTGAGGAGTGGACCCTGGTGAGCGAGGAGACCCAGGCTAAGATGGCCCGCATGGCTGCTGCTGCTGCGTGGGGCCTGGGTGAGCTCCGCCGTCTCACCCCCAACTCCCTGCCACACCCCCCAACTCCCTACCACACCCCCCAACTCCCTACCAAACCCCCCAACTCCCTACCACACCCCCCAACTCCCTACCACACCCCCCAACTCCCTACCAAACCCCCCAACTCAACTCCCTACCAAACCCCCCAACTCCCTACCAAACCCGCCAACTCCCTACCAAACCCCCCCAACTCCCGACCAAACCTCCCACCTCCCGAGCCCAACGCACTGCCAGAGCAGCCTCACCGGGGAGCTTGAAGCGCAGAGAATCATCAATCTAACTTACCCAAGCATACAGGCCTGCTCAGAGCATCAGTGCCCGTTGAAAACATTATTCATTCTCTGAATATACCAAGCACGTTTCCGCTAGTCTTCTAGCTCTTTAGTTACGTTCTGCATTTTTCATTCATTTATCCTGACAAGCAACTCCACAAAGTCGTGTGACCAACAAAAAAGAATATAAAATTAAATTCAGTGACAAAGAACATTACAGTTAAAATGGGCAGCGCTTTAGGTATACAGTTATAAAGTTTTTATTTATTTAAATCATCGGACATACACAAAAGACCATTAAATAAAAGTCAAGCATATGCAAGTCTGCTTTCGATTCTCATACACTCATTAAACGCTTTTTAATTTGACTTTAGAAGCCAACTGGTAGGTTATTGTAACAATTAATGATTATAAATAAAATGTTTGCAAGTATATATATATGGATCTTCCATATTTATTTGCGGTCAGTTGAAGCGCCCTGGCAGAAAGGTAACCAGATCTTAACTTGCGGAAAAAGGCCCTTCTTCCAGGACCGCACTTCAGGATTACGCAACCCTAGCAGGTCATGGGTTCCTCCCATGTGGCCTGCAGCCTCATTACCCCCCAAACCCATTGGCTATTCCCAAAGGGTGTCCCAACCGCTGGCCCCCTGCCCCGGCCACACCTGCCGCCGCTGGCCCTTCAGGGGGACGCAGGCTTTCCCTCTGACCGCGCACTGCAGGACCGGAGCCAAAGTCTTCCCTCCGCAGCCGACCTGAGCCTTTTAACCAGGCCTTTTAAGTCCTGCCGGAGAATCTGATCGTCTTTGGCCGTAAATATCCATGTGCCGCAGCCTACTCTGCTGCGCTTCCCATAAATATACTGTCTTAATTGGGCTTGGAGTCTTTTGCCGTGTTGATGAAGCTGTCATATAAAGAGGAGTCATTTTAAAAAGAGGTCTTTATATGAACGCTATCCCATGCTTGTGCTTGCTCTGGTTTAGAACGATGTTCACTATTCATATCCTCGGGAAGAGTGGACTCTTATGTGAGAAGTCTTATGAGTAAAAGAAATCTTGAAAAGTTGCATTTTTAGTTTTGCATTTCTGTGGTTACCAGGGCACTGGGACAGCATGGAGGAGTATACCTGCATGATTCCCAGAGACACGCACGATGGCGCCTTCTACAGGGCGGTGCTGGCATTACACCAGGACCTCTTCTCATTGGCCCAGCAGGTGAGTAGAATCACATCACTGTTCAGTACAAAATACCAGTGTGGCCACTGCTCCTGCGTCTCTGGTTGGGCTTTAAAATGGCGGTAGTTGTTGCATTTAATCCCCTGGGCTTGCCCATCTTTACCAGAGAGAGGCTGTATTCCCTGCACCAGGGAACTGTATAATCTATGATCAATTTATCCACAACACACAGCCTCCCGGAGGGAATTTTAACCCACAACTCAAGGCCCAGGGTGCACTGCTGTATGCTGCACTCACACAGGTGACCCCCAGACTTTCTTATCTGCCATATCCCTGTCCTATCTGATCTCAAGAACTTTCCACCTGCCCCCAAAAATAAGCAGTTACAAGACGAGCTGTTGTTGGTGCTGTGCTAATTCTAAGAACAGTGCGGAACATTTGCATCGCTCATCAATTTGATATTTATTATTGTTCAGTTTGATTCGCCAGACGAGTCGAGTTTAACAGCTGTTCATCTTTGTTGCCGGGCACCTGTGTTTGCCTGAGAAGGGAAAGCTGAAGTTGATTGGATTATGATAGGGTATCCTCTCTTTCATGGTTCTTTAGCCCAACTGTTTGACACTTCTAATTCACAGTCAGATGTATGCCCATTTGAAATGGAAAGCTTTTGCCTAAATCATACCCTCGCCCCCACCTGCCGACTTGAGAGAACGTATGTCACTGTGACAGATGAACCCTTTCTTGTATCTGAAATGTTTAAGGGGCACAGGGTTTACTGCAAACACTGACTTTGTAGCACTGTCGCCCAGTGATGATTATGGTATATTAAATAATAACAATAATGATATATCATTATGAAATATCCCTGCCAGTTGTTGCCTGTGTAGATGTGAAGAAAGAGAGAATATCAGCCTTGTTCTCAGTCAGATTAAATAATGCACTTCCTGTCTGTGGATGGTAGCGATGTATGGTGTATTATGACATCACTGGCACCATGGCGAGTGTCCAGAGAGAAGAGAGAGAGTGTCTGTCCAGCTGGATGTCCTAAGTGTGCAATACCTATTCCGCCTATCCCTTCCCGTCGTACCACACACACACACACACACACACACACACACACACACACACACACACACCCACCCAACCTGTCCCTGCATCTGCACCCCACCTTGTTTTAATTACAGTGTAAGGATCATGAGTGGATTTCTAAGTATAAAAGGAGGGCTGTGATTCAGACCTGCTCTATGGAAATTCAATGGTAAATAGATGTGTTAAAGCTTTTAAGATCGGCAAGGGATCAAAACTGTCTTCCGGACATATATTTGGTAATCCTCCTAAGAGGTTGATTTTGACCTGTGGTGTATAACCATTGTTTCTGCGCCTTTGCCAAAATCTGCTCAGAAGTAACAGAATAGCGGTTTTCTGAGCAGAAGTGACCCTGCTCAGTCTGGTGCTGTTAGGTAAAGCTCCTCACAGAGATTTAAAATGGCGGCCGGCGCGCACACGCATCCTCCTTGGCACGTCCGGAGCAGCCAATGCAGCCGACGTCCTGCTCTGTCCCATTGCCTTTAACGAGGGGGCTGACTCAGGGTCCCGTGATCCAGGGGAAGGTTTCGGGAATTTGGGAAGTGTCCAACATTCAACTCGCCACGCCGTTAAGTGTACACGTTACGCACCATGGGAGTGAACCGGCTCTGTGTCCCGAGAGAGAGGCCAGTGAGCAGCTGTTACCTGCTACTCACTCCAGGACAGTAAATACAGTTCCCACTGTAGCCCAAGTCATTTTGCAGGTGTATGTACACTGTCTCACATAGTACAGTAACTACAGTTCTCACTGTAGCCCAAGTCGTTTTGCAGGTACACTGCCTCACATAGTACAGTAAATACAGTTCTCACTGTAGCCCAAGTCATTTTGCAGGTACACTGCCTCACATAGTACAGTAAATACAGTTCTCACTGTAGCCCAAGTCGTTTTGCAGGTGTATGTACACTGTCTCACATAGTACAGTAACTACAGTTCCCACTGTAGCCCAAGTCGTTTTGCAGGTGTATGTACACTGTCTCACATAGTACAGTAACTACAGTTCCCACTGTAGCCCAAGTCATTTTGCAGGTGTATGTACACTGTCTCACATAGTACAGTAAATACAGTTCCCACTGTAGCCCAAGTCATTTTGCAGGTGTATGTACACTGTCTCACATAGTACAGTAAATACAGTTCTCACTGTAGCCCAAGTCGTTTTGCAGGTACACTGCCTCACATAGTACAGTAAATACAGTTCTCACTGTAGCCCAAGTCATTTTGCAGGTACACTGCCTCACATAGTACAGTAAATACAGTTCTCACTGTAGCCCAAGTCGTTTTGCAGGTGTATGTACACTGTCTCACATAGTACAGTAACTACAGTTCCCACTGTAGCCCAAGTCGTTTTGCAGGTGTATGTACACTGTCTCACATAGTACAGTAACTACAGTTCCCACTGTAGCCCAAGTCATTTTGCAGGTGTATGTACACTGTCTCACATAGTACAGTAAATACAGTTCCCACTGTAGCCCAAGTCATTTTGCAGGTGTATGTACACTGCCTCACATAGTACAGTAAATACAGTTCTCACTGTAGCCCAAGTCATTTTGCAGGTGTATGTACACTGCCTCACATAGTACAGTAAATACAGTTCTCACTGTAGCCCAAGTCGTTTTGCAGGTGTATGTACACTGTCTCACATAGTACAGTAAATACAGTTCTCACTGTAGCCCAAGTCGTTTTGCAGGTGTATGTACACTGTCTCACATAGTACAGTAAATACAGTTCTCACTGTAGCCCAAGTCGTTTTGCAGGTGTATGTACACTGTCTCACATAGTACAGTAAATACAGTTCTCACTGTAGCCCAAGTCATTTTGCAGGTGTATGTACACTGCCTCACATAGTACAGTAAATACAGTTCTCACTGTAGCCCAAGTCGTTTTGCAGGTGTATGTACACTGTCTCACATAGTACAGTAAATACAGTTCTCATTGTAGCCCAAGTCGTTTTGCAGGTGTATGTACACTGTCTCACATAGTACAGTAAATACAGTTCTCACTGTAGCCCAAGTCGTTTTGCAGGTGTATGTACACTGTCTCACATAGTACAGTAAATACAGTTCTCACTGTAGCCCAAGTCGTTTTGCAGGTGTATGTACACTGTCTCACATAGTACAGTAAATACAGTTCTCACTGTAGCCCAAGTCGTTTTGCAGGTGTATGTACACTGTCTCACATAGTACAGTAAATACAGTTCTCACTGTAGCCCAAGTCGTTTTGCAGGTGTATGTACACTGTCTCACATAGTACAGTAAATACAGTTCTCACTGTAGCCCAAGTCGTTTTGCAGGTGTATGTACACTGCCTCACATAGACTCCCAGGCCACAGACAGCTCGCTCCTAATTGTCCCGAAAAGAACCCCAGGATGGCCAGACGCGCGTAGCGAACCAGCTGTCTCTCCCAGCCCTGGAACTCTCCTCCCCTTGCCTCATCTGTTTCTGTGGCCCGATAATTACAGCGCTACGATCGCAGCCGCCAAATCGCCATAAATCAGACGTGACTCAATAGTAAAGCTCTGTCGCCTTTTCTAATTATTTGTTTAAGCATTATGATTATAAGAGCAAGAATGTGGTATGTGAACAAAATTATGCTCATGCCTTATGTATTGTGTAACTTGTGTAACACAAAACACAAAGCTATGAAATCGTATCCTCAGACGCTCGAGACAGCATTTTGGAACTGACACAGGAAAGGTTTTTCCAGCTGAATGAAACAAAATGACACATATAATCCTAATTAAATCTGTCCAAATGATCACATTCAAACCGTATGTAACAGTCTTTACAAAGTATGATGTAATGTAACGATTATTGTAGAGTTAAACGGCTGCAAGGCGTGTTGGGGGTTAGGTTGATCGGGCCAGAGGCTCCATGACTGCACGTGTTGGCCTTACTGTGTACTGTGTTTATGTGGTTTTATGTGGTTTCAGTGCATTGATAAGGCCAGAGACCTGCTGGACGCGGAGCTGACCGCCATGGCGGGGGAGAGTTACAGCCGAGCCTACGGGGTAAGAGGAGAGGGGGAGGAGCTGTGAGAGGGGCCTCACTGCTGAGTGACAGCCCGTCACATCCCTTTGGACTGTGCTGTGTTTGCATTGCACGTCTTGTCTCTGCAACAAAACATCAGCGCATTCTTTTTTAAATGTTTTTTTTTTGTTGTTTTTATTATGGCATAAATTATGAATGGAGAGACAGACGGGAGGTGATAATCTGCACAGCGGGTTTATAAAAAATAAAATGTATGTTTCTAAATCTGCACTATGTATTGGCCTGCTGCTTCGAGCCACGGCTGCTTTGATGATTGCTGTCTGTGTTATATAAGGAGCCTATAGTAGAGTGCAGGTTAAGCATGCTCAGTGCAGATGCTGATATGCATGTACTGTGCGTGATATAGTGTTCGTAGGGAATGGGAATAGAGGGTAACCTGGGATTTGTGGACTGCAGCCATGATGCTTTAAGGACTGTGGAAGGGTATTCTGTGACTGAGTTCACCGGTTTTGTGTGACGACCGGGGCATGTGTACAGGGTGAGAAAGGGGTGTGTTTACAGGAGGATCTTTTTCGTTTTTTCTCCCTCCCTCTCTCACTCTGTCCCTCCCTCTCTCTCTCTCTCTCTCTCTCTCTCTCTCTCTCTCTCTCTCCCCCCTTCTCCACCCCCTCTCTCTCAGGCCATGGTGTCGTGTCAGATGCTGTCGGAGCTGGAGGAGGTGATCCAGTATAAACTGGTTCCTGAGAGGAGAGAGATAATCAGGGAGACCTGGTGGGAGAGGCTGCAGGTGAACACACACACACACACACACAAAAGCACATACAGTTTATACACACACACAAGCACATACAGTATATACACACACAAGCACATACAGTATACACACACACAAGCACATACAGTATACACACACACAAGCACATACAGTATATACACACACACAAGCACATACAGTATATACACACACACAAGCACATACAGTATATACACACACAAGCACATACAGTATACACACACACAAGCACATACAGTATATACACACACACAAGCACATACAGTTTATACACACACAAGCACATACAGTATACACACACACACACACACAATATACACACACAAGCACATACAGTATATACACACACACAAGCACATACAGTTTATACACGCACACAAGCACATACAGTTTATACACACACAAGCACATACAGTATACACACACACACAAGCACATACAGTATACACACACACACACAAGCACATACAGTATATACACACACGCATACAGTATATACACACACACACACACAAGCACATACAGTATATACACACACACACACACACATACAGTATATACACACACACACACAAGCACATACAGTATATACACACACACACACACACACACACACGCATACAGTATATACACACACATGGACACACACACACAAACATACAGTATATGCACACACATGCACACACACACACACACAAACATACAGTATATACACACACATGGTCACACACACACACACACATACAGTATATACACACAAGCACATACAGTATATACACACACACACACACACACGCATACAGTATATACACACACATGGTCACACACACACACACACACACACAAACATACAGTATATGCACACACATGCACACACACACGCATACAGTATATACACACACACACACATACAGTATATACACACACATGGTCACACACACGCACACACACACAAACATACAGTATATGCACACACACACACACACAAACATACAGTATATACACACACATGGTCACACACACACACACACAAGCACATACAGTATACACACACACACACACACACACACACGCATACAGTATATACACACACATGGTCACACACACACACACACACACAAACATACAGTATATATACACACACACACACACATACAGTATATACACACACACACACAAGCACATACAGTATATACACATACAGTATATACACACACACACACACGCATACAGTATATGCACACACATGCACACACACATATACACATGCATTGAACAGAGTGAACACATCCAGACTTGGTATTCTGGTGTAGGAGAGGCTTTATTTAGAGCTTTAATCTAGCCGCTGTTCCCCGTGTACTCCTGCACAGAGAGGCGGCTGTTTGCTCGCCGTTTCCCTAGCGATGTGCAGCCAATCAGACTTCAGCGTAACTGCAGCGCAGAGTGAATCACCGTCATTAAGATTTGCGTGTTACGGCAGGAGGCAGCCGGACATGTGCGCCTCAGCAAGCCGGTTATGTTATAATCAAGGACTCCTTATCCGGACAACTTCACTGGGTCTAACCCGAAATAAAGAAGGCTGGAGCACACAGAACGCAGAACAAAAGACGTTTATAGTGAACAGGGGAGACTGATGTTTCCACATCTTCCTCAGGGTCAAAGACTTTGAAACGTCAGTCTCCCCTGTTCACTATAAATGTCTTTTGTTCTGAGCTCTGTGTATAACAACTTTCCTTATTTTGGGTTCGTTCCCGTGAAGTTGTCCAGACAAGGATCCTTTTATTATAGTCTGTTTGTACTGGCTGTTGAGCACCTATTAGTCCTGTTGTATAGCTGGCCTGTAGCGGGCCGCTTATGTCAGGTTTTATCCCGACTTCTCGTTTGAGAGACCTTTCCCCTCCGCTCTCAGACCGGAGCACGGAGGACAGAATTCCGAGCACTTTTCTCGGACGCGCTCGTGCACATGTGATGCGGTTCCTGTCCCCTTCCTCTTGCTGCAAAATTCCAATGTGCGCGACGGACTTTTACAAGCGCTAGTCGGGGAGAATACACCTACGCCCGTTGCCTGGATACCGACCCAACAAGGAGGTGTTTACATTCCTGCGGGCTGCTGTGTCTGCCCGCGCGGGAGAAATTACCCAGCAGTCACAGGGTTTGGAAAGCGCTCGACGGTTTGACTTCATCCATTCATAAAGGGGGGTGTCTGAACCCTGGGGGGCTACAGCGGAGCAAACGGAGTTGGGAAATACTGTCGACAGCCTCGTCCGTCGTGAGATTTATTGGCAGATGAGCTAATGCAGCCGCTGAAGTATGACGTTCTTAGTGTGTGACTGTGACCTGTGGACTGCGGCCTATGGCGCCGGTGTGCAAAAGAGGCAGAGCGGCATTGTGGGACTGTTGTGTTTTCAGAGCGCTGAGTTGTGTTTGCGCGTGGCTGCACATTGATTTTCAGCCGATGTGACGCTGGTGATTGCGGTGAGTCTGCGTGTGCGTGCAATTGCCTTGAAAGAAAACAAAGGTGGCTCTACATTGAGTAGTCTGCGTCTGGTGTGCATCTGTGTGTATATGTGCAGATGTGGTGTGTGTATGCGTGCCTGCATGAAGTGCTTGGGATGGTGTGTTTGTGTATGTGTGAGTGAAGTGTGTGTGTGTGTGTGTGTGTGTGTGTGTGTGTGTATGTATGTGTATGTGTGTGAGAGTGAGGGAGTGTGTGTGTGTGTGTGAGAGTGGGAGTGTGTGTATGTGTGTGTGTGTGTGTGAGAGTGAGGGAGTGTGTGTATGTGTGTGTGTGTGTGTGAGAGAGTGAGGGAGTGTGTTAGGGTGTGTGTGAGGGAGTGTTTGTGAATGTGTGTGTTCGATGAGGGAGTATGAGTGTGCGAGTTTTTTTTATGTGTTTGTGTGTATGTATGAGTGAGTGTGTGAGGGAATGTGTGTGTGTGTGTGTGTGTGCGCGTGCGTGCGTGTGTGTGTGTGTGTGTGTGAGAGCATGTGTATGTGTGTATATACTGTATGTGTGTGTGTGTGTGTGTGCGCGTGCGTGTACATCTGTGTGCTCGTGTGATGATTTGTCAGAAATGTCCTGACTTCCATGTGTTTCCCTGCAGGGTTGTCAGCGCATTGTGGAGGACTGGCAGCGGATCTTGATGGTGCGCTCGCTGGTCATCAACCCTCATGAGGACATGCGCACCTGGCTAAAGTACGCCAGCCTGTGCGGCAGGAGCGGCCGTCTGGTGAGCCAGCCTACCTTTTAGAACATAGCACAACATACCAAACTGTTCTACACCATCTACCACATCTTACCAAACTGTTTTACATCTTTTACACCATCTATCACATCTTACCAAACTGTTCTACAACATACCACAACATGCCAAACTGTTCTACACCATCTACCACAGCTTACCAAACTGTTCTACACCTTCTTACACCATCTACCACATCTTACCAAACTGTTCTACACCTTCTTACACCATCTGCCACATCTTACCAAACTGTTCTACATCATCTACCACATCTTACCAAACTGTTCTACACCTTCTTACAACATCTGCCACATCTTACCAAACTGTTCTACACCTTCTGACACCATCTGCCACATCTTACCAAACTGTTCTATATCATCTACCACATCTTACCAAACTGTTCTACACCTTCTTACACCATCTGCCACATCTTACCAAAACATTCTACACCTTCTTGCACCATCTAACACATCTTACCAGAACCAGCAGAAACTAATGGTAAAGTAGAAACTGGGTTCTCCAAGTAGCTTTCACATTAAGGTTTACATGAAGGATTTCTGTTCTTTTTTTTTAGTATAAATATTATTCTGTGTGACGGATTATTTTGTTTGGAAGTAGTGGAAATTTGGGTGGGTTCCCTCCTGAGTGCTTTCAGAAGCACTTGGTCACGGAGGACAGCGGTTTTGGTCGTAGGAGCTGACTTCAAACGCAGGAGAAGAAGAGTGAGCCGTACCGTCAGGGCACAAGAACTCCCCCGGACCGTTCTGGAAAAGCTCCTCCTCTTCGGGTCGGGTGGGGGGTTTGTGGGTCCCGTACCCCTCAGCCCTGCTCTTATGACGGACGTGCTTATGTGTTTGGGGTTGCGGGATGGTGTTGAGGGGTCTGGCAGGACGGGACGCTGTACCTCTGTTTTGACTCTCTCTTTCCACCTCAGGCCTTGGCCCACAAGACCCTGGTGCTGCTCCTTGGAGTGGACCCTTCAAAACAGCTGGACCACCCCCTGCCCACCGCCCACCCCCACGTCACCTACGCCTACATGAAGTACATGTGGAAGAGCACACGCAAGGTAGAGGCAGGCGCGTCACGCTGGTACCCACAATCCACCACACACGCACTCCCTTTTACATGTTTATCCAATCAATTCAACTCATTGCAGGGTATGATGGCTATGAACCATGACATGAAATAACAAAATGGACACAGTGTTCCCTTAAATCACGTTAATTATCACAAAATGACCTCTGAATATACAGTAGGGTTATTTGTAACCCTAAAACAATCTTACATCCAGCCGTCTCTGTGGAGTGCAGTTCTCTTACCTTAAAGTCAAAGGAAGAAAAATAAATGTGCAATTCAGAAAAATGACTTTCTTGCTTATATGCACAGACAGACCATCCTGTTTCTGTTGTTGTCGTAGGCCCCTGCTCGATGGAAAGGCCCGGGCCGTTTGGGGGTTTAATTTGGGGTGATATTTGAAACGTGTGTGCTGAGACGAGGGGCGGGGTCTTTTGGGAGCTCGTGTGTGTCATCGCAGTGGACATCATTAGCAACTAAGACAGATGAGAGTCTGGGAGAGCGCCGAGCCTGCAGAATGCCACAGGATAATAAAGGGCCTGATGGATCTCTTTAAAGTGGACGGACCCCCCGTTTGGGCCGCAGTCTAAACAACACTCCCGTAGCCTCGTGAGGAGACCCACTTCGGTGGGGGAAACCGGGGGCCCCCCCTTGACTGTCTCTCTCCACCTCACACTTCTCCAGCCTCCGTCTCATTAGGGGAGCGTTGGGTTTTGTGGGGTTACGTCAGCGGGAGAACGGGGTGCAGGGCACTGCTGGCAGCTGCATGGTCCCAGCAGGAGGGGCGCTGAGCCTGCCCCAGACAGTCCCAGGACCATGGCGGTTCTGACCCCTGGCACATGACGAGGAACAGCAGCTGCTATGGAACCGTGCGGTTCCCTGCCTCCTGTTCTTTTGGGACAGGGTATGAAGCAGGTCCGGAGCGGTTTTATGTAGGTTTTATTTGGTTTTATTTGGTTTTGTTGTTAAAGCGACATAGCAGAGCTGGACTGGGGATCTACTGTAATGTGTGGGTCGTCTACACCACCTGATACCACTGAAGCTGCACTTACGTGTGGTGTGAGCTCTACTCTTGGGGCTGAAGCTGTGGTGTGAGCTCTACTCTTAGGGCTGAAGCTGTGGTGTGAGCTCTACTCTCAGGGCTGAAGCTGTGGTGTGAGCTCTACTCTTAGGGCTGAAGCTGTGGTGTGAGCTCTACTCTTAGGGCTGAAGCTGTGGTGTGAGCTCTACTCTTAGGACTGAAGCTGTGGTGTGAGCTCTACTCTTAGGGCTGAAGCTGTGGTGTGAGCTCTACTCTTAGGACTGAAGCTGTGGTGTGAGCTCTACTCTTGGGGCTGAAGCTGTGGTGTGAGCTCTAGTCTTAGGGCTGAAGCTGTGGTGTGAGCTCTACTCTTAGGGCTGAAGCTGTGGTGTGAGCTCTACTCTTAGGACTGAAGCTGTGGTGTGAGCTCTACTCTTGGGGCTGAAGCTGTGGTGTGAGCTCTACTCTTAGGGCTGAAGCTGTGGTGTGAGCTCTACTCTTAGGACTGAAGCTGTGGTGTGAGCTCTAGTCTTAGGACTGAAGCTGTGGTGTGAGCTCTAGTCTTAGGACTGAAGCTGTGGTGTGAGCTCTACTCTTAGGGCTGAAGCTGTGGTGTGAGCTCTACTCTTAGGACTGAAGCTGTGGTGTGAGCTCTAGTCTTAGGGCTGAAGCTGTGGTGTGAGCTCTACTCTTAGGGCTGAAGCTGTGGTGTGAGCTCTACTCTTAGGACTGAAGCTGTGGTGTGAGCTCTACTCTTGGGGCTGAAGCTGTGGTGTGAGCTCTAGTCTTAGGGCTGAAGCTGTGGTGTGAGCTCTACTCTTAGGGCTGAAGCTGTGGTGTGAGCTCTACTCTTAGGACTGAAGCTGTGGTGTGAGCTCTACTCTTGGGGGTGAAGCTGTGGTGTGAGCTCTATTCTTGGGGGTGAAGCTGTGGTGTGAGCTCTATTCTTGGGGGTGAAGCTGTGGTGGAGCTCTACTCTTACCCTGACACTGCGCTCCCTCTCTTCCTGCAGATTGACGCGTTCCAGCACATGCAGCACTTTGTGCAGGGCATGCAGCAGCAGGCGCAGCACGCCATCGCAGCCGAGGACCAGCAGCACAAACTGGAGCTGCACAAACTCATGGCCAGGTCAGTACCAGCTGTTACAGAACACACACACACACACACACACACACGCACAAATACACACACACACACACACACACACACAAATACACACACACAAATACACACACATACACACACATACACACACACATACACAAATACACACACACACACACACATACACATACGTATGCCCATGTCATGCACACACATCACTCTGCGCCCATGCATCACATGCATACATCGTACGCCTGAATACCATGTCCTCATGTCACACACACACACACACACACACCTATGTCATGCCTACATCCTGCGTCTGGACATCATGCCCTCTTTTCACGCACACACAAGTCACCCAGAGGCACATCACGTGCACACACACATCTTGCACATGTCAGCCAGAGGGTATTGGTCATGCGTCACGGTGCAACAAACTATCAAGTGAAATTCTGCGTGAATGAATCCTATTATCACAGCTCACACACACTGATTTGAGCTCAGACACTTCCTCCAGTGATTCAGCTGCTGGGTGGTCACGCAGCAGCAGAGGCCTGGTGCTCTGTGTGTTCTTTTTAAACGGCATTACGGCTCATATTTCACAGTCCTGGTGAGCGCAGTGTCCTGCTGGGTGTAATAACCGCCAGGTCGCTGCATTCTCTGGCACCAGCCGTCTCTTGCCAAGGCTTCGGCTTTCAAATCGGCCCGCGGAATCCATCCAGAGCGTGTGCTCGTCTGTAGGGGGGCTGCGCCGGCCGTTTGCCCCAAACCGGAGCGCTGTGGCCCTGGGGTGCTCCTCTGTACGTCCCCGTGTGTCCTGGTGTGCACTCAGTGCCTCCAACGCCAACACATCCCGGGCGTGTCCAAGCACAGCGTTCCGAGGGGCGTGGCTCTCTGAGCTCACCGTCGACGCCTCGCCCTGAAGGCCGCTTTCTCGACTCCTGTCATCCGACCCCTTTCCGCCCTTCCCTCTGGGGCATCTTTCACCCTCCCGTGTCCGTGCACCCAAGCGCTGCTCCTCACAGGTACCACGGCGTCTGTTCCGATAGAAGATGTCCGCACGCTCGGGGTGCGGGGAAGAAACGCATCTGATTAATGACACAGACGGCCAATCCCGATGGATTTCGCCGATGCCTTGAAATCAAAGATCTTGTGTCAAGTAAATGCCAATCAACATGAATCTTTGAAAATGGCAGTTTGTGCTGTGTAATTTCAGTGTTCAGGAAAATGCACCCCCGTGTAATTTACCCATTGGGGAGGACAACCCACCCTCCCCGTTTGAATCCAGGGGAGCAGATAAAGAAGGTTGACGCATGTCTGCAAGCCTCGCGGGCGAGTAAAACACCTGCGTGATCGTCATTAGCGCCTCTCTTCCAGACGCCCTGACATACTTTTCCAAAACCAGGTCAGCGCAGATGGGCATCAGGGAAAGAGGCACACCTGCTTCGACACGGATATTTCCGAAGAAGCCGGCTTCATATCACCCTGAGGGGGCCTGACTACACCCGCAAAACCGCCTGTCGTAGTCCCTGGAAAATGAGCAAGGAGGCAGGAGGGAAGGCTGTTGTTAATGTTTTTATTTCCACTTTCACCTGGGCTCAGTTGAAAGAAAAGAAAAAAAATCTAATCAGCCTTAGCTTAATGTTTTCCCCAGAATGCATTAAACTGCATTGCGCAACGTTCCAACTATTAGGAATTATGGGTGTTCTATATTGGTTTGGCGCTGGCCCTTGTTGCTGATGGGGGCCGATGGGGGCCGATGTGTCAGCCGCGGTCTGGCCGGCTGTGTTGGGCCTTCACAAAGCTGTATATCCACAGGGGACAGGGGAACACGGCCATTCCTCACGTGTGCTGGAACCTCATTAATTCTGCAGGAGCCTTTCCTGAAGATGGATGGCCATAGGACGGAAAGCATAATGACGTTGCCAACTCGGCCCCTCTCATGATAACTTATGGAAAGTCTAAATGAGCCGAATGTCCTAAAACCCTTTCAGTGGCAAATAAGTTGTTATTGGCATTAGATTGTGATAGATGTCTATGCATGCAGAGGTTTCATGTAACCGATTTTTTCTTGAGCTTTACTGTCAGAAGTACAGGTTCTGTACACAGTCAGTGTGGTCACACTTTAATTTAAAAGCTTATCTCTCTTTTTTTTTGGAAAAGGAAAATCTGGCCACCAATAATAAAAGGATGGGGGATTTATAAAATTGCAGGAAATGCTCTGCGCCCGGGGCGTAGACTGTCCTGTCCGGCCAAACTAAGCCGACGAGAGCGGATTATTAACTGAGACTGACTGGCGTCTAGCTGGGACATGGCCCCTCTTGGGCATTCTCGGAATTCTCCGGAACGTGTCCCCTGTTTTTTAAGAAGGGAGCGGGAGAGCACCTGGCTCGGGTCAGCTGGTCCGTCTTCACAAGCGACAGCGTTATGAAGTTGGCGGTAAGCGCTACATCGGTCAGAGAGTCTGGGTGGCGACGGAGCTGAGGACTGAGAACCCCCCCTCCCCCCCTTCTCTCTCTCTCTGCAGGTGTTTTCTCAAACTGGGCGAGTGGCAGCTAAGCCTGCAGGGCATCAACGAGAGCACAATCCCCAAAGTGCTGCAGTACTACAGTCACTCCACAGAGCACGACCGCAACTGGTACAAGGTGAGCCCCTCCCCCACCCTAAAATCACCACCCCCATTCAGGGTCTCACATGCGCCCCACTCAACTCTGGGTTTTTTGGGTTTGAGAGGTGAAACGTCTCAGCCAGCAGGTGACTCACCTCTCTGTGGTACTGTTCCATTTCCTGTTTCCAGTCAGAGCCGTATTAACTAGTGCTGCGGATGCTGCGATAAATCCAGGATCCAAAAAGTAATTTGATGCCGTTTATTAGTAATTTAGTGATTTAGTCATTTGAGCTTAAATACCAGCTGCAACCGGTGAAGTAATTGAGTTATTGACAATTTATTGAGCTTCCTGTTTGCAGATAGGTCCCCTAATGCAAGGATAGACTATACCTAAACAATGACCGCATACTATATCCAAGAACCAATCAAAAATCCCAAATTACTGAATTACAATCCTAACAAAAATATGTGAATTGGCTCCTGCACTACATAAGCCCATATTAGGAATAATGACAAACACCCACAGGTCTCCGGGTGATAGCACTGTGCTAGGCCAGCGGTTAGCTCTTATTCTGAAGTTTAAAACCCTCAAGCCCACCATTGCTGTGTCCACCTAGAAACCCCATTTTTGAGAACAAGAAGTTAAATTTAACTCTAAGGCTGTCCCTACCACTTTGTGGGTGTGGTACAGAGTCCTCCACATGCCCGTCTATGGGAATGTAGAGTCCCAATAGGAGCCTCTGCGTACGCCGTGTAATGGCCGCGGTCTGAATGTGATGTCATCAGTATGCGCCGGCGATGCCTGTGCTGATTAACACACGCGCATGTGTGTCCCTGTGTGCGTATTGGCCGGTAGGCGTGGCACGCATGGGCAGTGATGAACTTTGAGGCCGTGCTGCACTATAAGCACCAGAACCAGGGCCGCGACGACAAGAACAAACAGCGCCACGCCAGCGGAAACAGCGAGGCCAGCAACAGTGACAGTGAGGTGGACAGCACCGAACACAGCCCCGTGCCCTCGCCCGGACAGAAGAAGTTCAACGAGGTGAGGCAACGCACACACCCCCCACACCCAAACAGTGCTGAGTATACTATGAAGAGTATGTGTGTGTTTTATAGCATATATGAGTGCTGTGTGAAGTATACAATATGTTTTAATGAGCATTGCATACACTGGATGTGCTGTAGATTATTGTGTAGGGTCTGGATTTGGCATAAACTGTGTTGTGTAGAGTACCGAGCAGAGAATGTGCAGTATAGTGTGTATTGAGTTAACGGCACTCTAGAATGCAGTGTGTGTTATAGAGTATGGTTGGGTAAAGTATAGTGTACCATGAGATTTATAGCAAGTTGTGAGTCTTTTGAATAGGACATGCTGTAGACTGTGTGAAGAATTGAGAGTGGTTTGTGCGTTGGATCGTATGGAGTGTGGAGTAAAGAGTATTGCAGATATATAGTGTTGGAGGTTTTTTAAAGAGTGACGATGTGGTGGTTTGCCTTCCAGGACCTTTCTAAGACTCTGCTGCTGTACACAGTTCCTGCTGTCCAGGGCTTTTTCAGATCCATCTCCCTCTCTCGTGGGAACAACCTACAGGACACCCTCAGGTGCATAATCCAGCTGTCCCGCCAACACACTGCGTATCACTGAACTCACTCAGCCCCACACTGAGCTACTGATCAATACTGAGATATTCATCAACTCTGAGATATTTATCAATACTGAGATATTTATCAACACTGAGATATTTATCAACACTGAGATATTTATCAATACTGAGATATTTATCAACACTGATCAACAGAGATATTAATCTACACCGAGATGGTGTTAAAGAGATATATTAATCAACACTTGAGATATTTATAAACACTGATCAACAGAGATATGAATCAACACTGAGATGGTGTTCAAGAGAGATATTAATCAACACTTGAGATATTTATCAACACTGATCAACAGAGATATTAATCAACGCTGAGATGGTGTTCAAGCCTGAGCATGCTGAGATACGGAACAACATTGAACATGCTGAGACACTGCACACACACACACACACACACACACACACACACACACACTCACAACATCACTCGTCTACACTTTTCCTACCATCCAGTGTAGAAAGAGCGACACCCAGTGGCCAGAAATTAGTTTGTTTGTAAACATTCACAAAGACCAATGATAACGTCTATAACCGAAAATCTCATTTGAATAGTCAGCCATGACATCACAACGCTCGGCGCATAGCATGTGATTGATGCAGGTGTATGGTCTTTAAATGGACAGTGTAAGTGCTGAGTGTGTCTGTGTGCTGCTTATAGGGTCCTTACGCTGTGGTTTGACTATGGCCATTGGCCTGAGGTCAACGAGGGCCTGGTGGAGGGCATCAAAACCATCCAGATCGACACCTGGCTACAGGTACGTGTGGCTTACAGTCTGTTGTGTCTGTTCTATGGTGATGTGCTTGGTTTTTGCAGACCTGACAGTGTTGCGTTTCCCTCTAACCCCACCTCCAGGTGATCCCTCAGCTGATCGCCCGTATCGACACGCCCCGCGCCCTGGTGGGCCGCCTCATCCACCAGCTGCTCACTGACATCGGGCGCTACCACCCCCAGGTACGCTGGCCGTCTGTTGTTGCCGCTGTTGTTTCATGTTGCCGAGTCTTTAACCCTAAAGTTGTGAATTCTGTTTGTTGAATGAGTCCATTGAATGTTATGGGCATGGTAGCAGTGTATCATTTGGGATTTGAGCTGATATCCTCCTGGTCAGTCCTAACCGTGCTCTTTTAGAGTGCAAAGCTCACTGTGAATTGTCCTCTCTAACGGTCCTCTCGCCCAGGCACTGATCTACCCGCTTACTGTGGCTTCCAAGTCCACTACCACCGCCCGCCATAACGCCGCCAACAAGATCCTGAAGAACATGTGTGAGCACTGTAACGCGCTGGTCCAGCAAGCCATCATGGTACGAGCTCTCCAGAACATCACTGAGATACACACATGCGCATACACACACACACACACACACGTGCACATCCGCACGCACAAGGTGGAGAGGATGGTGTTTGGTCGTGGTGATGAGCGGTACCTATGTGGGAGAGGTGGAGAGGGTGGTTTGGGTTGTGGTGTTGAGTGGTACCTGTGCAGTAGAGGGTGATGTTGGGTTGAGGGGTACCTGTACGGGAGAGGGTGGTGTTGGGTTGTGTGTTGAGCGGTACCTGTGCTGGACTGGAGAGGGTGGTGTTGGGTTGTTTGTTGAGCGGTACCTGTGTGGGAGAGGGTGGTGTTGGGTTGTGGTGTTGAGCGGTACCTGTGCAGGAGAGAGTGGTGTTGGGTTGTGGTGTTGAGGGGTACCTGTGCAGGGGAGGGTGGTGTTGGGTCGTGGTGTTGAGCGGTACCTGTGCAGGAGAGAGTGGTGTTGGGTCGTGGTGTTGAGTGGTACCTGTGTGGGAGAGGTGGGAGAGAGTGGTGTTGGGTTGTGGTGTTGAGCGGTACCTGTGCCCGCAGGTGAGCGAGGAGCTGATCCGGGTGGCCATCCTGTGGCACGAGATGTGGCACGAGGGCCTGGAGGAGGCGTCCCGCCTCTACTTTGGCGATGGGAACGTGAAGGGCATGTTCGCCGTCCTGGAGCCCCTGCACGCCATGATGGAGAGGGGTCCCCAAACTCTCAAAGAGACCTCCTTCAACCAGGTCAGCTCCCGGTCGCTCTCCAAGCCCTCATAGAGATCTCCTTCAACCAGGTCAGCTCCCGGTCGCTCTCCAAGCCCTCATAGAGATCTCCTTCAACCAGGTCCGCTCCCTGTCGCTCCCCAAAGAGACCTTGTAGTCTGTGATTCAGTGCAAATTCCACATGTAATCCTTGCCATGTCAGTGCCAGCTGTAACTGGGAATCCTGCGGGAATAGACACATTTTCTCCAGTGTGTTCCCCGGGGAGTGAGGCTTTCCGCCAGCTGGGTTTTTCCCGCCTCATCGCACAAGGTCTTTTATTGACTCCATCTTTTATCTATTATATGCTGAATTTTCTTAGTGCAGGTATTGTCTGTCTGTAATGTCTACTATGTATTTTATTGCCTGTGTTTTTTTTTTTTTTAACTGCCTGCCTGGGGACTACAGATGAACACTAGCCTTTCAGACTAACTCTGGCACATTTTCAGTACTGATATTAATGTGCATTGTCCCCGTCTAATAAACTAATAAATGAAATGAAAAGCAGCTCCTTGGCAGTCTGCCTCTCTTCTGCTGCAGTGACTGCGCAGCTCTGCGCAGCTCAGAGGACGCATGCGCTTCAGATGCACCCTCCCACTGCAGCAGGAGGACCCGGCAATTTTATTGACTAAGAAATGCACCTGGGCATTCCAAGTGGGAAGAAAAATTCTAAATTAGGAAATACGTTAGTTTATATTATAGCATCAGCAATACGTCAAGATCAGTGGTTCCCAAACCTCTCCTCACATACCCCTAGCCGGATCCAGGTTTTTGACGTGTTCCACCTCAAGCACACCTGATGCAACTAATAAAGCCCTTGATTAGATGCATCAGGTGTGCTTGAGGTGGAACACGTGAAATACCTGGAACGGGCTGGGTATACCTGAGGAGAGGTTTGGGAACCACTGGTCTAGATGAACTCCCACATCAATACAGAAATTTACTAACTTAAAACAAATTGCCATTTTATAAAGGGACATATTCACATTTCGAGTTATAAACAGCGTTCGAATTGTCGTTGAACGCGGGGGAGCGCCGCTCCCCTTGTTAAGGGAAATTTGGAAAATCTTTGTTAAGATAGGCAATTCTGTAAAATGAAACGCATTGGGTTCAGTCCAATCACTTATTTTCACTCCTTGCATCATTTCCTCGTGTCCTTTCCTCTGTCCTTAGCTCTATCCAGGCCCGGACCGGCCATCTGGCAGTTCTGGCAAATGCCAGAAGGGCCGGTCTGATTTTCTACTGTTTTGGGCCGGTGTAGCGTAGGTTACAATTATTTCCAGTGTGTACTTTTTTCCGGATACTTCCGGGTCCATCACTCGAACAGGACAAATAACCAATCACTGCTCAACTACGAGCGGGTCGTTGAGCAATGTACAATCAGATAACACTTTCATTGTGCACGTTTATTAAAAGATGAGCTATCTTTTCGAACCTGTCCGTGGTCAGTGGCTAGCATTCGCGCTACATAATGTGAGTGTAGAACTCGCTAATAATGTTAATTTACAGGCCAATTGAACAAATACATTAAAAAGTTCAGTGCTAGGTGCTAGTAGATAGCGAGACGTAGCCTACAGTCAGAGATTCTCTGGGGGGAGGGTTTCTGCTGCAGTCAAGGTACGGTCCTGGAAGTGATAAAAATTATACTGCCTTGTTGCGAGAGAGAGATGGAGAGGGGTATTAGTTATTTGTTTTATATTCTATTCTATTAATTTGTGGCTTGGTCGTATGTTGGTCATGTAAAGGCGTGTAAAGTCGGCTGTGTGTGTGTTTTTTGGTCACCGTGCTATGCGCGCGTGTGTGAATGTGTTTGTATGACATCAATTGCATCGGTAAAAGACAGCCAATTCACATAAATAGATGTAAACTAAATTACATAATTTTTTCTCAATCATACAGTTTTAATGCCATGGTTTCTACTTCTCGTTATTAGCGCAGGACAAATCATATGTCTGTTTGTAAAATTATGGCTGAAATGTAATTGTTAAAGTTTTATTTTTGGTTTGGCAGGGGATAAATTACATAGGCCTACAGGTAAATAGACTTTGGTGGCCTGTAAACTGTAATTTGTTCCACTACTGTTTCAGAACAAGGGCGACCTGCACCTAAAAAAAACTGAGGGGGCACAGAGGAATAATGATAGGAGTTCATAACAATATCCTGTTTGGAGAATAGTTTTGAGGGAATATACAGTCATCTTACAATATTTTTGGATGTATAATAACATTTGGAAATAAAATAAAATTGACTTATTTATATGTAGATAGATTCTGAGAAAGCTTAATCTGAAATCTGGCCAAATCGGGGGCTCGTTGAACGGGCAGATCTCCATCACCGTTTCAGAATGAAGGCAGATTTTTTTTACTCACATGATTAACATAAAAGATGGCTACTGCTTTGCAGCATCGCTTGAGCTAAGCCATCGGTCCAGAACGCATTTTGAGGAGACAACATCATTTGCAGTAATTATCTATTTGCTAGCTACATCGATGTGAATGTGGTTACAATGGTTTAAAACATTATTTCCAGCATCAAGTTAGCAAAGCTGAATCCCGGCTGTGAAATTGAATGCAATCTCTAAATCTGACGTATTTAGCGTATTTAGTATTATGCGGTGCCATATATTTTTACTTCAACCTTGGACTGTGATTCCAAACACTTTAAATAAACCAGTACAACAAACGTGACCGCTTTTAGGTCATTTATTTGATGGCTTTAAGTGTCGGATCAAGCGTCTTACAAGTTAATGTGTTTTTGGATTGTTTACAAGAGCACACAGTTCTTCACGGATCTAGCGTCTTAATTTTCCTCTCAAAGTGCACCAGGTTGATGCATTTAACTTAAAATTTACAAAGAAAATTCCCGGCGGGGCATGCCCCCGGACCCCCCTAGAGGGCGGGGGTTTACTACCTCATAGTAGAGCCAACCATTTTTATTATTTATTTTTTGCCGGATGCATTCAACTGAATGAACTGGAGTTATTTGCTGGATGATAATAATAATAATAATACATTTATTTTATATAGCGCTTTTCACAAACTCAAAGATGCTTAACAATACAGGAAGTCAAGAAAACAATCAGTAATGGGCGCCGCGATGGTACAACGGTAAGAGCGCTGACTTTCAGTCAGCGCAGTTGTACTCCGAGGATCGGGGTTCGCGCCCCGGTCCTGCCATATCCGAGCGTGGCCGGTGCCCTGTGGTGGGGTGGCGGCGCGGCTGGCTGCGGGGGGGGGGGGGGGGGGGGAGAGAAGAGAAGCACACAGACAGAAAACCTGGTGGGCGAGGAATCACGGGTCAGGAGCTCGAGGGAGGACGCCCTGTAGAGGACGTGCGCCCTCCTCCCCTACTACCGGCTGACAGGGTTTATATAGCGGTGGTTCTCAGGTTGCTGCATGGGGGGGGGGGAATGAGAATAGGGGGGGGGTTTGGCTACTAAATTGGGAGAAAAAAAAAAAAAAAAAAGAAAAAAAATTTTTTTTAATAAATAAAAAAAGAAAAAAAGAAAACAATCAGTAAAAGAAACCAGGGTACAAGAATAATTATCAACAGACAGACAAAAGATTCAAAGATACAATGAAACATTCAATACAGAAAATACATAAAATACAGTGGGACCAGGACAATGGGGGATTGGATGCATTCAACTGTATGAACATAATTATAATTATAGTCTAAAAGTGACATATTGCATAGGCTACATACGGCAAAATTAATAGGCTATATTTTTGAAAGGACATGGGTTAATGTTAAGCATTGAAGGTTGCGTTTCCTAGTAACAAACACACAGAATTATATGGGAAACAAAAAAACGTCAGTAATATGTAACTGTAATGTGTTTTAGCCTCTTTTTTTCATGAATAAACATGGATTTTGCTCGACCTAAAGAATGAGCGATGTTATATGGATTAAAGCGCTTTATAATAAATTAAATGGGACGGTAAGATTGGATTGTGTGTGCCTGCCTGCGGCAAATGTATAGCAATCGCTTACACATTTTAGTTTAAGACACCCTTCCCCACCCTCAAACAGCGTCCCCCTTGTTAACATTTTACAATTCGAACCCTGGTTATAAAAGCATATTTTCTCTGATCGGTGGTGGTGTGTGTAACTGGTCGCGTCTCTCTGGTGTTGATGGCGGTTTTGCATGTCTGGCAGGCGTATGGGCGGGACCTGATGGAGGCGCAAGACTGGTGCAGGAAGTACATGCGGTCCGGGAATGTAAAGGATCTGACGCAGGCCTGGGACCTGTACTACCACGTCTTCCGTAGGATCTCCAAGCAGCTGCCTCAGGTGAGACAGACGGAAAGCCTCCCAGACAGCCTGGTCTTTTGCGTGGTCGGCTCGTCTCAGTGAAATGCTCCAACTGCATGTGAATTAACTATGTCACCCACTGTCCTGGAGATGACCTTCATCATTCACCATAGATATTAATTGCTGGTTACTCTCGTCTCCACTTACTTGCCTCGTGCCAGCTTTAGGAAAATAAGACAGTATTGTTTTTGCCCTGAGGCTAACCAGATTCGGAGGCAATAAATGGAAAAATAACTTTGGGTTTGTGGCATCATCAAGGAAGTTTGGGGTGCTGTCCACCAGGGGGCAGCACCGGCCCTACTCACAGGTACGGCAGCAGCTGTGATTCATTGTAATCAATTTAGTTGCTGTCCATTACCTTATTATCGGGCTCAATAAAAGGCCTAGTGTTCAGGCCAAAGGAGGGCTGTATAGAACCGGGTTGCTGGATGTGTGCTGTGTCTTAATGCCTGTTTTCGTTTGTGGTTTTTGTGCACTTTTTTCCCTGCCCTTTTGTTGTGCAGTTTTGGTTGCCAGATTTGGCCTTTTCTTGTTTTATCAACGATTTGTGTTGTTTCCAGTTTGTTGAACAAATAAAAGGCAGCAAGCCAATATTTCTGTTGCTTTCATCCTGTCGGTTCACCAAGTGATCAGTGGTCATCCACAGGCCTACATCACAGGGTGTTACAGGTCTTTTACAGGTGTTATTATAGGTTATAACAGATGTTATTACAAGTGCTCTTCTCTGAGACGGACTTCGGCTCTCTGCCGTTTTTTTCAGGCGCGGCAAGTAAAACAGCACAGTGACGGCAAGTGAAGGAGCGGCAGAAGCCGTTAGGCATGGGACCGTCTTAACCTGTCCCTGTGTCCTTAGCTCACCTCTCTGGAGCTGCAGTACGTCTCCCCCAAACTGCTCATGTGCCGGGACCTGGAGCTGGCCGTCCCCGGGACATACGACCCCAACCAACCCATCATCCGCATCCAGTCCATCGCCCCGTCCCTGCAGGTCATCACCTCCAAACAGAGGCCCCGTAAACTCACCATCATGGGTGAGATACCACCCTAATGCCAAAGGCTCCAGCTCAGAAAAATATCATGTTTGGCATATAAATGTTCAACGATCAAGATTATAGGGATAACATGATCATATAAATAATAAATAACAAAAGAAAACATCAATCCATCCATTTTATAAACCGCTTACTCCTGATCAGGGTCGCGGGGGAGTTGGCGTTGGGGGGTGGTGGTGGTGGGGGGGCTGGCGCCTATCCCAGTAGACATTGGGTGAAAGACAGGAATACACCCTGGACCCGTCACCAATCCGTCACAGGGCACACACACCATTCACTGACACATTTGTACCCCAAGGACAATTAAGGCTTTCCAATTAAGCTATCCTGCATGTCTTTGGAAGTAGCCGGAGAAAACCCGGGTAAAACTCCACACAGACGTTTCATGCCACTCGGTACCTTCATGCGGTGAGGCATCAGATGTACTCACTGCCCCACCGTGCCGCCCCAAAAAAAGTACATAATATGTACATAATTATGAGTCTGAACCTAATCAAATGCATTATTTATCCCAAGAAAATTTTAAATAAATAAGGGTTTGAGCGCCACAGTAATAAGCTTGCAGAATCCTGATCATTTCTGTTAAGAGGTGAATTCCCCTTGACGTACGACCGGATTTGACGTTATAACTTGTTAAACGTTTATTTCTCTTTCATGTTGAATGGGCCTCTGTGTTCATCTCGGATGTCCAGTAATAAGAATAATAACTGCTCATGTTATCCTGCATCACGTCCCCTTCTCCACTGATTGCATTCTAAAGCCATGATTGTGAGAGCAGGAGAAACTATTCAAAGCTATTTGATTACCTACAAATGGACAGCTGCTGTCTCTGTACTGTTAATATCTCATTCAGTAGTGTGCGATAAGTGATGCATATTAACACCATTTCCCCCGAATATTTCTGTAAATTTAAATGGTAACAAGCAGCATCACAGTTAGTTGTTCTGCGCAGCTGAAGAGGCGATGCTGATTTCCGCATCGTGCCCGACGCATAGCGTGCGGCTATGTGTCAGTGTTACGTTTAGGGACAGCTCGGGAAACGTAAGGAAACGGGGAAACGCGGTTTTGGTTTTCCAGAACATTCCGCTTTCTGGAAAATGTTTTGGATCTCCCTTCCCGAGTGGAATGGCAGATTCTGAATGTATATGTTTCAGAAGCGGTACAGCGGTAACGCTGTTCTCTCTGAGCGCAATCGGGCACGTGAATGGCTTTACCGTGGACTGGGCAGAGCGGGCCTGGCTCCCCTCCGCTTAATGAAGGTTCAGGAGGCACAGTTCTCCAGCCACGACCTCTCTCGACAGCGCGTGATTGAATTTATCTCTGCTTTCGCTCTATTTCTCCTCTCATGACGTCTGGTCTGTTTATCAGTGAGGCGAACAGAGCCGTGCGCCTCCCCATTCTCTCCACTGTCATTAACTTTAACACTGTACATCAGGTGAAAACCCCAAAGACATTATTCGCACAGCGGTGGAGGCTAATAAATAGCTGAGATTTTATGCGGAGATGGGTTACTCGTAGGATTCCCCAGACATACAGAGACCCTGTTTTTCTTCTGTACTTTATGAGTTGGTATTAGTCAATGTCGTTAAACCTCTGTCAGAAGCAAGTCGTGCGTCAGTCCCCAGATGTGTTGAGGTTTTCTTTGGCGTGTGGCTGATGCCCCGCTGTGCGGCTGATGCCCCGCTGTGCTGCGGTCACCGCCGCGCGTAAAACGTGATTGCGGCACGCTTCCGCACGTTTCCGCACAATGCAGAGCACTAAACAGCACAGGACTGAGGCTCTCTCACGTGTATAACACAGCTCCACTCTGCCCCCTGCAGGCAGCAATGGGCACGAGTTCATGTTTCTCCTGAAGGGGCACGAGGACCTGCGGCAGGATGAGAGGGTGATGCAGCTCTTCGGATTGGTCAACACGCTGCTGGCCAATGACCCCGCCTCCCTGCGCAAGAACCTCAGGTATATCCTCTTTCAGACAGGCCGCCAACGCACTCTTATTATGAGGTTAGGCCCGTTTTTTACCCACTATCTTACACTCCCACCCCATCAGATCATACGTCAGATGAAAGGATCTTTGCGTTTGGCGTATTTTCAGTTTTGTTGCCGGTTTTCTTTTCCTCAGCATCCAGCGCTATGCGGTGATTCCACTCTCCACAAACTCAGGTCTGATTGGCTGGGTGCCTCACTGCGACACACTCCACGCCCTGATCAGAGACTACCGGGAGAAGAAGAAGATTCTGCTGAATATTGAACACCGCATCATGCTGAGGGTAGATCAGGCTCCGCCTTAGACTACCTCACACCACCTTCACCTTCAACACCACTCTTCACCTCACACCAAGCCACACCACTTTACAGTATCTCCAGCCCACCTACTCAACACCTTACATTACCTTCACACCATGTAACGCCACCTCCAAACCTACTCTTACCACCTTACATAAGCTCCCGAACCACTTATCACCACCTGTACCTCTATTCTGTTCATATCACCTTAACACCACATCCGGAGTCCTCACCCCACCCCACACCACCCTACACCATTTTGCTAACCCACTCTGTAGCTGGTGCTGACGCCTCCTCTCCCTCCAGATGGCCCCGGACTACGATCACCTGACACTGATGGAGAAGGTGGAGGTGTTCGAGCACGCAGTGAACAACACCGCTGGAGACGACCTGGCCAAACTCTTGTGGCTGAAGAGCCCCAGCTCGGAGGTCAGCCTTATGCCCTGTCCGAAACACCCGAACACAAGGGCCGCACGCCCGCGGGAACGTCTAAACGCCCTCTTTCCTCACAGGTGTGGTTTGACCGGCGGACCAATTACACGCGCTCCCTGGCTGTCATGTCCATGGTGGGCTACATCCTGGGACTTGGAGACAGGTGAGGGCATCAACAGCACAGAGTCTATAGGGAGTTGCACGCAGTTACTTCCAATTAGCATTATATCCAAAGTATTGATTACTTATTTTACTTGGGTAAAGGTAAAGAGTGTAGAAAATGGTTTGCTGTTGGTAAGAGTTGAGGGTGTTAATTCGAAATGAGCTTCCCTTTCTTCCACAGACACCCCTCCAACCTGATGTTGGACAGACTGAGTGGGAAGATCCTACACATTGACTTTGGTGATTGTTTTGAAGTGAGTTAAATGTATAAGATATATGCGATGCATTCCTCAGAGTTACGGGAGTTACAGGGTGTGAACCCGGAAGTAGCAGAAACACAACACGGATTCTCTTTGGTATTTCTTATTACACTGATGTAAAAGAAATGTTAAATGCACCTCTCCTTGTATAGCTACATGTTGAGTTATCTAAAATCTGTGAGATCTGACTTTTCAGGAGCAGTGGTATAATGAAAGAAAAAAGATACCTTCTCTTGTGCAATAAAACATGTTTTCATTTAATGCTGATGTACCATGTATTTTACGCTGAGGCAAGAATCGTGTCTTGCTTGTTTTTAACTCGCAGTTCATCCTGTGTTATCCTTTTAGCACTTTTTTTGATCTATAGTCTTCAGTTCCTTTGTAATCCACAAACATGGGCGACGGCCTTATTAACTCACAGTTTGTAAATGTTTTTGCATTTGAGATGGGTAGCTTTTTTAAAGCGGTTGTCAACTTGAGACAGATTATTATTACGCTGTTTTATGATGTGGTGTCTTTCAGAAAGCTGATTAATGTGGAGGAGTGAGGAATGTAAATAAAATAAGGCTATAGTAATGCAAATAGCTGTTCCAATAAATTATTAAAATTGAAATAGAGTCGTAATTTGACTTCACTTTCAATGTTACGAACATTTTAGCATTCCAAACAACCCAATTTCCCAAAGGAAATCTCTGCCGATTCCTGAATATCATTTTCCATAGATGAGTTTGTTAACTATTTAACTATTGATAAACTTTGATGTACTGATCTGGAAACAATTTTCACTCTCCTCCCTCCAGGTTGCCATGACGAGAGAGAAGTTCCCAGAGAAGATTCCTTTCAGGCTCACCAGGATGCTGACTAATGCCATGGAGGTACGTAAGCAAAGCTAGCAGCAACAGCAGGAAAAGCGGGGTCAATACATTTGGGGTCAATGCAGTTTCGCCTTGTTTGTTGAGGTAAGTTTATGTCGTTGAGAATGGCGTCATGTGACATTTTCCTGTCACGCGGTTGGTTGCAACCAGGTGACCGGGCTGGATGGGAACTACAGGATCACGTGTCACACGGTGATGGAGGTCCTTCGGGAGCACAGGGACAGCGTGATGGCCGTGCTGGAGGCCTTCGTCTATGACCCACTGCTCAACTGGAGGCTGATGGACAGTAAGTGACCAATCAGAATCCGGCTGCCGAATGTTGGCGCCTATCAGGGCCCAAAGGCTCACTGATGTAACGGTAGGGGACTCGGACAGGCCTTGCATGCAGTGTGTCATTCAACAGTAGTGTGTGGCTAAGTAAAACGGATTACCGCTGTGGAAATGTTTAAATTACAGGAAGGTCCTCATCCCTTTTATGACCGGATATAACCACAGAAAATCAGCTTTGCCTGCGTATGCTCTGGCAGCAGAGCCTTTCCTGTGCTTCTCTGCTGGCCAGCTGTTAACATGACATTTCCTGTTCCCTCTCTGTCCTGCCGCAGCCAATACTAAAGGGAACAAGCGCTCCAGGACGAGGACGGACTCTTACACAGCGGGACAGTCAGTGGGTGAGTACCAGGGACGCTCCCGTCTCAGGGTAACCTTTGGGCCTCCTTACTGGGATGTCCTGCTAAGGCCGTAGTCCTTGCTGCCTTGACCCAACTCATAGTCCCAGTCTTCTCTTTACTTTGTCTGTGTCAAATGTAGCTGGGAGCCCTGGGGGCACGGGCACGGGCACGGTTATCCGTCACGTTGCCCCGGGATAGAGGCTCTCATTGAGCCGGATTTCCCCTGTTCAGTGTGCAAGCATGTTGACGGAAAATTGATTATTATTATATTGTTATTATACATTATATTTACGTGCGCCTTTCAAGAAACTCAAGGACACTTACAATGGTGAGGGGGAAACTCACCTCAACCACCACCGATGTATGGCACCCCCCTGGGTGACGCACAGCAGCCATTTTGCGCCAGCGCATCAGTTGAGGGTGGAGAGGGATAGTGAAGTTGATGGGGCTCCTGTGACCTGCTTACTCATCTGGCTGCGCTAGCTACACGTCTTCTGCTGCGGTGGCTGGCGGCTCAGCTGAGGGGCTGTGGAGTTAACGGGAGCGGCGGCTCGCTGCAGACCGCTGAGGACGTGCACGCGAGGCCGCCTTCTCTTTTAACTGACCGGAAGGATATTACAGGAATTGGAGTGGCCTACAAATATCACTGGGCTTTGCAAATAAGTTTACTTTCTGAACCACTTTTATTGTGTATGTGTGTGTGTATGTTGTCTTTGCAGAAGCCCTGGAGGGAATAGATCTTGGAGAAACCACACACAAGAAAGCAGGAACCACGGTGCCTGAATCCATTCATTCCTTCAGTGAGTGTCTATCAGCCTGCTGCACATTACAGTGAACACCCATCACCCACACATTTTACCTGGAGGGAAATATTATGCTCATTTTCTTATTTCCCTTCCGTTCTGCCCCTGCCACACACACACACACACACACACACATATGCACGTACATATACAGTATATATTCTTCATACATACATGATTAAGTGCAGTGCAGAAATGTAGCTAAGAGCAACAAATTCAATTTCAAGGTTTTTATTATGTTTGTGTGAACCAATGAGAAAAAAAACATTGCTCTTTGAATTACAAATTTAAATTGCTCGGTGAGACGTTTCTTTCTGTAATGAATCAACGCAGTGACAGTTTCCTTTTCCGTGTGTTGATGAAGACTGTGCTTCCACTACTCCATTCCTGTCAGAATTATCCCGTGCGTTCACACACGCAAACACACACACACACACACACACACAGTGCAGGTTTTGAGACGGCTTTGTTTTGCTTCCTTCAGTTGGAGATGACCTTGTGCAGCCAGAAGCCTTGAACAAAAAAGCCATCCAGATCATTAATCGAGTGCGAGACAAGCTGACCGGTGAGTGGCACACTGTCTGATGGTTTGTGTGCAGTACCTGTATCTCAGTGGTCCCCAACCCAGTTCCTGGAGATCTACCATCCTGTAGGTTCTCCATTTCAACCCTAATCTGGCACATCTGATTCTACTAATGAGCAGCTCAACAAGATAGGGTTTGTTAGGGTTGGAGTGAAAACCTACAGGACGGTAGATCTCTAGCTGTTGAATGAGGTGTGCTTTGTTCGGGTTGGAGTGAAAACCTACAGGACGGTAGATCTCTAGCTGTTGAATGAGGTGTGCTTTGTTCGGGTTGGAGTGAAAACCTACAGGACGGTAGATCTCTAGCTGTTGAATGAGGTGTGCTTTGTTAGGGTTGGGGTGAAAACCTGCAGGATGGTAGATCTCTAGCTGTTGAATGAGGTGTGCTTTGTTAGGGTTGGGGTGAAAACCTGCAGGACGGTAGATCTCTAGCTGTTGAATGAGGTGTGCTTTGTTTGGGTTGGAGTGAAAACCTACAGGATGGTAGATCTCCAGGAACATGGTTGGGGACCACTGGTGTATATGAGGAATAGGAGGTGCTCCCTCACCAGAGCAACCTGCTTCCTGGTTTAGACTGTGCCTGTGCAAGTGACAGTTGAGTTCTTCAGCCAAGGCTGTGTGGTCTTCTCCTGGCAGGGCGTGACTTCTCCCACGACGAGACCCTGGACGTCCCCACCCAGGTGGAACTGCTTATCAAGCAAGCCACATCACATGAGAACCTGTGCCAATGCTACATCGGATGGTAAGACCTTTAAAACTTTTTAAATCGTCACAACCTAGGGAAAGTTATTTATTGTCCATCCCCTTGTTTGTGAATAACTGTCTTAAGTCCAAAAAACATGCTAATCATTTACTCTCAGGTTTGGCACGTCAGTAAGGATTACAGTGTGTAGTATCATAGTGTGCATCCGTGATGATTGTTTTGCCTCTTCTTTCTCCAGGTGTCCGTTTTGGTAGAGAAGGTCTTCAATTCTCCACATGCTTTTAGTGCCATTGCCAATTCCTAACACTTTCTATGGAAGCCATGTTTGTTACCATATTCTGCCACAGACTGGGCCACATTCGTGTGACTTTTGAAATGTGTCTGACTTAATTTGCCAATTATGACAAAGTCTAAATTTAAGTACGAGACATGCAATATTAATGAGAGATATTTAACATATTGATTTGGTGCAATGTATGTGAAGATTTATTTGGCAATAAATAGAGAAAAAGGCAATCATTGTTTTGTGTGTTTAATACAAATGTGTAAAAAAAATAAATAAATAAATAAATGTCCTAAGTTTTGATGTCATTTTTCACAACATTATATTTGGTATATTACAGTTTTTTGTTTTATCATACAGATGAACCTCCTGGTGTAGCTACATTTATGTGAATGTCAATCCCTGGAAACCAGTGCCGTTGTTGTTTGGTTGTAAATCCGCTTCACGTCACTAAAGTCATTCTCTAATAATAGACTTAATCTGGGACGCAAGTTACTTGTCTCTCCTGCTGTGTACATTAGCTCTGTAATATTTTCTAGTCACTCAATATTTACAGAGATTGAATGTTGCATATTAAATACTGGCATATTCACTCTAATTGGTGTTAGATTTTATGAAAAATACATAATTTTATAGATGGACATTTATTCACATTTATTCTTGACAAAGCGATCATATGACACACAGTACAAAAATGTATAGACAAAACATATACACTTAAGGTAATGAGGATGCATTTAGAAAAATAAAATTATTCATTTGGATGGTATTCATTTTAAATAAGTTAAAAAATACGAGTGGTTCAAAACACTGAAACTGAGGTTTCAAATAACTAAATGCCATGATCTTAATACATTTTTTTATTCTTTGTATTTTATGTTTATCTGCTCTGTTTATACTTATGCATTGTATGCGGTTTCTTGGCCAGGACACCCTCGCAGAAGAGATTAATCTCAATCGGACTTTCCTGTGTAAAATAAATGAAAAATGGCACACCCCCTTGACATACCATCTCTCCCACAATTTCATTTTATTGAATACTGTACTAGGTTTACCCAGACAACCAGTTTCCCACAGGCTGACTTGAAGGCCCACAGCCCATCTAAAATAAGCAGGGCAGCTGATGCATCCCACATAATCCTTTCACCTGGGTTTTTCCAGTGGGACGCTCGGGTAAGAATGTGTCGAATTGCTTCTTAATCAGCATTCCAAGTATATAGCGGACGTTATAAAACATGCAGTTGCAATTATAAAACCAAGGGTTAGCTTTGCTGAAATCTGGAATATATCGGCACACTTTTTAAGTCAAATATAAATTCTAACATGATCATTTCTCCAGCAAAGCAAATGGGCTAATTGTTTAAAATTTGAGAATACAAATGTTACACTGGATAGTTCATATCAACATTTGACACTGGCGCACAGATGCGTCAATAAATAAAATAACTGGGAGTAAAATCCATAAATATAAATATGGAGCGATAACAGCATGGAGCAAGTCACAAGTCAAATCCACAGTTCTGCGACATCTGCGCTCAAATCGTGCGTGTGAAACGTCTTCCGCTGATCGCGTTCTCGCAAGATCTCAGTTCCCGCGATACTGCGAAGTCCAACATGGACGCGTTGGGACACGGTGACGGAAAAATTAAAAAGAGCAGTATTTCTTCAACAAACGAAGATCCAGAGTCTCAACCCCCCGAATTTTGTCCGGGATTTAAAGACGTAGACACATTTGTGAAGGTCTGTGGACGAACATGTTTTGTTTTGTTTTGTGAGAAGATCAATGATGGTAGTCGAACGTGGGACTAAATTCCAGTACCACTGGCTAGCATAGCTAACGCGTGTTTACACTCCTAGCGTGGCATCGTAGCAGCTGTATTGGTTAGCTAGAACAGTGATTTTCAACCACTGTGCCGCGGCTCAAAAAAGGTTGAAAAACACTGAGCTAGAAAATGATCCATGTTGCAGTGTCAGTACATTTTCAAGTCAGGTATTTATAGTGGGGTCATACAGTTAATGCGATTTTCCAGTCTAAACCATTAACCAATATGGTGAAGACGAACTCACTCCTTATGTTGCTGGCTAGGTGACGTTAACGTTAACAATTCTGTATTGAGACACACGTGAGTAACTAACTTGCTAACCAAGTAAGTTATTGGTAATTAAAGAAAAATTTATTTTATTGCAGTATGGACTTGGGACCGTTGTCACCGCCACGAAAGCATCTGCTAACATTCCACAAGCAGGGGACGAATATGACTTTTACCGCAGCTTCCCAGGATTCCAAGAGTTCTGTGAAACTCAAGGAGATTCACTACTGCATTGGTGAGCATGTGTACTAGGAAAATATTGCAAAAGGCGACCTCGTCTGATAAATCTGAAGGATGTCTATTGACCAGAAACTTGTTTTTAGAGGAAGCGTTTTGTGATTTGTTTTTTTCCGTATCCTTCTCAGCATGAGCAAGTTGATGCAGTCCCACGGCTGCAGGGCTCACATGAGAGACCGCAATAAACTGACCGGCCTGGAAGAGCGGTTCGACCTGGTGGTTGATTCAAATGATGTCATTCTGGAGAAAGTGGTATGGACAATTACTGTCTGATCTGTGTCTCATGGTTAATTCACCACAGGACATTATGTCGGAGGCAAAAGGTGTGGTTGAACAAGCGTAAACCTTTACTGTTGATGTGTATTGAATGGTTTTGTGTAGGGGATCCTTCTTGATGAGGCTTCCGGACTGAACAGGACCCAACAGCCCATCATGCCTGCTGGTGTTCAGCCTCCTAAAACCATTGTGTCCAGCTGGAATCGCAAGGTGAGCCCGAGGCACACGTCAGTCCTCACAAGGAAGAGGTCAGGATTGCGGAAAACCATTAAAGCAACTGACAACTCGTTTTCAGATTGACTAATAAAAGATGAAGAAAACCCACTGCATCTTTGCCATCTTAATTTGTTTGGCTCTTTTGGGGGAATATGTGATACAGTTACATTAGCTTTCCTCTCATGTCCTCACAAAACATGCATTTCATACTTTTAAATGATGCTGTACAATTTACATATTCAAATCTGCTATGTCTACTAATGAACAGGGGAAAGATTATGGCCGTGGGGCCTTGCCCGAGACCTTCCGCCTCCTGCATGCCAAAAACATCCAGAGACCCCAGCTGAAATTCAGGGAAAAGGTGGACAACAGCAACACGCCATTTGTCCCCAAAATATTCATCAAGCCCAACGCCATCAAACCGCTCCCGTCGTGTAAGTGTCCACTGCAGACTGCTTGCTTTACCCATCTGTGTTTCACAGGTATGTTGCTGCATAGTTAGCAGGGTGTGAAATTAACACCAGCCACAAGCCAAATGCTGGAAAAAAATGTATTGTGAAGATTTTCTACTCTAGCAGCCACTTTGGCAGGTAACCAACCCGGTTGTGTTATGTTGGAAAAGGTAATGTGGCTGGTAAAATGTTGAAAATGGCTGCTGATTTTTAGAATCCACAAGCCACTTGTTTAATTTCATACCCTGTGATAGTACTGTGTGTCTGACGCTCCTGTCGATTTGTCAGTTTTCACCAACAAACGTATCCGTAAGGAGAGACCAGAGGACCTGGACGTTCCTGCAGCCCTGGCTGACTTCATCCACCAGCAAAGGACACAGGAGCACATGGAGGACATGTAGGAGGCTTATCTATGATAGATGTGCAGGGATAAGTCTGTCACTTCTCCTCACAGTTCTCTCTCAGGACAGTTTTCTGTGGAAACTAACATCATGTTGTCACTCCAACAGGTCTGCACACCCTTATCAATATGAACTAGATCATCTCACCATGGCAGAGAATTTGCTTTCAAAACCTGAACCCCAGGTAGGTTTTTCCGGCTGCTTTTGAAAGTTCCGTTCTTTACTAATCCCCCATTTGTAATACGTCCATTTTGTGAAAACATTACAGAGTGGGTCCGCTCAAGTGTGATTTACTGAAGTGAGTTAACGATTATCATAATGTTTGAGTACGCTAGGTAAAAAGAAGACGGGGCAAATTTCTGGAAATGTTGCAATGTCCGAGTCTTTATACTTTGCAGGATCATCCATTGTAGTTTGTTCACAGGAACACGATCACTGTCCTATCACAGGAACACGATTACTGTCCGATCACAGGAACACGATCACAGGAACACGATCACCGTCCTATCACAGGAACACGATCACCGTCCTATCACAGGAACACGATCACCGTCCTATCACAGGAACACGATCACCGTCCGATCACAGGAACACGATCACCGTCCGATCACAGGAACACGATCACCGTCCTATCACAGGAACACGATCACCGTCCTATCACAGGAACACGATCACCGTCCTATCACAGGAACACGATCACCGTCCCATCACAGGAACACGATCACCGTCCCATCACAGGAACACGATCACCGTCCCATCACAGGAACACGATCACCGTCCCATCACAGGAACACGATCACCGTCCCATCACAGGAACACGATCACCGTCCCATCACAGGAACACGATCACCGTCCCATCACAGGAACACGATCACCGTCCCATCACAGGAACACGATCACCGTCCCATCACAGGAACACGATCACCGTCCCATCACAGGAACACGATCACCGTCCCATCACAGGAACACGATCACCGTCCCATCACAGGAACACGATCACCGTCCCATCACAGGAACACGATCACCGTCCCATCACATGAACACGATCACCGTCCCATCACATGAACACGATCACCGTCCCATCACATGAACACGATCACCGTCCCATCACATGAACACGATCACCGTCCCATCACAGGAACACGATCACCGTCCCATCACAGGAACACGATCACCGTCCCATCACAGGAACACGATCACTGTGATGCAAATGCACAAACCAAATGGCTGTATTAACCTGAATTCCACACTCGGATGCTGCTAGTCATTGGGCCGCCCGTTTATTGCAGTCGAAGCCGCATATGAAAGGTCCCTCCTCCGACTCCGCTCTATGCGAGCTTAGCTGTAGTCTGGCATGTGAAGAGAAGCAGCTGGCGACACCACGTGTTTCGGAGGCGAGCCGTGGATGTCTACACGCATCTGCACTGGGGTTCCTGCAATATACGCAGCTGCGGTCGCAGACGATTGGCCATTCTAAATTGGGGTGGGAATTGGGTATGGTCAGCCAAATTTATTAATTATTTTTTTTAAATGGAGGGGGGGAAACTGAATAAATAAAAAATTTAAAAAATCTTAAAAATTAAAACATTGAAGGAGAATAAGTCAATCATGATGGCGGTATTCCTAACAAACTATAGCAATATTTCACTGATGTGTGTCAATATGTTGTTTTCTAATCACTGCTCTAGATGTACAAACCCCTGCCTGAGACCAGTTGTCTGTTTGTGAATACATTGGAGGATCTGGTGGGCCTGAATGAAAAGCTTGCCAGGAGCTCCGAGTTCGCTGTGGATCTGGAGGTAAATGCCCAGGCTGCCGCTGTGTATGCCTGAACATAAGAATTTCAGCCACACTTAGAGAGACGTTCTTTTGGTTAAACTCTTCAAAATCCAAGGTATTTTGGCTGTAAGCCTTTTTCAAGGCAGTGTTGAGACATCCAATTGTTCACATCTGTTCACATTTTTCGTGTACCTGCGAAGAACCGGGAGGATTTATCTTTGACTGTTTATTCCTCCTGCCCGAGTGAAGCTGTGTTACTGACTGTAATATTCTCTCCTGCTTCTTTATTTAGCATCATTCCTACAGGAGTTTTCTTGGCATTACTTGCCTGATGCAGATCTCAACTAGAGAGGAAGACTTCATCATTGACTGCCTGGAACTGCGCAGTGAGATGTACGTCCTCAACGAGACTTTCACGGACCCCTCCATTGTCAAGGTTTCTGTTTTTCTACCCATTCTTTGCTCTATATAGCGAGTGGAATTGTTCACACTACCGTTATCCAGTTGTCTTGTGTTTTTGAGCGCTGTGATTTTATAGAGGATCTGAAAAAAAGCCATTGAACATTACAAAGATGCACGTCTCCTGTAGCTGCCGCAAGCTATTCTGCAGTGACATTTCCTTGAGTGTGTGAAAGTGTCGCTGGCGTCTCAAGGCCCTGTTTTTGAACGCTGATGCATTCACAGGTGTTCCACGGTGCTGACTCCGATATCGAGTGGCTACAGAGGGACTTCGGCTTGTATGTAGTCAACATGTTCGACACGCATCAGGCTTCCCGGGCGCTCAACCTCGGCCGGAACTCGCTGGAATACCTCCTGAAGCTGTACTGCGACGTGGACGCCGACAAGCGCTACCAGCTGGCCGACTGGAGAATAAGGTCATTATGAATCTCTGACACCATCCCTCTCTTTAGCATATTTAACATTCATTGAGGCGATTTGCTGTAATATCCTTTGTTTTTATGCTGATTGCCGCAAAGCACGAGGTCACTCATCATTTCCGTTCAAATCAGTGGGATGGTGTGTAATTTCCATTCCCATTACTGACTTGTTTGCACGTAATTGATGGCCAAGTTTTGCAGTGCGAAACTGATGAGGCTGAAGACCATCTGCTGTTTTCCCAGGCCCTTGCCAGAGGAAATGTACCACTACGCGCGGGGCGATACGCACTACCTCCTGTACACCTACGACCGCATGAGGGTGGACCTGTTTGACGTGTCCAATGGTCAACCATCTCTCCTGCAGGTGGTCTGGCAGAGGAGCAAAGACATCTCTCTCAAGGTACAGAAATCTCCTGGACAGGGGCATGGACAAAAAAAAAAAACCTATACTTGCATCATGGGGGGGGGAAAATTAATTTGCCTTGCTGCCATAACATTTAACTCCTGTCTTTGTCTTCATTTTGCTTCACAGAAATACCTAAAGCCCATTTTTACAGAGGACTCTTACATGGATCTGTACAGGAAGCAGAAGAGGCGCTTCAATACCCAGCAGTTGGCTGCTTACAGGTTGTTGTACGCCTGGAGGGATAAGCTGTCCAGGCAGGACGATGAAAGCACTGGGTACGGTGTCCACAAGCTGCATCCACAGATGCTGCTGTTTCGTGTTCTTAAGCTTCGATTTATTCCCATACAGCCTGTCACAGAAGGTTTCTGTGCTTTATATTGGATAATAAATAACCATAATATGCTTTTTGTTAAATCATTGTTTTGTACATTATTTTATTGCTTTGAAAGAACGGACCGTGGGGCCCGTGTTTGTGTTAAACCACGCGTCTGGAAACTAAACATCTTGCGTGGTGTGCTTTCCAGGTACATCTTGCCCAACCACATGATGATGAAAATATCCGAGCTGCTGCCAAAGTGAGTCTGTCCAGAGTACACCTTTGTGTCGACTCCTTCGTTTTGCTTTCCACTGCGTAACGGCGAAGCTTTGGAATAGTAAGGATTGACCTCAGAATGCTGTTGCTAACGGAGATTTTGGGGGTGTTCCTTGTTCCCACGTCCCTAGAGAGTCCCAGGGCATCATTGCTTGCTGTAGCCCCGTGCCACCGCTGGTCCGCCAACAAGTCAACGAGCTTCACCTGCTGGTGCAACAGGCAAGGGACATGCCCCTGCTCAAGGTGAGCGGCCCTCGCGCTACTGTGACCGCGAACCTCCGCGAAACGCTCCGCAGAGCGTGCAGCACTTTTAATCGGCTCCAGAATTAACCAGAGTTCCCAAAAAGGCAATCAAAATACGGAAACAACAACAAAATTTGGGAAACCACTTGGGTGCTGAAACAAATATTTATTTAAGGCTCTTTAACGCACAAAACGTATATCTAGCCGTGGTGCAAGGGAGGCTATCTGCACTTTTGTCTATATGCTGGCCAGAATTAACCAACCACAGAACAAGTCTTAGTACTCTCCCTGCAGATGGCACTTAACTGATTGTGAATAGGGTCTGATGGTGATAATAGCAGAGGCGCAAGCCTCCTGATTTCTGGCTTGTTGTATTCCACCTGTCAGTCTTCTGATTGCCACTGGTTAATTTGTCAGCCAATGGAATGAATCAAGGCACTAATTTTCATGTTCCCTGACTGCCACACTGATTACAGGCTTGGAGAGACTTCGCTTTACTGTGGATTCAACTTATTCTTTGTTTAGGATTATTTTCTGATTTTTTTTGTCTTCAGGCTGAAGTACTGGTGGAAAAGAAAAAAGCACTGACACCAAAAAGAAAGGTCAGTAGAAATGTGTTTCGAGGTATTGGGAAGTGGGACTTGCTGTGTATTGGTTACCTGACGATGGTCTTTTCCACTCTTAATGTGTGGCTCCTCTACGTTTGAAATGTCACGTCACTAACTTTTGAACCTTTTTTATTTTTTTTAACCTTATAACATTTATTTGGATGCCCAGCATTGATATCTGACGTTATACGCCTTCCTCGGGGGGACCCAGTTTCCCTCACAAAACCTCTACCAAGCTAAAGCATCAGAAATGTCACTGCACACGGCATTAATATATTGTTTTCAAGTGAAATCACTGCAAGAAACACATTTTTTATTGTATTGTGGTTTGTAGCTAACCCCTATTGTGTATCTTATAACAACTCTTTCATTTTTAGTCGATGCAAATGTATAATATATCTTTTTTTTGTTTGTTTGTTTTCTCAGTCAGAGAGTACTTTGTTTGGACCTCATGACACGTCCCACGTCTCTGAAAGCGATCTTCCGGATTCCTCCTCCCCAAGTAAGACTATAGCTGGGATCAGTTGCATTGTGTTCTGTAATCCTCTATGAAAAGTGAATTGTGTGCTCCAATGCAATACCGACCCCTGTTATTCCACCAGCCATCACGTACAAGTAGTGCCAGCCCCTATCCTTCGAGGGGCCCCAACCCAACATTATAAATAATGTATATATTTTTTTAGAATAATCCGGGGGCTCCCTGGTAGTCATGGGGCCCGGCCCTAAGCAGGTGCATATGTTGCTCGTTGGGTCGAGCCGGCTCTGTAAAAGCGTGCTCTCCCACAAAATTATTGTTTCTAACCTGCTATATCGCCCTCTGCTGGCAGGGGTGGGGGAGGGCAGTAAGGGGTAATAGTGAGTGTAAACGCACACACACTTAATACCAGAATAAAACATGTGTATGCAATGTTGCGTCCTTAACAAGTCTATTCATGAGAAATACTTGTTTGTGCGGTTACCCACTGTTTGCCAAAGAAATGTTCATTATACATGCAAAGTTTTAAAATAAAAGGCTTGTGAACAGGTCGGCAGTGTAGTATAATGGTTAAGGAACTGGACTTGTAACCGAAAGGTTGCAGGTTCGATTCCCAGGTAGGACACTGTCGTTGTACCCTTGAGCAAGGTACTTAAGCTGAATTGCTTCAGTATATATCCAGCTGTATAGGAATGGATAAATGTAATAAGAAGTTGTGTAAGTCGCTCTGGATAAGCCTGTAATGTAATGTAATGAATTTGGCTGTTGGGTTGTGAATTGATGAGAAGCACTTTTCAAACTACAGACAGTAGCTCATTGTACTGGTACAGGCACATATGCCCATTGGTGGCAGGGCTATTACGGTTATTACGTGTCTTTCCCTCAGGTTCCCTAGCTAAACCAGGGGTGCTGTTCTCTGAAGACGAGCACGAGACTGGGAACACGCAGGAGTTGGGCGGTCTCGTGGCTTCAGCCACAGTCACGGTGTTTGAAGTAAGGACAGACCGTTTCAGCAGTGCAAACCACATTTACCGTGTCTGTTTCTTCATATCCTAACAATCCTCTTTTTGTCAAACTGCTTTGGTTTAAGGACAGTGACACGGACAAGGATGAGAATCACCTCACAGTAGCACAGCAGAAGGCCTGTAGTATAATGGAGTCTTTCCAGAACCCTTTCAGAATGGTAAGCTGTCGTGAGGATAGCACACTGCACCGTCTGTCACTAAAAACCAGCCCTCCTCGTCCTCCTCTTCATCGATCTAATTTACCTTCTTCGTTTTCAGTATTTGCCTTCAAAGGACTTCAACATTCACATCTCGCAAAATGCTAAGTATGACCCATCGTCGAAGGTGTATGAGGTATGTTTGAATTTCACATGACAAACGATTATGTCAAATTTTAGGAAGGATTGTGGAGTTTCTAGTGTGATAGAATCTTTTATGTATTTTATCAGTTCATAATTCAAGTGAGATTGAATACAAAAAAAAAGTGTTTTGAGCAATATTTTTCCTGGATATTACGTGCAAATGACGGATGTATGTCAGAGTAAAATTTTATTGACTTTGATAGCCCTAAAAATGGACACACCTCACAACTCAAACCAGGACTGTGTATTTCATTTGTCTGGTATGATGAAAGCAGGGTTGCTTTGATCACATTTAATGCGCCCCCTTATGGTTCTCAGAGTGAACTGCGATACGCCTACGCATTGTTCTTGGAGATGTGGACAGTAATTGAGTATGACACGGGGGGAAAATCATGTCTTTATGAAAAACAATGCACTTGTGAGGGAAAACAAGACACAGATGTACATTGTATTCCAAATGTGTGCTGTTTTTAAATATAAGGCACAGTGAAATGTATATCACTGTGAGAAACAATACACCCATTGCATTGCATATTGGTCATATTTCATATTTGTGTGTATTGGGCGGCAGTGTGGTATAATGGTTAAGGAACTGGGTTTGTAACCGAAAGGTTGCAGGTTCGATTCCCAGGTCGGACACTGCCGTTGTACCCTTGAGCAAGGTACTTCACCTGCATTGCTTCAGTATATATCCAGCTGTATCAATGGATACTATGTATAAAATGCTAAAAGAAATGCTGTGTAAGTCGCTCTGGATAAGAGCGTCTGCTAAATGTCTATAATGTAATGTATTGTATTTAATTCGGTTTGTAATTGTAATTCTGTGGGGGAATAGATCAGTAACCGGTGGAAGCTGCAGAGTGTGGAACAGCAGAAGAAGGAGGCCCAGGTCAAGCAGGAAGCTAAAGCAAGAGCCAGGGAAAAGGCTCAGAGAGCTGCAGGTATTGCCACGCTCACCCCTTACCCCCCATCTCAGTACTCCCCCGGCTTGGACCACCTTATCAGTTAGCTCATGCCGTATTTAAGCTGGGCGCTTATCCCTTACAATTGATTTGTCTATGACTTCGACTTGATTGACTTTGTAGATCTACCGCTGCTCGTCTTGCCTTTGTTAGATGCACTTGTAATTCTCTCTGGATAAGTAAATGCCTTAATGCAAGGGGTGTCAAACTCCAGTCCTGGAGGGCCGCAGTGTCTACAGGTGTTTGTGGTTTCCTTTCAATCAGCCGCCAATTAAGGCCTTGGGAACAAGGTGTGTGGATTCTTTCGCCAATCAATGACTTGCATTAATCACTCATGCTGAAACATACCAAAAAACCAGCAGACACCTCGGCCCTCCAGGACTGGAGTTTGACACCCCTGCCTTAATGCAAGTTTTACGTATTTTTTTTATCTTTAAAAGTCCTGCGGTTTTATTGAATTTTATTGAATCGGGATGGTCAGCACAGGTGGGTATGAAGTTGGCAATAACTGGTTGTTTTGTTTTTCAGACGAGAGGAAGAAGGCTCAGCAAACATACCAGGAATCTCTGCAGGATGTTCTGACTGTTAGACAGCAAGCATTAGTAAGCTGTCTCTCCCGTGTACTTACGCCATAAACCAGTGCAGCTTCTCAAGAATGAATACTGTCTGTACTCACAAAGTAGCTGGAACTGAAGCCTTTTTTAATTGTGATCAATCAGGGAGCAAAGAAACGAGAAAGGATACCCAGTGACCGCAAAGAAGAGACGCCGAAACCTAAAGTAAAACAGCCGAAAGCCTCAGAAAAGGCTGCAGAAAGACCTCCCCCTCCACCAGCCGACTTCAAACCCTTTGACTATAGCCAGTCGGACATGAAAGTGTTTGCCGGTATGACCGTTACCCATATCTCTCAGATTCACATTCACCACTCCCACTACGCTTCGCTTCAGACAACTTTCTTTGAACACAATTGACGGTGTACAGGTTAATGTCAAATGTACCAATTGGTTTTTTATAACGGTTGAGTACGTTCATGCTTCTGAGCTCACCGATTGGTTATGACTTTCTTTCAGGAGGAAAATCCAAGGACACCACGCAGTTCAATCCAAATCGACAAGCCACTGAACCGAAGCAAAAGGTATTTCAGTTCTAAATTGTATTTTTTTATCGTAAGCATACATGAAAAGGTAAGTATTGTATGCATTTATTATAATATGAATAAATGACCGGTCCTCTAATCATATGTATGCGTATGATGTCGTAAGCTTTGCGGCCATCTAATGTTTAATGTATTATTATATTCTTAATGTTCTGTTCTGGTTTGCTCATTTAAATAAGGCTGCTCAGTAATAATAACACGTGGAACACAAATGCTTTGTTTTTTGTAGAGAAATCCAAAGGGACAAAAAAACTCTTCAGCAGGAAATAAAAGTATGTCTTACTTGGCTGGAAAATCTGACAGGTAAGTTTTCAAAATCATACCACTTTTAAAATTTCAGAAGTGCCTTTCTCATATTTGTAATTGATTCTGAATGGTCTTTAATTATTTATTTATTTTTACAGGGGATTTAGACACAACTGGCCCAAAAGATAGACCATCATGTGACTGCATTCATCTTTGCAAATTTGTCTATGGGACACATCAGTTTCTTTGACACTTTTTAATTTGTAAAAGGCTGTTTTGTGGAACTTTATACCTTCCAATTATATGCATATGTTGTGTATACCAATATTTAAATTATGGTATAATCCAGCATTTGCAGCTCCATGTCCTTTTAAAATGATGTCATGATATTTTGTCTTCTCTTGCCACTTCTTAGAAATTAAACCAATAAACCCAGTATTTGCTAGTTAAGTGTATTTTTGTGTCTTTCACTTCTTTACCAGCTAAATAATTGTAGTATTTTTGCTTGCAGTGAACAGAACAGAATAACAACAAATAGAGATAACAGGCACTTGGCAACGCTATAGCAAACCATGCTCCCTCCTGGTCTTGCCTCTCATTCATTCAGTGGGAAGAGGGATAGTGGGGAAAAAATGTTTCATTTTTGTGGCAATCGCCCTGACTGGCGAGCAGGCCAACTGATAATCTAAAACAGGAGTGTCAAACTGCAGTCTTGTGGGCCGTGGCGTCTGCAGATTTCACTATTTTAGCAACCCGATTTATTAAAAACAAAATTGGTTGCGCAACTGTATGATGCAGATGTGTATTAAGCATGTTTACAACTTAATAGAATTGAGAAATAAAGATAGTTTGATTAACCCTAATATTATGTTGACATTTTGTCACCTTTTTTGTGTGACCCTTTTATCCCTAAATATTTATAATCTGTGATCTAAATTTAGAGCCTAGTGAGGTTAGTGAAAGTTTGTGAAATTTAAAACATGTATAGGAAAGTGCCTCCAGAATCACCCACAAAAAATCTGATAAACAAAAAAAAGGTGTATTTTCTTACACTTTATACAACTACACCACAAATGACCCCACACAACACCTTTATGTACAAGGACTGGACTTTGTACGGGACTTATGTGGCATTATGTGTATTGCATATTTACTATTTAATCCCAAATATTTAGGAAAAGTTATATAGTGTCTATATAGAAAAACTAAGGTCAAGATGAAAAACTATGGTCAACTTTTAAGAGAAGTTAAACATTGAACCTGGTCAAACTGACTCGGAACATGAGGGTTAAATTGTAACTTGCAGAATATATGGTGCGATACTGCCCATTTCAAACAGCAAGTTCCCTTTGTATGTGCACGCATACTGTATCTAGACCAAAAGATAAATGCTTAACATTGGCTAAATGACCATGATGCCCATTTCACAAGTCAACATATAGCCAGATACGTGATTTCCATTCCCATGTAAGTCCCATTTGATTGTAAAGTTACGTAAGTAATCACTCGTGACATTCGTAACAAAGTTGCCAGTTACAGAAAAAGTTTTACCTATTAACTAACCTACGAATGACTAAATCATTCAAACCAGCAGCAGCAAGTAACATGGTTAGCCTACATATTTTCCAAAATAACTCGGCGGCGAAATGATTGTAAATCGAACTATGCGTGGACTAGCTAAACCACGCCGCTGTTGTTGTTCAGTCCAACTCTTAGGCTTTCAATTCACGTGGACTGACTGGACTCCTGACATGTTGGAGGGCAATCTAACGCAGTTGTCTCTATTAAAACTAACTCCTGCAGCCATTGGCCAGTTCCGTCACTTCCGTAACCTCGTATTTTTATTATTCGCTGTGGCTGACGCGTTCTATAGTTAGGATGCAGCGTAGAGGTATTCCCGACTGTCTATTGGTGAGCAGTGCACAGGCACACTGGGCAGCTGAGTAGGTCCCCTTATCGAGGGTTCGCAGGTGGTGCTTATCTAGTTGTTTAGCTAGCTCGCTAATAGTTTCCTATATTTTGATACGAGGACGTTTCTGATTAATTTGCTGCTGGCTACTCATTTACCATGGATAGTATGAAGGACGGCTGGTTCACAGAGACATGTACGCTGTGGCCTGGACAAGCAATGAGTCTTCAAGTGGAAGAGGTTCTGTACCATCAGAAATCAAAATTTCAGGATGTCATGGTTTTTAAAAGGTTAGTTATTTTATAACTTGGATAATATGAAATCAACGCGAGTTCAATGAATAAAAACGTGGAAAGTACCTATCTAGCTATTTTGCTGTTATACCCGGCTATCCACCGGAGTTCTGAACCTCGCTAGCGCTAAGCTATTTTTATGACTACCGTTAGCTTGCTAGAAAATAACTAACGTTAGCTCACGCCAGTTACCTAGCCAGCTAACGGTAGGCTAATTGTCTTTTTTGAAAGGCAGATATTCGCTAGCAGCCTTGTCAAGGTAACCTTAGCCGCGTAACGTTAGCAGACGGCGGCACTATGTAGAATATACACAACGTTATCTAGCTTGCTAGCTATCATCTTGGAACCAGTGCCAAGAATGAGGTTTTATAGCTACTAACTTGCGTTAACCCCTGATTGCTTTCCAACTATCGATGGCTAGTTGTTTAGCTACCTTAGCTAACAATCAAGAATACTGACTCTTGACTCCTTTTTCGAATAATGTTAGTTAACTACCCGATAGAATGAGCTATTCAGTCAACTTGCCGGCTAATCATGAGCTATTTTAGCTAGCGGCGTAGCTAAGTTAGCTCGGTGTGGTTTGATGAAGTGGCAGCGGGCATCACAACCAGTGAACACAATCGACATGGATGTGTGTGTGGCTCAATGTGTGGCTGGCTTCTCAAAGTTATTTGTGCTCTGTTGCATCGTTGCTGATTCAAACTGTCTCAAAGTTTGTACATAAAGTAACGTTACATTTGCACAGCCAGTACATAGACTGTAAAAAAAAGTAGGCTACATAAAGCTTTGTTCGGACTTCTCTGTGTTGTACATGTAGCTAAGGCTATCTTTGGATTAACGTTACCCAGTTGCTAATGTTGCTACATGGGTGCCCTAATAGCCTAGATAAATATTTTTGTTGAAAATATCAGCGAACAGGAATCAACTAGCTAACTAATATCTCGACACATGTCTGTAATTTCAATTAAATGAAGAGTTCACATTTGAAAAGTGTATAAGAAAATAGTTTGGTAAATTTAGTTCTGTCAATAGCTTTAGATGCGAGTGAGTAAATTTGACTGACAACATGAATGGAAGACAGTTGAAGTGTCATTAAAATAACTTTATGTAAGGTTCATTTTTGTGGTAAAATTTCGAAAAGAAAACCATAAACTTCGGTTCTCTTATGGTTCAAATTGCATTGCTTTGTAATTCATAATAACAACCCAAAGGACGACCAAGCACTTGAGTTACCTTGCCTTGAGATGTATTCAGAAACACGGAGTTTAAAGCTCTTTCAATATCTCTCGCATAACAAATGTAAACATTTTTATTTTCATCTTCCACAGTAAAACCTATGGGAATGTTCTGGTTTTGGATGGCGTTATCCAGTGTACTGAACGTGATGAGTTTTCCTACCAAGAAATGATTGCCAATCTTCCCCTGTGCTGCCACCCTTGCCCTAAGAAGGTAGTTAATTTCACTTGCAGAACTAACTGAAGTAAAGATTGGGAGTAGATCAATCAGAAACCGGTAGTGTTACTTTGTGCAGATGAAGATGACACCCCAAATAATTGAACATGGCTTATTTTACCCTGTATATAATGAAATGTATCCAGAAACAACTCTGGTTTAGGCCTATGCTTAGACTAGCATGCAGTGCACATACCAGGAATCAAAGCTCTTGGTTCATTTACTAGTCTACTTTATGTTGTGTTCTGTTGCACTGCCACCTCTTTTTGAGTTGCTTCAATTTAAAATTGAAAGTGCTGACCTATTCCCAGGTCTTGATAATTGGTGGAGGAGATGGAGGAGTCTTGAGAGAGGTGGTGAAGCACTCACTGGTGGAGTCGGTGGTCCAGTGCGAGATTGATGAGGTACAGAATTGAATTGTACAGGAATGTTGTTGGTACACATTTGATAATCTCTCTCTCATATGTATATGGCATGTTTTCTCTCTGAGATTTTGTTTATTTTTAGGATGTCATTAATGTGTCTAAGAAGTACCTTCCTGGGATGGCAAAGGGCTTCTTCAGTCCCAAACTTACTCTGAATGTGGGAGATGGCTTTGAGTTCATGAAACAGAATCAGGATGCGTTTGATGTCATCATTACTGATTCTTCTGACCCTGTTGGTAAGGGGGAAAATGTTTTTTAAATACTAAATTGAGCCTATGGATTTCAGAATGGTGTACCAGTAAGTCACACTGAAGCAATTGTCAGGAAACGAAAGTACTGTATCGTTAAGTCAGTTGCTTTTTAAATTTTTTTATTAAACAGCCAAATGTTTCATTAACCTGTTACCTTTTTCGTTGGATGGGTGTGTTGTGCAGGTCCTGCTGAGAGCCTGTTTAAGGAGTCGTATTACCAGCTCATGAAAACTGCCCTGCGGGATGGTGGGATTCTCTGTTGCCAAGGTGACATGCTGTTTGATGGAAAATCACTAATTGCTATCTCATACCCTCCAGTCATTGCAAGAAGGTTTGAAATGGCAGGGTTATGCAATAATTTGGCACGACAGCAAGAATTAATTTGTCAATGTCAGTTTTTTCGTCTTTGATGAACCGAGTAGTGGAATATTTTCAGATCGTTTAAGGTCACCCAGGAAGACTATGTAGCATGTTGGGGGAAAAGCAACAGGGCACAGCACAAGATCGCTGGAGATGGACTGAAGTCCTTGTGTTCTTTTAACCTCCGCAGGAGAGTGTCAGTGGCTCCATTTGGAGCTGATCAAAGAGATGCACTCCTTCTGTAAGACTCTGTTCCCTGTGGTGGATTATGCCTACTGCACCATCCCCACCTACCCCAGCGGCCAGATAGGCTTCATGCTGTGCAGTAAAAATGCTGTGAGTGATGTGGCTTTCTATTTTCTGACGTATCCGTTGAACACAACCAATCTACGTTCAATCTGTTCCATGTTTCTCATGGATTGCAGTAACTAAAATGGGGATCTGTGTCCTACTGTTGCACGTGTCTTGTGTGTTTAGGTAACAGATTTCCTTAAACCCGTGAGAGAACTGCCAAGAGATGAAGTGGAGAGTATGAACCTGAAATATTACAACCCCGAGATCCACAGAGCTGCATTCATTCTCCCTGAGTTTGCCAGAAAGGTGAGTGTTTTAGGACAGCAGTCCTAAAAATTCATTAATTCATTAAAGTTGAAGATTTTCACAGTTCTTAACCGGGGCGGTACGGTGTAATTATGCACTGGGGTTTCCTTACTGACCCACACATTTTTTTTTTTCCCCTCTTTTTTTTCTTCCAGGTTCTAAGTGAAATATAAATGATTATGGAGAAGCAGGTTTATTCCTCACATGGTCATGAGTGCTAACAGAACAAACCCCTCACAACCGCTGCAGAACCTCATGTCCGTCTGTCTCTTCCCTGAACACTCCACCAAGTGGGGGGGTTTACTGAAGACCGGGTCTGACGGGGCACACAAGCGACCTGTGGAACTCCTTACATTTGAGAGAGTAATAGTTTCCATACTTCCTTCCAGTCTTACGTTTTTTTTTTTTTGTATATATTTTTTGTTGTCCTTGTCGTCGATTTAAAGTGATCCTCTGCGTATATGAAGCAGTAAGAGGTGGTGGACCTGTTGCAACGCGATGTGCCTGACTTGTGCAGAGCTCTGGACTGGCTTGTTATTTCTCGGTGTGTGGTGGTACTAAAACATCTCCATTGGTGCACTTAATTGTTACAGATTATAATAAAAAATATTGTCGCTCAGAATTTTGCAGCTTACTTTAAATTCTTAAGAGATGGGAACTGCGCTTAAATACTCCACATTCCCACTCAGTCTAATGGAAAACTATCACAAATTAATCGCATTAAAACGTATATTATATTTTCAAGAGATGATGAGATGATTTCTATTGCATATTTAAGATCCAAAGGACCATAGTAAATTCCTTTGATAGCAAGTGTTTTCCACTCAAGCACTGTGGAACAATGTCTGTAGAATTTGTCAATCAAGAACTTGGCCAGAGTGACCTAGAGGAAATCCTTTTTTCAGAAAGCATGACTCATACAGTATAATCATACAAATCATGCTATAACAGCAGTCAGTGGTTGGTGATACTTCAGTTGTACACGGTGAATCTGCTGAAGCGTTCAATTTAAAGTAAGGCCCTTTCTCACTCTGTACAGCTCTTTAAAGTTTGCCAAAACAATGTGATCATATGCATTTTTTTACATTTTTGCAGAATTTTGTGTGAATTGAGAACAGGTCTGATTTCTGTATGTTTGGCTATGAACCACAGGGAAGGGTTAAGACCAACGATTATCCACGTCTGCTTTTCAAAGAGAACTGTTTCTTCAATGCAGGTCTTCTGGACTTAATGAGATCCAGATCACTGCAATTGACTGACTTGTATTAATACGTGTTTTCATTTAATAATCAAATTACATTTGTTTATTATAAAGCTAACATCGCACTTTTGGGTTGTTGGCCACAGTATGCAAAGTGATTGGTTTATAAAGAACAGAAATGTCGCGTTCAATCACGATATTGTGCAGTTTCATCCTTGGAGCCTTTCCACTGGGAGTTGGTGTTACACCTCAGCACTGGCATCATGTTTTAACACCCTGTAAAACATGAATTATCGGTCAATTATGTTAACTGGAAATCTGAGGCTTTTTTGTGCGTTGAAATTATAACTGTGCTTAGAAGGGTATTTTGAGGTGGCACTTCTATCTTACCTGTGCATGTATTGCCAGTGGGTTTTCTCGGAGCTGATGTATACTTCTTGTAATCATATTTTTCACTTCATCACATTGTAAATTCCTGCAACCATGTTTTCAAATAAAAAGATAACATGTCCCCTACTCACTAATATTTTTTATAATACTAATATTTTGTTGTACTTAGAATTACTGTTGGCTTTTTTTTTTTTTCAGTGGATTCTTGGAACTGTAACTTTTCTTGTATATTTACTAAAAATCCACTGATGGTAGTTATTAAAAAATGTATCAACCACCCCCCAGATATTGAGTAATTCTCTAATTACATGTGCTTAATGTTTCAGTTGAGTATGGAATAACGAATTTAAGTGCCATTGATTGCTCAAGGCACTATTCCTCGTAGCTGACTGAGTTGGCTGAGTAAAACCCGGAACAGTGTTTTTTTTCTTGTTCGCATGTTCCATATTCGGCGGGTTTGCGGGTTTTACTCCGCAAGTTAGCCAGCTAACAGTTATCCACGTATGAGGAACGGGCTCAGGTGTGCTAAACACCCAGAATTATCGGAACCACAAGATGGCATCCTCTGCGCGGTTGAAACGTGGGTTACAAATGGCTTATGACAAGTTAATCTCTAAACATTATGTTGATTTGTTTTGAGAAAAAAGTCATTTTCTAAATAAATGGGTTATATATGTGCACAAGCTTTTCAGCAAAAGAAAAGCAAGCATTGTTTATAAAATCTTATGGTTACAAGCAAGTAATGCATTTGTTGTTTTTTCTGTCTGACAATTCATTTTTTGACAAGCAACATGCATCAAAAACACACTGCCAGCTCTGGGTCTGTGAAAATATTTAAAAATCCCATTTATCTATGGGTCCCTTTTCTTTGGTGTTATTGAATGATATCAGGGCTTCAGACTTTGAACTAGGAACAAAAATTTTTTTTTTCTCATATCTCACCTGCACAGGCACAATATGGGTAGGACCTTTGTTCATTGAAGGGATCCAAGTTATCTGTTTCTTAGTGATTTAAGTATCTTTTTACTAGATTTATAATAATGGATAATTTATCCTGTTAAAAACACTTAATATGAAATCTAGTGCTTACTACAATATTGGAGAAAGATCTATTGTTTTCATGTCAAGACCGAGACCAAGCTTTTTTGGTTTGATAGATTGCCTTTACTTAAGGGTGTTGCTCTCATGCACGTAGATTGCTTCTGTCCGCGACTAAACCAAATATAGAAACGCGTCAGTGAATTTACAGCTCACAACTGTAGCAGTACAGGCCTTTGGGAGAAGGAGAATCAACTTCATCCACCGAGATAATTTGATTTGCTTGTCATAAACCTTGTCTTATCTCATGGCATGTCATGGTTGCTAAATCAAAGCTCTGGGTGAGAAGATATAGCAATGAACTATTTGGTCCAAGGCAACAAAAAAAATGTTGCTGGAGCTCAATCTTCACAATAACATGCCTAAAAAACTTTGAGGATGTCGTACTGATGCTCTCCCAGTTTGAAGTTTCACTATGCAACGTCAACTCGGAGGGCAATTGGCGCACTGTATGGATTAATCTGCTCAGGGAATGATGAATTTGTTCAGGAAAAAGGATCATTTTGACGCGAATGAGTGTTTATACGGCTGCAGGGGAATGATGCAAGTCTGAATTGTGTCGCAGGCATGTTAGAAATGCTGCAACAGTATGTGCAAATTTTCCCAACTGGCGGAGCACGTTTATGTTCTTTCGCCTCTGCACAATTTGTCTCCACTTGTGTGATCTACCCAAGAGTCATTTGTGATGTTTGATTCTGGGAAAAATATAAGTTTTAACTTTACTACTATAGTGCTACTGTAATGTACATGGTGGAGCTCACAGAACTATGAGGTCCTGTTAAACACACTCCATTTCCTGTTGATATAAAACTAAACCTAATTTGATGAGCATAGGATCTTGACCTCAGGCTTTCTAGGGGACATTATTGTGATTATATTAAGTCTCCTGCTGCAAATGTGTTATACTTAACGAGTGTATGCTAACGAAAGTGTGTCGTCTTGTGATACGTGCTGATGGCTATGTAGATTAAATTATAGATCGTATCCCCTTTCAATGAATTAGTAGTTTTTGGAGTGAAGAGAGGTTTATGTTGTCTTGTACAAGTATTTTCTAGCCACTTGATATCAATGGGAATGTCTCCAGGAAGGAGCAGCTGTCAGTCTGATTCCAAATCAGAATTTTCTTAGGCTACAGTAGGCTACAATCCAAACCGGAATTAAATACGATATCCTGCTCCGCACAAGTTTTACACTAGCTGTCTGTTATCGTGACCTTGTTCTTTAATATCTCCCAATAACCGTAGGCCTGTATGATCGAGTCATTTATGAATGACGTTTAAATTGATAAAGCTTGGTGTAGTCAATCAACATTTTCTCAATGTGTATGCTTCTCTTTGGAAAGGTGAAAAATACATTGGAATGTACAATCTATACATGTCATGCTAAAGGTTTAGATATAATTTTCTAAATACTACATTAAATAGCAATGACTGTGAATAACAGGGTGCTATATACTGTACATATTTGCATATGCATATTTGAATATAACTTTTTCTTTTTTGCTTCAAAACCTACCACCTGAAAACTGTTTTTGTATGTTCACCTGTGATCATGTCCAGAGATTTACAGGAGATTAACCAAAATGACATCCAAAAATGATTTGATTATGTATCCACCTGTCGTTGACGGTGTGAATTTGTATTCTGTTTATTTGGTTGTTGATATAGTTTGATATTATGACTTTTGAGTTTTCTTAGTCTGTGTAAATGCATACACGTCCTATAGCCTACTGCACAGCTGCCAGAAATAACTGATCATTCACCATAACAAATGTTTGCACTGGTTGTTTGAGCACATCACTGGTTAGTACGTTTGTGTTCCTTTACAGCATAACAAATTGACTTGTATGGATAACAATCTCATAGTGTTATTTTAAATTTATCTGCCGTAGACATTCTATTGATCTATTTTTCTCCTCTTGCCTCACACCAACTATATTTGCGAAATAGAACTTCTGTGGCTTCTGCCCCTGGCTGATATAAACTGTAGCATTCAAAACACTCAGTATTTATCTGTACAAAACGCCACAAGGCATTTGTGTCATTAAAAATCCTCCTAAGTCATTTCAAGTGACAGACAGTTTCGTTCTAATCTGTCGGTGTTGTGAGAAGGTTTAACGCAGCCGTACCTTCAACCTTTACCTGCTTTTAAAACAATATTTGTTTTAATATTGCATCCAGTGTTTATGTATTTTCAGTCAGCATTGCAATAATGAATATGGACATATTCTTTGAAATATATTTGTCTTTAAATTAATCAAATCCAATTCTGCTCAGTCTTTGACTATGAGCAGCAAACACTCAATGGAATCGCTGTAGGCAATGAACAAGCTACATTTTCCTACTGAAAATGAAAAAGGGAAGAGGGAGTACATTACATTATATTCATTTGGCAGATGCTTTTATCAAAGGTTATGGACAATAATTGCATACATTGGTCCAATGGTTAATTGGTACAAATGCAAGCACGGGTCTGATAAAGTACAATTCTGCCATAAAGTAGCAGCTATCCAAACCATGAACTTCAAGTCTAGTTCATACAGTAAATCTATGGCTACGTTTTAAGATCGAAGTGAGGCATGATTACAGGAGACAAGATAAAAGAACTACAACATCAAGATACAAGTGCTACATGAAAGTACTCGAACATCAAGATGCAAGACGTACATGAAAGCGCTACTTAATAGGTGGGTAGCCCTGCATAGAGGTATAGTGAGAATGTCAGTCAAGGTAGAGTCTGAAGAGATGTGACTTCAGATTACAGGCAGTGAGTGAGTGGTCTTTGAACCTGACCCTGGCGGAGTGACTTCACAGGTGACGGATGTGAGAACTTTGGAAGGTTAAAACCAGTCAGGCTGTGTTCTGGATGAGTTGCAGAGGCTGTATGGCGCAGGCTGGTAGGCTTGCGAGAAGAGAGTTGCAGTAATCTAAGACGTAAGATTACCCTGGTCTGGACAAGTAGCCGGGAGGTGTATGTGGTCAGGTACGGTCGAATCCTCCTGAAGTTGCACAGGAGGAACCTGCAGGACTGTGATGTTGCTGTGATGTGCTCTATGAAGTCCAGCTGGTCATCGGCTTTGCGGAGCTGGGGGCAGCCACTGTAGCACTGTTGACAGTTATGGAGAGGCAGTTGTTCTAGTAGCAAGGACTTCTGTGAATGAAGAGCAGCCCAGTCTTATCGAGATTGAGCTTCAGGTGATGCCGAGCCATCCACCTTGAGATATCAGCCAGGCAGGCAGATATTCTCTCCTTAACCTGTATGGTAGAGGGAGGGGAAGAGTTGGGTGTGCAGAGAGTTGGGTGTGCAGGACAGGTAGTTGCGTGATGGCTTGTCAAGGGTTGGGAGTATGTCTGTGTCCTCCAGCGTCTTGAAAGAGGTTAGTGTAGCAGTGGGTTTGTTTTGGGGGGTCCGGGGCATCACTGGATGCGTTCCAAATACTGGCCACCTTCCCCTCAAAGTGGACCATAAAGTCATCTGCAGACAGGAAAGAGGGTGAAGGGGGCGGAAAAAAGATTAGCAGAGAGGTGGAAGAAGGTGGAGAAGAGTTTTTTACGAGGGTAAGACACACGTGCATTGGTACGAGGCCAAGTCGTCTGAAGGTCTGGATTTCTTCCTCTTCCTCTCGGCAGTCCGCAGCAAGGTTCAGCTGGAGCGGAGTAAGATTCAAAAGTGGGCTCTTGAGTGGTGAAGGGTCATACAGAGATGTGAAGGGAGAAAACTTAACTTTTGTCAGTTGGAGAGGGGTGAGGGGTCTTTCTCCTGAACATATAGGAGCCTGTAGGCCAGGCAGGACGACTTACTTTTAAGGAGACGAGCGGAAGAACGTGAAATGTGAATGCAGTGGGCATGAAAATGCAAGCAGCGGACGCAAATCTCCAGACAGTTTAAATAATGAGATGTATATAATGTGACCGTATGAACTTTTGCCAAATTAATGCCGCAGTAATGATGTGTGCTTTACTTCTCTGAAATGATGCCTTGCAGCATTTCCGCTCTTTGTGTGTGATTGTGAAAAAGCGTATGAGGATAGGAGATATTAAAGAACAATTTCCTCATTGTTCTGTTCATGCCATATATTAATTTACATCTAGATTGTGTCGCCTGAAGCGTGTCAAACTGTTGAGTTGCAATATTGTTTCCTGCCCTTTGTAACGCGCAACCTTTGAGAGGACTACCCCTTGTTATCACTTTGGCTGTGAGAACCCGTTTGTCTAAACTGTCATTTTTATAGACGATCAGAAGGTTTATCATAATGTGTCCCTTGGTTATTGTCATTTTTTCATCAGAACTTATAATTAAGAAAATAAGGACCCGCTCGACTCTCAAGTCTTGATTTTGTCCGCAGCTACGTCCTCAGAGTGAGGAGACGATTTCAGCTTTTTGTTGGCCCGTACGACTTTTCGTTCACTTTGCAATGAAAACCAACTGGTATGAGTGGAAAAACATCTAGAAAGGGCATCTCGCTAAGGGGTTAATGGCACACGTTTCCTGGAATTTAATTTGTGACTCGATTTAGGTTTTTTGTAACCCCCCCCACCAAACCGCCCCTCTTACACCCACCATCCCCTGCGTCAGTGGCTGTCCAGGAGAAAGGGGTATATAAGGGTCCGTCACCTCACATCAGGAGCAGAAGAAACTCCTTCAACCTCAACCGACAGCAGCATCAGCCTCAGCCTCAGCACCAGCCGCGGCATCTCTCCTGGGCTAGCACTGCCCTGCTTTACCCAGACTCCTCCTTCACACTCGTCTCTTACACAGCGAGCGAGCTCTCTCTCTCTCCCTCTCTTTCTCTCTCTCCCTCTCTTTCTCTCTCTCTCGCTCTCTCTGACTCCCATCTGTCCTTTCACTCGTTCAGCATGCAGTTCCTGCCCAGCCTGGTGTCTCTCATGCTTGTTCTGTACAGTGTGAGAGCAACAGCCGTGCTTCCGGGAGAGGAGAGGAGCTTATCACACACAAACAGGGTGAGTAAACAGCAGTTTATTATTATTATTATTATATATATATATATATATATTTTTAAAAAATGTATTATTATTATCACAGTTTTTGAAAATTGCAGTTTTATATGCATATCTCGATAAATAGTGAATGCATTTACAGAATGCAGTACACAAATGTTCTGACAATAAAGATAATCTCCTACACTGTCTGGAAACACAAGTGACAAAATTTTAATTACGTTATGAGCGACTTCGCTTTTTATTTTTTGAAAAAAAAAGAAGAATTTCATTTCATTTTTTAATTGAATTTAATTAACAATTTCATAAATCGGTATCCTCTATCCAATGATGACATAATCAATGATTTACATTAAAGCCATTGAAGTTAAAAGAAAAAGATTACATTTTATGTTGAACTAGCCTACGTGGCATTATTAGAACAGTATCAGTAATACAGTAATTAACCCAGGGAAAAGACTGAAAAATGTGGAAGCAAGGGGTGCACTCAAGTGCAATTGTATGTCTCTCTAAGTAAATTTTTATTGTCAATTATACAATAAACAGAGAAAGGTTTGAATCATGAGTTCTTTTGATTGGAAATGCTGGATTAAATATCAGTTTGTGTTTTAAACCACAAACTATTATATTTCTTAAAGTATCTTATTTGAACACCCGATATGAAATTAATTAGATATAGGCTAATGAAAACCGTTCCATTCAAACAGCAAAAATTGGGCAAGAAATTTTAAACCTTGGACTTGGATTTTCAATAGCAACATTTGATATGTGCCACAATTGTTATTTTGTAAGGTTAAAATTAGACAAATTACTGGGTAGCCTACACTTAATTTGAGAAAAACACTTTAAAAAATCATCTTTCAAATACAAATGAGAAAATTCATGTCACTCCCATTAGTGCGCGGAAGTAGCCTAGGCTATATAATTAGAATATTTTTTTGAAAATTGAAATGTGTAAATCTTGAGGCGATTAATAATTACTTTCTACCCACTCACGATCCCTCTGTCTGTTGTCAGGAGCTGAGCAAAGAACGCAAGGAAATAATCCTCAAGCTTATCTCTGGCTTGTTGGATGGAGAAGACAGCAACGTGTTGGCGGGAGACGGCGCAGCGCCCGTGGACCTGGAGGAGCCCCTTGAGTCCCGTCTGGAGGAGAGGGCTGTTTATAACCGGTTATCACAGCTGCCTCAACGCGACCGCAAAGCCCCTTGTAAAAACTTCTTCTGGAAAACCTTCACATCTTGCTAACGAAGTTAGCCCTGCTCAGTACCTTTTTCCCATCCACCTAACATGAACTGTGGCCAGCTCCGCCTGTACATACCATCCACGCTCTCCAATGAAGGCTCTGAATGGACTTCACAAATGTAAACCCCACTTGATTAAAGAGTAATTATGATTATTATATTTATTTATTTATGATGACATCTGAAATAATAAAGCATTATTAATGTATTCATCGTGGGAGTGCGAGAGGTGGTTAATTTCCATAGATGTGTGCACATCTTCAAATTAAAACGATTACTGTGATCTGCCTTCACGTTCAGCCTGTTTTGCTTTACTTCCTTTCTGGAATCATCAATATATTTATTTTATTCTTCATGGTCAATCTCTTCACATGCCTTTATTATCTAGTCTTTTCTTCCATCCTCTGAAGAAAGGGGTGCATGTAAGTTAGACAGAAACACTTTGCTACGTGGATACAACACCTTTACTACCTTTTCAAAAACACATCATTCTTGAAGCGCGCGCTTAATCAGAACTTGCATTTTAAACCAGCACACCCGCTAGCCTATATGCCAAATTATTGTAATTGACACATATCCTATAATATGCATGCGTAATTTGTAGCCTACCCCAGGAGTATTTGTAGGCTATGGTGTCGCTTTCTGGGCGCTGAATGCAACACATCACTCGGTGGACACAAGTTAATTGTATTCCACACACATCATCACTGAATTGAAACAGAGAGATATCAATCTATCATATGAATAGGATATTACGTAGATACAGCGCCATAAAATGACCCGAAGGGGGACACGAGGTGTCATCGCCCATGCTCAGCGTGTCAGAATTATGATGATAATGAACACATACGAAAGTCGGGACTGAATTCTCTCTCGGAGAAATGCGCACTCTTTTGATGAATAATTCACTCCAACAACTGCAAAAAAAAAAAAAAAAAAATTAGTAAAAAGAGTTAAACTGTGTGTTGGCTACGGTAGGTTATTTCGCATCATCGATTTATAATTATAGGCTAATATTAAATGTTAGCAATATAACAGAAATAACTATTTTTGCGAATACTGACTAACTCCCAATCCGACTCATCAGTTCACAGGCGCTTTAATCTTTTTCATTGTTTTGTGTTAAAAAAAAAAACGTCAAAAAAACCGTCTAGGCCTAATTACCTATTAGTCCACATGTTAGCCTACTTTCACAACAAATCACGCAAAAACATTGACTGTCTTAGAATGCACAGTAGCTACTAACAGAATATACATCTAAAATAAGCTTGTGAGACATTTAGATGGCAATATTCTTAAATCTGCAGTAAAAGACGACCGTTATGCTATCATGACATACACACTACGCAGTAAATAAATGTAACAGTGCAGCTGCTCGGGGTAAGATAATAGTCCTCAGTGACCCCTCCAATGTGCTGCTCCACTCGAGGCTCGCAGGACCAGCAGCGTACGCAATTTGTCATCGGTAAGCTGGAGATGCAGAGCTCGGAGCGTTACCGTAGGCCTATACTGTGCTGTGGCAGCATGCTCAAAAGAAACGCCGAGAACGAGTACAAGAAGGTTCATGAACTCAAAGTATGTATGTCAGAACTAATGAGTGCCTGTCTGTTCCCCCTACGAAAGGGCCGTAGCAACTCACCCAGGCAGCAAACTCACTGACACTGACTGAAAATTACAGGACCTAACTGTGACCCCGAACAAGACTTCCATAAACTTTGAGGGTGGCAATCTACCGTGCAATCTACGCGCTTGACAGATGAGAGAATGTAAGTTATATGGTCGTCTATTAATACAAGCTAGTACGTGAATATTTTTTTTACACAAACTGAACATGAAAGACATTAAATTGTCAAATGGTGTCATGAAGGTCTGATACATTAATCCAGTCTGTATTTTGGTTCCATACTGTGGCCATATCCACAAAATATCGCAAACTCCGCTGCCCTCGCAAACTTTACTCTGAAACTTTATGCAGGCGGATGTGACGCAGCTTCAAATGTCTTGACACACGTGGCAGTCACATTTGTGCCAGTCGTGATAAAATTGTGTTAACAACATTCAAATTATTTCTAACACATCAGGCAGGAAAGTTTTATATGCATTTATATGTTTGATATGGTGTATATATAGGCTACATAATTGGTCTCAGTATAGCCTATTAACAATGATTCAGAATAACCAGAGCAAAAAAAAAAAAGATCTAGAATAGCACAGGATCATTCTAAATAGGCTACATATCAATAAGTACAAAAACAAAACGTTACAACAAACCTTGAATACATTTTCAGAGGCCCAGAAAGAAGACGGTGTCAGCGCAGAAAATATATGGCTGGGTTCCAGCACTATGGCTTGGCTGCTTTATGACAATGCCCTTTGTTAAAAAGCACAATACAAATAGAATAAAATTGAAATGAGTTGAGTCGTTGCACGTTTCGCCTCTGTGACCTGTTTTGAGTGTCGCTGGTCGATCAGCCGCTCCTGTCTGTCCTTCCACCGGACAGCTGGCTGTGGTCGGTACTAGCTCGTTACTCCCGGCTTTATGGTCGTGTCCCGTGATGTTTCGGTCCAGAGGGACAGTACCCAGCTCAGGAAGAGATGACAAACAGTCATGCAGGTGACCATGTATGGCTGCACGATATGGACATTATGGGGATGATATCAATAACTGATATTTTGGCCAATGCTGATACCTCCCTGTTTTACAGTATGGCATTAAGTGCAAGCTGCAACCCAGTTTCTACATTCATGATTCAACATTCAGTAGATCAGCACAGATGCCAACTTCAGCCTGCTGACTTTATTATTATTGAGCAGTGAACATGAGTCTCTGTATAGCGTTGTTTGCGAGTTTGGCTGCTAAAAGTGATACGTTAAAAATGAATAAATATGAGTTTTAGATGACTTTTTGAGCATGGCATATTCATTAGGGAAAGAGCATCATCGGCGCTTCAAATGGCTATTCTTTCTGATCCTGGGCATGTTGTGTCCTCATATTGGCCCATCGTATCGTTCATAGAATTAGCTTAGCCATTTAGTTTGTTTTAAGTTATTATCGGTCAGTACTGTTACATGTGAAAATTGAGCTTTCATATAAAAATTTGAGCTTACAATATAGCTCATTACTTGTATTGTTTATTTTAATTTTTTAGGGCCTTCTTTGCTCATCCCCATTTGGAACTATTCTGGAGGGCATTGCTACACACGCACACACACACACACACACACACACACACACATTGCATCACTGAATTGTGTTGGTGTGTGTGTATCAGGGCTGTCAAATTAATGTGGTAATTTAAAATGCATAACGCATCAAGTTTTTAATGCAATTAACCCACTTTCCAATAATTCCAATTTCGAGGACAGATGTTACGATATGAATCGCTAGTTAATTCGTCTAGCTAACGATGATGGAGAATGATAATCAGCATGGACCTTTGAGCAGAAAGTCAATATTTTTTCTATATTTCTGTTTAGTTTACATGCCTGCTATTTGCATAACAAATGCCATATGTTAAAGCAGGGGTGGACAAGTCATAAATCCATGTGTTAGTCCTCTGGGCTACCAATCAACCAAGTCTGGTGGCCCAGCCCAGTTTGTGGCAGCACGGGTATATACCAGTATACTAGAATATACATGTGTATATCTGTATCACTTGTACAGAAAATTATGTGACAAACTAACAATACCATTTATCCTATTGTTCATTTTCTGACTGTACTGCATTATAACAGCAATTTGTAATTTTCTAAAATAGAAATGTGAAGAGAAATTAGACGGCTTTTGGGCCTTCTTTTCATCGCTGAGATATGCACATGTCTAGAATTGTGCACCTCACGACTTGGGTGCTTGTGTTTACGGGGGTTTGTGTGATGCATTTTTATGGACTTGCTGCGGTTACGTTAAGAAGTGTCTCTGCCTGCTGGGATTCTGCAGTAAATTGCGGCAGCTACGGGTTCTACATTAAAGCTAATCTGGCAATAATTGGAAGCCTTTTTCACACATCTGTGCATTCAAAATACAATATGGAGGAAGGGAGATAAACAACTTTTATAAGGTCTCTTGCAGGTTCTTTATTTAACAATCAATTACCCCTCATTTCAACACACAGTCCTTACGTGGGGAGAGCCAGAAGAACGCACCCATCTCGCTGGTCAAAGTATGGGCTGTATCAGTATACATAAAAGGAGTATTTATTTATTTGTTTATGATTTTTCCCCATTTTCTTCCAATTTGGTAGCCAACTGCACCGCTATGTAATTCAATTCCCCTTAGCAACCGGTTGAGCTGCTACAACCCCGTCAGCCGGTATTAGGAAGAAGGGCGCCACGTCCTCTTCAGGGCGCGACTCTTCCGAGCTCCTGACCTTGATTCCAGCTCGCCCGAGGCCGCATCTATGCGCCAATTCTCCCCTGCTGAGTCACACCCCCCACCCTGGGAGCGGCCGCCAATCGCCACTCCTGCAAAGCACCGGCCGTACTCGGATCTGGCACGACCGGGGATCAAACCCCGATCCTCAGGGCACAGCCACACAGATAGGAGGTCTGCGCCTTTGTCCCGCTGCACCACTGCGGTGTGTAAACAGAGTGCTCTTAACACCGCAGGGAATACTTCCAACTTTACCGTCATGACTTATTGTGATAACTGCACACAGACCTTGTTTTCATGACTGCTTGAGTTCCCTATTTTTCTATTATTAAGATATTGTCTGCATTTAGAGATACTAGGAATTCCAGTGCCAGTCTACCTGTGGGCGTGTACTTATAGCAAATGTATATTTCCTAGTGCATGCAGTACGTATAAGGAAGTGCCTCTCAATATTGGTGGTACACAGGTGCATAAAACAGATCTGAACACATACTTGGAAAACACGCATTACTTCGACGTGGCCAGAAATGCTTGGGCATGTGTGTATATCTTACTTTAGAATTCTATCATTTGCAAATCTCACCTTAGAACACTAGCGTTTTGTAAAAAATAAAATAAATAAAAATCAATAAAGCCCCTAGATTTGCAGGTGGCTTATTAAAAGGGCGTCACATTCACCTCCGTGACCTGCGTGGTGGTTTAAATATGCCAGGCCGAGCGGAAATACAATATTATGCTTTTAGTGAATTGCTGCTCCCGGGATACGGATGGGCCAGACCCTGAAATGGTGTATTGAGTATGTTACACAACCTTGCTATGAAAGAACAACATTGTGGTGTTCTTTGCGTTGGGGAAGATTGCAGAAATCATTACACCATTCCTCACGAGGCTTAATAGGTACTCGGAGCGAGGTGGAAACTGACAGGCTCAAACCGAAACAGATAATTATTTTTCCTAAACCAGGGCCTTTGGCTTTACTTACTGCCTTGATTCAAGTTGAATGTTCCCTAGCCTAGAGTACTTACAGTGCAAGGCAAGAAAACTATTCTGTCAACATTGTATTGACCAGGCAGGCTAGTTAATTGACGTCCTTCAGCACTGAATTAGTTAAGAGCAAATATTTTTCTTCAGAAATTAGAAACTCCGCGATAAAAGCAGGCTGAATCACAAATGGAGAGCACAACATGAGCAGAAAGAACCTTTCATCATTAGTACCAGGAAAAAGTCAAAGAAAAATTATCATTTTAATTTTCCACCCCAAAAAAAAAAATTAACATTATGACTAGGATTGACACTAATTTCCCCCCTCAAAATATAACCTCAGAAAAAGAATAATTAACATTGATTTTGTAAGAGCTATTTCATTCAGAATGTAAGTTGTACAGTTTATTTTTAAAAAGATATTTTTCCCTCACCACTGTCTATTGAAACCTGCTAAATCCATGGAACATATTTTGAGGGCAGATTTGCAGTCGTACATTGACTTAACAAAATGTAATTTTTTTCTCTCCAGGTCTATGAGAAGGGGGGGAATTCTAATTGATGTTTCATGTTTCTTGGACTCATTTAGCCACACAAAGAATTTTCTACCAGAGGAGAAGCCCACATCCAGTATGAGCCTCAGCAATAATCAGCTCGTGTCGAGTGAACATCAAAGCTGGTGCCTGCAAGTAAAACATTTTGATTGGTTTGCTTTTGATCTGGGAGGAAAGAAATCAGTAAAAATACTCCCACCTACCTCCGTAAATATTATATATCATATATACATATGTCTGCCTGTGTTTGTGTGTTTGTGTGTTTGTGTGTGTGTGTGTGTGTGTGTGTGTATGCGTGTGTATTTACAGCACAATTTAAAGTTTTCTTGTTGGTGTTTACCTCCTCCACCCTGCTAATCTATTACTTCAAAGCAAGCTTTTTTACGGGGCCATTTCAATTTGAAGTGAAACAAGAAGTAACTTAGCTGAGGTGATGTTGTTTTTGCAGGCATTTTAATGATGACCAGATGTCCTCTATTTGTTAATTGAATTTAATTGAATACAAAGTGACCAGGAGATAAGACTTTTATACGGTGGCCCATAGGTGTCACACGAACGCAAAATCCACAACAACACGGCAAAAGCCACAACACGAATGCAAAAGCCACAACACAAATGCAAAAGCCACAACACGAATGCAAAAGCCACAACACGAATGCAAAAGCCACAACACGAATGCAAAAGCCACAACACGAATGCAAAAGCCACAACACGAATGCAAAAGCCACAACACAAATGCAAAAGCCACAACACGAATGCAAAAGCCACAACACGAATGCAAAAGCCACAACACAAATGCAAAAGCCACAACGGCAAAAGCCACAACAAAACGGCAAAAGCCACAACAACACGGCAAAAGCCACAACACAACGGAAGTGACCCACAACAAAACGGAAGTGACCCACAACAAAACGGAAGTGACCCACAACAAAACGAAAGTGGCCCAAAACGGATGTTGACAATGAAAGGGGCGGGGCCGACTAAGCGGACAATTGCCTACACACGTGGACGAGGACAGAGCCTGCCAGTTTGAGAAGTACGTTTATTTATTATTTTATTTAGCGCTAACCCTTTGTTTACCCAGGGTAGGTACGTGAAACGTTGTTCGCTAGGTAACTATACGGTGGCCCATAACTTAGTTATCTAAATGATCTAGCTAGCTAGCTAATGCTAACGTTACTGCATAGCAGCTGGCATCATAACGGCCTAGCTAACGTTAGCCAACATAAAAATATAAAGAACAATATTGCTCATTTGTGACAATCATATAGCGATAGTAATCATAGTTACCTAGCGAACAACGTTTCACGTACCTACCCTGGGTAAACAAAGGGTTAGCGCTAAATAAAATAATAAATAAACGTACTTCTCAAACTGGCAGGCTCTGTCCTCGTCCATGTGTGTAGGCAATTGTCCGCTTAGTCGGCCCCGCCCCTTTCATTGTCAACATCCGTTTTGGGCCACTTCCGTTTTGTTGTGGGTCACTTCCGTTTTGTTGTGGGTCACTTCCGTTTTGTTGTGGGTCACTTCCGTTGTGTTGTGGCTTTTGCCGTGTTGTTGTGGCTTTTGCATTTGTGTTGTGGCTTTTGCATTTGTGTTGTGGCTTTTGCATTCGTGTTGTGGCTTTTGCATTCGTGTTGTGGCTTTTGCATTCGTGTTGTGGCTTTTGCATTCGTGTTGTGGCTTTTGCATTTGTGTTGTGGCTTTTGCATTCGTGTTGTGGCTTTTGCATTCGTGTTGTGGCTTTTGCATTTGTGTTGTGGCTTTTGCATTCGTGTTGTAGCTTTTGCATTTGTGTTGTGGCTTTTGCATTCGTGTTGTGGCTTTTGCATTTGTGTTGTGGCTTTTGCCGTTTTGTTGTGGCTTTTGCCGTGTTGTTGTGGATTTTGCGTTCGTGTGACACCTATGGGCCACCGTACTTTTAAGATTAATATGGACTCAATGATGATTGCTCATTGACTAGTCTAGGAAAATGCCCCAAAAACGACTTTCTTAATTTATCTCCCTTGAATTTAATTTTCTGCCTTTAAGATGGTTTACCTTGTTCTTTGACGTATCAAGCCACTTAAGGTGCGAACATATCAGAATATTGTACACACACAAACACATATGCACACTAGTGTATAATTAAGAACACCCTGGATTGAATACTATATATACACATAGGATGCATGATTTTGTAAAACCTACTGATGTTTTGTGTTTTGATAAATATTCCATGGTGATTATAGCTTTAGCAGGCCTTGTGCTACCCCCAGTTAATTCTGAGTAAGTCAGGCTGTTTCTTTTGAATGTTTGAGTACTGAATTCACACCTATTTTTTTGAGTCCTTAGTGTGAAACGACCGTGTGGCTGGAGACAGTCTGTCTTGCACAGGTCTTGTTTGTACAGACAAAACTGGAATACCATTGTGCTCCTGAGGAGAGTACCTCACAATAGACTCATTTTGAAGGGAGGAATTTCTGAGGGGGCACGTACGTTTTTCCCAGGACGGGAATATTATATTATCAACGATTCTTAACCAGCGATGCTTGTCGGTCCACATCAGGTCTAATTTAGCAGTAAGTACAATAAAATCTTGAAGTGGTTGTTCATTTTACTGAACTGAATTTCACCAAAGATTACAGCACAGGATCAGTAAATAATTATTTGATAAGATTGTATCATAATACCAATGTCCTTTAATGTCCTTTCAAGTGGAAGTTTTTCACTCCAGATTAGAGTGTATATCCAGTATACAGTTTGTTTTGGGTAGTTGTAGACTCTTATGAATACGCATATTTAAAGACAAACTCTGAAGGAACCGGTTAAACATATTTTCTCAGTGTAATTACACCGCGTAGCATGTTCAAGAGCACTTGCCGATCATTAGTTCTGGACGGCCATGTTCCCGCCATTGCCCAGAGCAGTCTTATTCGTCTCAGTCAGTCATGCTCAGTTTGTTTAGTTGTGACATTTGAGATCCGTTGACTTTGAAGTAGAACACAAACACACTATGGGTGAATCGTTAAGACATTTCCAAATCAAAAATGAAATGTCATAAAGAAAAAAAGCATAGCCGCTACCAGTAATAGAAACCCATGTTTCAGTTATTTGAGTAACTCTCCAGAGGTATTCTTGACCTGTTTTCGCTCTGTAGGACACAGGAACTCTTCTGTGCAGGTCAAGGCAAATGGCTGCTTATTTTGTCTTTGAGCAGACAAGAGATTTGACTTTTGAGCGAGGATGTACACAGCACTGACTCAGGGCCTGATTTGCAATGCAGGTTAATCATTCCACAACTGGTGAATTTAAGAAAGTGTTAATAAAAATTTAAAAAAGTATGAAACATTTTTTTTTTGTTTCTATATGCCAGAGATTTATTGAGTCTACAGAGGTTGAGCAGTACATAGAAAGTTGACAATTTTCAAATGAATATAAAAGTGTGTCCAATTTTCAAATGAATAGGACCTATTGATTTAATCTATCAAAATGTAATATATATTCATGTGCCTTCCACGTTTAATTTATACACGGATCATATCATAATTAGAACATATGCAAGGTAGTTCTGAATGAAAGTGCATAACCCAATCCAGAAATATGCACTTTTTTCCAGAACAATTAAATATCTTCCCTTTGTTTTGTACAGTGCAATAAGGTACAGTTACGATACACAGGTTTTAAAGTGGCCTTTAAATAAACCACATTTTATGTCAAGCAGTGATCTGAGCATAAATGTCAATTTAAATCCACTTTTAAGGAAGAGTGCTTCATATGGAGTGTGTGATAAGAAACTCAGATCTTCGTAATAACAGAACATTTTAAATCACTGGAAATGTCACATTAACTCCCGTAAATACCTACGGGACCTGGAAGCAGCCTTTTTAATGTAGTGATTTAGTATTTCAATATAAAGAAATATAAAAAATACAATTACATTTTTAACATTTTACTGTTATAGTAAAATGCCAATACTATAAATAGTCATGCATAATGGCTGTGGGGACTTTTAGTGTGCAATAATTCTTCTGTTTTTAATCATTAAACTTTTAGAATAACAGGTTCATATTCTAACAAAAAAAGTATCTATGACTATGACCTGTGAGATTTTACTATGACAGAGCTGATTGGTTGTATCTTAGGAAAAACATAGTCATCCTGCACGTTTAGCTTCTAGCCACTGACAGCGTGATGATGACTCAAAGTAAAAGCACTAACATGACTTCCTGTTCTATACTTGATGATTATTTATGGGAATGAAAGCTTGTAGACAGAAAATGACCAGCTTCCAGGTTCCAGGTCTTTGTCTGAAGGGTCTGTGGTGTTGCACAGGAAGGAATCTCTTATAGGTTTCAGGGAATCCTGTAGTTTAAGTCTTCAAAGTAACCACAGCCAGACTTAAACATGTACCCAGTGCTGTGCTGGTGTCACATTGGGCAGTTACACTTTTAAAAACATATTGATGATCATGGATTTGGAAGTGGACAGAACTAGGGTTGGGTATCATTTGAAATTTTTTGATACCGATACCAAAACCGATACTCTTAATTCGATACGATACCTGAACGATACCTTTTTTGATACTTTATATCAGGGCTGCCCAACCTGACGGTTTTCATAGCAACCCTAATTTGGCACACCTGATTCTACTAATGAGCAGCTCAACAAGCTCTCTAGCAGTTGAATGAGGTGTGCTTTGTTAGGGTTGGAGAAAAACCTACAGGACGGTAGATCTCCAGGAAGAGGGTTGGGCAGCCCTGCTTTATATTAACACTTTATATGTTTATCGGCCAACTATGTTTTTATAAATGATTATAACTGATAATTTTACTATTTGTAAACATTTTCATTCTGTTAACATTATGTCATTGTAAAATGACAGATAAGTATTATTTTGGGAAAAGTATGTCACTGTAAAATGACTGATAAGTAGGCTATTATTTTGTAAACATTATGCCATTGTAAAATGAGAGAATAAGCACAACATAAGAAAATAAAGTGCAATTTCAATCATGTCATTTTGTAAAATGATAGAATAGGAACAGAAGAAAATAAAGTAAAATTCCAAAACTGTCAGGACATCCATTTTGAATTTCAACTGTATTGAAAGGATGCAACCCCTTTACTAAAATGCGGGTTACAGCCACCATATTCGGTGGTTACAGCATGGTGCCGTGCATCAGTTTAGTTCTACTTACTGCCACAGTAAAGGGAGTTACAGAAGGGGTGCAATCAGCTACACGACTGGATTTCACAGAGGGACCTTAGTATGAAAATAAATGGGAGATAGAATCATTTCACAACTACCTGTCTAGTGCAAACGTTTGTTTATGATAGCTTCAAAGATACGAGATAAGCTAATAATGTTAACGTAACTAACATCCACCTTAGCCAGCTACGCACACATTATTACAAGGCAGTCATTAATATACAAATCTAAAGTTCTGTTTGTGAGAACCGTATCTGAAAAGGCTTCTATGAGGTGTTAACGGCCATCAGCGATCTTCAGTGCGTCGGTTGACCAGCAGAAGAGCAAATCTGGCACCCCCACAGCCAAGCAGTAATAAGGGCCATGGGTTGACTTGAGATTTGTTTTGTTGCTTCTGACCGAAGGCTTAAAGCATATCATTACCACGCCACACTCTCCCTGCAAAGCCAACACTGAGGAAATTAGATGTCACAGCTGTGAAGAAGGGGAGCAGGACACACGTCTCCATAGAGACCAGACCATTACTGCTGGTGCCAGTCCAGGGGGAGGGGTGGGCCCTTCACTATGACGGAATCAGCCGGGGGTGGGGTGGGGAGGGGGCGGGGGTGTTTGGGGGCATTCACTCAACCATCCCATGAATCCTTATCCTCGTATGCACGCTACAGAATCCTTTATACAACTGGTTAGATCTCTGGCATTAAAGGCAATGTGAGCAGTCTGAGCGCTCCAAGCCCATTCTCAATGGGCAGTCATGGTTTCCTGCAGTACTGTGCAAGTGTACCGTATTTCATTGCTTTTGTTTTGTGGCTTCATGCATGATTTTTTAGAAGATTCTGTTTTCCCCATATCAGACCATCCAATGCATGTTTTTCTGACTGAAAGGACTGTATGCTAGTAATACTACCTAGCTTTAACTATATGATGTGGCTTTCAGTTTATGGGTCTAACACAGGAGGGACATTTCAGGTTTTGAAACGTAGGTGAAAAACGGGGTAGGATTATGGACTCCGCAAATGTCTTTTTTTAGATACTGAAATATGAAGTGTTACGCTTTAAATGTAACCTTTTCATTTTAATAATGTTGTTTTTCCAATATAATGGGATTGCTCATAACTGAGAAAATTACCACCAGTGAAATGGTGAAAATAATGATCCCTGTGTTCAGATTTGATCTCATGAATCATTTTAATTTCTGTGTTACGTGAGGTTTCTATGCATATTTCCAAAGCAGAGATATTAAATGAATATTAACCACATTGAAATGCCATTCTAGGTTATTTATTGTTATGGTTTGTAATATTACTCATATATCTTTTGTGTCCTTTTCTCTGGAAAGGAAAAGGTCATAATTTGTGTTTCGTTTATTTTTCTTATGTTTACGATGAAGGCAAATTTCAGCTTCAGCACAAAATGCATTTCTCTTAATTGGTTGTTGTTGAGTGTGTGTTGTGTTGTGAACAACAACACAACAATATCACCTGACAAGATACTTTCATAACTAAGTGTAAGAAAAAAGCGAGCTAACTGTGAGAACTGTGTGGTGTAAATACACCGGCTCTTATATCGCTCTATTGTCTCCTCTTTCTGTTTCTCCCTGTGGTGTAAATACACCTGTTCTTCTATCGCTCTATTGTCTCCTCCCCCTGTTTCTCCCTGTGGTGTAATTACAGAAAATGGATCTGGAGTCTGCGGCGGTATTGACCGTGCTGTTTAAATTCAGCAATGACCTGTATGAAGAGTAGAATAAAGGCTTCAATCACAGAATGATCTCTCCCACGCTAGAGCATGACATTAGCCCAGGGTCTGTGTGTCTCTGAAACTAATAGAATGTTGTGTTGATTTGGCGCGGAATAAGAATCGCAGACGGGCTTCCCAGAATGCCACATAACTCACGGAGACAATAGGGCCTTTAGTTGAATGACTCTCCTGGTTGAAACCCTTTAAATGATGAAGGAAATTTTGTTACCAAATAAGGAGACGAGTAACAGATCATGAACACGTTCTGGTTTACATAGCAGTACAGGAATACAAATGCTCTTCAGGGGTTTTCGTCTGACTTAAACGCGAACGGCGTAGATCATTCACAAACATTAGGGCCTTCAAAGGTAGCAATGTGACATTTTGAGCACAGAAATCCCGTTTTCAGACCTACCTCTTTCTTGAAATTTAGTTGAAAGTATGAATTCATGGATTAGAGATAGAGATATCAGATGAAAAATATTATTTTTTCAGTACTCTTGTCACAAACCACAGTGTGGTTTGATCATGGTAAAAAGGGCATTTTAAAGTGCAATCAGAAAAGGACCAAAACTTCATTGGAGTCCCGCACATTACAGATTGGGGGGGGGGGGGGGGCTGTTTGACCCATCCCATCCAATCCCGTACCATCCCCAGACCACCATTTCATCAAGAGAAGTAACGGATGCAGATGGCTTCAGTGCTTTCATCACAGAATAATCTTTGGTTGGGACCCTCAACGTCTGCATGCTAATCATTTAGGACCCAGTGAGGACAGCAGCACCTGTGGGCCATTTCTCATCATTGCCTCTTCACTTACATTCACCAACTGGTCCACGGCCCTTTGTCAGGAGACTGAATTGGTCCTCAGCGGCAGCCAGCCGGCCACACAGCAAGCGGCAGTAGCCATGAGGGGATTCTTATCTATGAAAAACAGCCACGAAGGCTAGATTGAAAGAGTAATAGGCTTCTGACGTTAGGCATGAACTTCAATGCAAAAAGCTCAGCATCCATTTATCAAAAGTAATTCCCTGTTGTTAACTTTGGTGATCCCCCCCCCCCCCCCCTCTTTGTTTAATAAAGAGCCAGGAGGCAGCCGGAATTACAGAGTTTTCCACTTGGGCGAATTTCTCTGCGCCTTCTCGTTTGCTCTTCCTGGTGTGACCGACCGCTAGCATGCCTCCTCACCCTTTGCACCTGGTGACAGAATACATCAGCACACAAGTGTTCGCAGGGCTGAATCACCTAATAGGCCAACTAGATGCACACGTGTGTAAAGCCAGTTTATACTTACGTGCAGGGCCGAATTAGGCAAACTCTGCCCTCAAGTGTACAACCCAGTCCACTATGTCCTAATAAATTGTTGCATGCAGCTGTATTGTACATTGCTTCCTGCTATTTAAAACAACGTAGGATGCAATAAATTATATGAAGGCAGATTCTTTAACCAGTCAATAATAAAGAGGAAGTGAGCTGATTGTTTTTCTCACTTTGAGATCATTTATTATCTTAACTTAATGGAAGCAATTTCACGTGATGTAGAGTTGAGTGTGAAACAGACGGAGAGGCACCACAGAGAGTAAAAAGTTCTATTCTCGCGTGCAATAGAAAGCCGCGTTACTGAATGGATGCGTTTCTCCAATGTGAGTGAGCTAAAGTGCCGGTGAAAAGGGTCAGGCAGTATAGCGGCCAGTGTTGTCAGCAGCTGCTGCTAATGGCATTGAGCACGGTTGATTTGACCGCATCCAAAACCACAGAGTGAGAACGGGAAGAGCCAGGGTGCAAGCGCATGTGAGCATGTGCACAAGGTGCATTCAGACCACTGAAGATTCCGCCTGGAATATAGTCGGCTGCTTTTGATGATGTCACATGCAATACAGCTGGATGTTCAGCTGGATGGGGGCTTAAATGAAGAAAATGGAGGCACTAAATACATGTGACCATTGATGTCCATCCGCTTGTCTACATAAAATAATGCTTTATCACAACGGAACTTTTTACCCTTACATGTTTGTAAGTGAAATCTCTGGGCAGCAGTTGGCCAAGCACATTTATAATAGCGCAATTATTAGTTATTATTATATATAGTTATGTTTCAATCAATGTATCCAAAAACCTCACATGGAGCTCACAGCCCACTTTATGAGCAAATATATTTTCTGAGACCCACCTCGTATTAAAATGTAGCCAATATTATGTTCAAATATGAAATGCAAATCTTTTTCATGTAAAAACCATACGACTGCAGTATCTAGTGTCATTTAACTGGTGTGAATGTTCATGCAAAGTGTACGACTGAAAATGTGTTCTCTTTTGATGCTTAATGTAAATCACCTCAAATCCCTCATGACTCACACGTGATGCCCGACCTACGGTTTGGGAATGACTGTATTTGCATGTCCTCATGCAGGCATGAAATATAAATCCCTGGTCATGTGGTGGACTTACCGTGCCCAATTAGCCATCGATCGAGGGTTAGACATCCCCAGTCCGGGAGTGGGTTTGTTTTGTTCTCATTAGTCTATTTACTGATAGCTATTGCTATCATTGTGTTTTCTTCCCATCAGTCTACATGCAGTACACTTTCAACAGTAAACCAGTACTTTTCTAACACTGTCCAAGCCAGCTTGTTTCCGAAATTAACATGAAATCCTACCTGTGCTACTACTGTGACTGTTACTGCTCTGATTTTGGTACTATTACTACTTGCTATTGTCGCTACTTATTATTAACAGTCTAATAATAGTAATAATCATCATAATAATAACCTACCTAAGGGTGACAAAGACTGTAGCACTGTACCGAGTACTATAAGCAGAGTCCAGCGGCTGAATAACAGTTTGTGCTATTGGCTGGAAAGTGGGCTGGCTGTGTTTTGTGTAATTTGGGATTGTGAAGTCTGTACAGTCATTCTGTCCTCTCTCACAGACCACGCCCCTGGTGTCCTATCTGCATTCAGCTTATTTAATTCTGTTTTTCTTTCCCGAAGTGAGATGACTCAACAAACCGAAGCGCAAACTTTTCTTCATTTAGAACAACACGATCGGTCTGTATAGAGTGTGTGCCTGTGCACTGCGAAACGCAAGGTCCGCATATCGATTTCCCCTCGTTCTCACTATCTCCTGACATCTGGCCTCAGGGGCAAGGAAAGCAGTAATGTTCAACGGATACAGCAACAAAGAGGAAATCTTTCTGAATTGACAAAAGGTCAATAGGGCCCAGAGAAACAGACCCATCATTATGTTTTCTTGACTTGTGGGAAATAGGAACGGGGGATGTATTGCGAATGATACATTCCATTTTAGAGACGGACACCTGTTTGGGCTGGCTTACGAGGCGGGAGAGGAATACTAAGTGCCCTCTTTGTATTCTGTCGAAAGTGTCATAAAATTGGGCCTGTGACCGGGTCAGAAGCCTTACGCTGAGCCAGGGGCATGAGCCTGTTAATCTGCAGCAGTAGCAGTAACGCTGCAAAAAACTAAAATATGTCAATCTTAACATATATTTTAGTCTTATATTTAGACTTAAATGTTATTTATTTTAGTTTTTTTGCCAAGTAAAAAAAAAGTATATTGCCAGTGTGATGAGACAGTTTCACTTGTCAAGCAAAAAGTAACTTAAAAAAAGCAAATATTTTCTACTTGAAAGAAAATTAGGAAAAGAATCTCATTATAAGACTTAAGACTTTTTTGCAGTGCAAGCTGCAGCCCTTCACTCGTACTGAGTACCGGTGGTCTTGCTTTGTGCTTGTCCACGCTGTTCTTTGAAGCGTGGGGGGCTGCCGCTTTGGAAACCCTGGTTTTCATGAGTGCTCTGAGACGGTGTAGAGTACTTTGCGTTGTGGTGGTTTGCCATCTGAGGGGTTCCAATCAAGCGATAGCAGCAGCACTTCCCTGCCGCCGAGGCGCAGTTATTAGCCTGCGGCGCGCGACGGTCTATTCTGAGTGTGTGTGGGTGGGTGGGTGGCCAGGTTGGAATGACACGTTCCTCTCAGATCTGGCAAGAGGTGATGGAGAGGAGAGAGAAGCACACGCGACAGCCGTGGCCAGACGGATTCCACCAGAACGCAGCTCCACCTGACAACCGTTTAATAACATGACACAAGAGTCTTCTTCGTTCATTTATTTATCTGGAGACGGAGAAAAAGAAGCAGCCAGGGAAGATGACAGAAGACTTTTTGAGTGGTTGCCACAGGGGCAGAAACCAGTTTTCTGCTTGAGTGTGTGTGCGGAAAAAGTTCAGACTGTGAAAGGCGTGATTTTCTCTCTGTCTCATTACATCGGTATTGATCCAGGCAACTCAAACTGTTTCTGCTCCCTTCTACTTGGTCTCACACAGTCACACAGAATCAAAATGTTCTGTCTATTTTAGTTTTTGAACGTTAGTTCATCTCTGCCTTTAATGAGGTCCTGAGCTCTTATGAGGAAGTACTTCATTACATGTGGTATAACAAGCATCAGAGGGATAGAGTTTGAGAGGAGATTGGCCTCGGTGGCCTGGTGCATTAGAGTGCACACATGTCTGCAAGTGTGCACATGTGCATAGGTAAGTGTGTGTGTGTGTGTGTGTGTGTGAGTGTGTGTGTGTGCATGTGTGAATGTGTATATGTTAGTGCCTGTGCACAGTGGGTGGGTGAGTGTGTGTATGTGAGTGTTTGTGTGTGCATGTGTGTATGTTAGTGTCTGTGCACAGTGAGTCCGTGTGCGTGTGTGTGTGTGTGTGTGTGACTGTGTTTTTCAGTGTGTGCAAGCTGTATACCTGAATGTTTTTCTAAACCCACTCCTTGTTCAGCGGCACGCCTGATTAGATCCAGGCTCTGAAAGCGCACTGTGATGTGGCTCGGGTCTGAAAGCGCACTGTGATGTGGCTCGGGTCCATCGCTTGTCACCATTTGTCTGGATCATTGCGCTGAGACCAAACCTTGAGCGTACTCTCCTCTCTTCCTTCCCCTCTGCTTCAGTGTAAGGTGTACAGTTCACATATGCAACTAACTTTTTAACACAGAACTTACTGACTCACTGCGGGATATACAGTATCCATATAATATACTGCACTGGGTGTTGTTATTTTGTTATTTTTTATTTTTTATTTTTGCCGTTTTAATTCTACGTAATCCAGAAAAATAGGTTCTCCACTAAGTACTAATTTTATGCTCATAGTCCTTATAGATACAGAATTAGCATTGTGATTATGATCAAGCATTCAGCAGCAAAATGCCCTTAAACACTTGCTATTCAGTCTTAAGATTTTACACTGATTACACAGTGACTCACATTATCCTTCGATGAAATGAAAATTACTCAGGCTAAGCATTGAGGAGGCCGGTACAGTGCTTCACAATACTTGAGTCTAATGTAGGCTGTTTAATTCTAGACCCAGAGCTGGGATTGATTCACGGCCAGTCACCTGGGGTACCAGGTCTTTCCCAAGTGAAATACTCCACGTATTTATCACAAACAGACTAATGCTACTCTAACTTTGCTTACCCTCGGGTGGAAGATGATGATAAAAAAAGACACGTACCCTGTCTTTACAACATGGCAGTGAACCAAAGAATGCTGACTTTATCCGTCAAGATTCCAAGGCAGGAGATGTTTTAAAAGGGAATTACAATTTAGGACGTGTAAATATTTGGAATTAATCTACACATGACATTTCATTATAGATAGACCTTACATGAGAGGCCTTCCTGCTCTCCTGAACTTTAATCACAAAACCGGTTGTATTTATTTATATTATTTTATCACCAGTATGAGGGAATATTTTACGTGTTAATAATAATTGCTGGTACATGGTTATCAGTCGCACAGGAAAGGCAATCTTATGGACATCAGAATAATTTTGTTGCTTTCAGTTAGTACATTCAGTGGTTCAATAACGATTAAAGCAGTTAAATATTTGTAATATGGATGGCGAGGCAGTTGTGAATGGCATGCTATTTAAGATTTAAAGGATAAGATGTGCAGACATGCTCTGCTGGTTGAGACTTTCGGCATTAATTGGAGGTGCGTATCTCTGCTCAGAAATTAAATTCATTATAGTGTCAGATGTCTGGCATAATTACTCAGAAGTTTCTGGATTTAAACTGGCAACCCTTAATTCGTCCTACGAAGGGGCATTTACCAGCTCTGATGATTTCTCATTTTTTCTGTCCCCGCAGCAGGGTCGGCTATGAAGGTCCTCCCCCCCCCCCCAAGTCTAGGAATGTCATGATTCATTAGACCCAGTTAGATTTTTGGCTCAAACGCACATAGGTGGGGGAGTCAAACAACGACACTGCATCTACATGAATAAAATCGGGCAAAGAATAATGAATTTGAACATGATGCTAATATCTGTCAGATTATGAAGATGATTTACAGCTATAAGGTTAATTGTACAATGCTCAATGAGTCATAATCATGTGTGTACTACAGTCATTTGCATTTTTGATTAATTTACTTGTGTTTGGCTGCAATATCAATGCTGATGATGATAATAATAATAATAATAATAATAATACATTTTTGATGTCTCAAAATTTTAATGTGGAAAATATGTTGGAAAAAACAAAACAGTCAATGGATGTTTTATGAGATTCAAGATCCAGAAGCCCAAAAGAAACAAGGTGCCTATTGAACAAATGGGGCGATATACTGTATGTAAAGTCTAGTAAAGAAAGATGCCACGGTGAAAAGGGTATAAAAACTGGCCTTGCTTCAGTGGATTTTAACCCAAGGAAAAAATGCATTAAAATGACTATTGAATTGGTATATCAGTAAGAAAAAGACAGTGTTAACGCTGACACATTTCTACCACAACAGCCCTAGCGGTGGTGCTGATAATGGGTTATCTGTTTATTGTGATTTCATATCTGAATTTTTCAGTTGGAGGTGTACATTTTTAGTTTGAAGCTGAAGGTGGCTTGTTTTCTTCTGTGAAAATATGTACTTTTTTTTTGTTCTTGCACAGTGAGCTAGTTGTTTTAAGAGATAAGATGGATAATTGAAAATGGATAATTTATTCTTGGTAGTATGGACATTCTAACTGCTTCAGTGCACATCCTAAGTGATATAAGCACGCTCCAACACGTGTCTAAATCTTCTGCATCCTACATTTTAGGCATTTGACAGATGCTCTTATCTGCGGGGATTCACTTATATATAATATCCAGCCATTTGCACAGCAATTAAGCAATTAGCAGTAAAGCTTAAGGGTACGATGGCAGTGCCCCACCTGGGAATCAAACCTGCAGCCTTGGAGATACATCTTCTATAACGGGTTTAGAATGGGCTCAGCTAAATAATAGATTATTTAGGTTGTGAGCGAAAATAATACTGAGATATTTTATATGTGTTGCTTGGCAACATTGGAGGTTTTTTGGGCCACAGTATTTAAATGAATTCCGTTCCAGCTATGGACCAGTTCCATTTGTAAGCCATTCATGAGATGGAGAATGCAAGCGAAGGTTATATCCAGCTGTGAGTGCCGATGTGTAAATTATATTTTTCCATATCCTGCCCAGGTAGTACTCATTCAAAGCTTTCCAGGTTAAGCTTGGAATGAGTTCTTTCTGGGCATGATATGGAAAAATATAATTAAAAATATATAATGTAAAAAATGTTTAAAAACATTTTATTTTTACATTTTCATATCTTAATAGTGTATAGGAATTAGCTCAAAAGCATAATGTACCCACACAAAAAGTGAGATCCAAAGTTTTGCATAGTTTAAGCTGCACCTGAATACTAACTATGGCCAAAAAGACAAAAATATAATTTAAAGGAAAATATATTTTAATATTCTTTCAACTTTTTGCAGTATAAGTTTATGCTTAACAAAGCTTTATGTACCAAAATAAAGTGACAGTTGAAGCTCTTCCCCCCCCCACGGTACTCCAGGAAAGCTTAAAATATTGTCCTGGTTCGTGGTTTATTATTTTCTTTTCTGTTGCGGTTCTCGTCCTGGTTTTCCTATTTTGAGAATCTATCAGATTTTTTCTGCGTTCCGTTCCTAGTTAGTTTTCCCCCTCTCGTTATTCGTTTCACCTGTGCCTCTACCTGCAGGGTATTTAAGTTCCTCCGCTTTCCCGGTGCTTCCTTGTCATTCGACATTGCATTGAGCCAGGTAAAGCCAGGTACTAGCGACCGTGATATTAAATGCTGTTTATGTTCACAAGGGACTTTCTATTTAGCTATTTTCAGGTATAGGATAGTTTCCTCGTGTTAGCATTTTGTGCTATTTATTTAGCCTTTTGCCGTTCTCACGGAGACAGTCTCTCTTTTGTTGGTTTCATTTTTGTTTTACCTTCTCTGGCAGTCTTCGCTTACGTGCCAAAGGTTTTTCTAAGTTTTTCGGTTTAGCTCCAGTATTGAGCTCGGGAGACTTAATTTGGTGTTCACTCGTGTATTAGAGTTCGCCCTACTTTCGTGGGTCGATTTTCATTTGGCTGTTTAGAATTATTTTCCTGTCTTTTCTTTCTGGAGAATTTTATTTCATTCTCCCTTGTTGGTCCTCACTTGCGTGAGTGACTTGTTCTGATTCCCTTACCTTCGCGTTTGATTATCCGCTACTGGAAGCAATCACAAATAACTGAGATTAATACTGTGTACCCCGTTGGGCACATTAAGCTATGCGTTTTTTTTTCCCCCCCAAGGGTTTCAGGATGACTCGACTGAGGGCCAGAAGTACCGTTGAAATTTTGAACACCTTTGAAGGCAGCGAAAGTCTGATTAATTTCCATTTTGTGGCAGGTTTGTTATGACCAGTGGAAATGGGGACCCAGTAGCAGTCAGGAGTACAAAAAACAGAATCCACAGAATGGTAACAAAACAGGCAGAGGTCGAAATCGGGAAGGCACGGCAGAGGTACCAAAACACAATCCAGAAATCAGGGTTGCGAGAACACGGGCAGAAGTTTAAAATAAAAAAAAAACGGGAAATCAATAAGGCACGAAAATAAACCAAAATAACAGACGAGGAACAAACACAAACACTAATTGAAACTCAAAACAAAAACTCAGTAAAAAAACAGATACTCAGAAAACTCTAACTCAACATGCAAACAACGCTATAAAGGTTGAGAAACTCACAACAAAAGACTGAATGCACAAGATATAAATACACTGAGGGAAACGAGAAACAATGAGGATCAGGTGTGAGGAACCGGAACTGCAATACACGGAACTGATTCACACATAACACAGACTTGAACATGAACTGGGCAAGTGCATACAATAAGAGAATGGAAAGAGGAAACGAGAGTCAGCTGTAGATAATAGAGAAACCAAAGAAAGATAATTAGTGATACAACAGGCAGAACGAGAGACAGGGAAAGAGACATTAGTAAATTAGTAGATTAGTAGAAAACCCTGATTCTATGGCGTTAGTAGATTAGTATTATATACAAGTTAGTCGTTAGTCATTAGTAGATTAGTAGACCCTAATTCTAAGATGTTAGTGGTTGTTAGTTAATTAGTATTATTTACAATTAAGTAGTTAGTATGAAGGAAGGAATGAGAGATGAAATACAGGGAAAACCGAAATCCCCACAGACTCCCGAAAAGTGTGACGAAGACAGGGAGTGACAGAAATACAAAACACAGAATAGTGAAACCACAAATAATCAAAAACATAAATACATACTTGGAATAATTAAACAAGAAAAAAATACAAAACACAGACAGAACTCAGATCTCAGAACATAATAAGGTTCTCAAAGATTATTGTTATAATTTCCTGTGTTCATGTATAAATGTTCAGAAAGTGACGGCGTGCCCCTCCCTCTACCTCGCTCACATTGCTCGACCTAAACCACTTCAGAGCAGACAGTGCTACCTGTGACCTCACAATCAGTCAAAATCGGGAGAGGTTACGGCGGCACTGGAGACCAACTCAATCACCAAGGGCATTTAGAAAAAAAATGAAGTAAAATTACCGTTGACGCTTATGTACATAATTATAATAATCCTCAACGAACCGTCATCCATTATCTGGCTAGAGTGACATAAATGAGGGTTTATTATCACGCGCTTGTTACATGTGGTGCATTATAGCCCGTGTGAAAAGCTCTATCATTTTTAATAACGGCTGAAACGGCATTTAATTTGGCACGGTTAAGGTAGGATTGAATAGGTCTCTAGCATTTCAAAAGCATTGTAAATTAATTCTGCTGTCGGGGTAATTGGCACTTGGTGCAGGCAAACGTTTTTTCAACTTTCCCTTTTGTTTTTCCGACCAAGCAATCTGGTCCCATTCATCCAAAATACCTTGCCTGATTGCCGGGCTTCAGGATGCTCCAGTCCATAGGGAATGCATTGTGACCAGCTGGCCAGGGGGAGGGGGGGAGGTGGGGAGGGGGGCACAGGGGTGTATTGACAGTGGATTCATGATTCATGTTTTTGCAGCGTCACACGAATAAATGACCCCAGTCAAAAACAATGCAGAAAATGAAGACCTTGGAGTCTGATGTCATTAAAGCCTGGCAAACACGCTTCACTGTTGTGCCAAACAATGTGATTATCGCTTTTATGCTGCATTTTAACTTTAGAATGCATTTTTTGTCAATAATTTTAAAGTGCGCCTAGATATTACGCTCTCATTTTATGCTGGTTGCGGTCTCAGGACATTGTAGACAAGAGAGAACATGCAATACGTGTAATGCATGTAACTGCGACACATGTAGACTGTGTGAAATCACACTGATAACACAAAGGAAAATCCTGCTCATGTGTTATACAAGTACATGTACATGGGCATTCATGCTCTCTGCTACTTACCATTACAGTTACATTTAAAAAATAAGTCATCTGTGCATGTGCCTGTCCAGTCGATCATTTTGATGTGTAAATACCATCTTCCTATCTTTTAAACTTTTAACTGTCTTGAAAGTGTATATGGTCAACCATTTCCATGCTCCTCTTGACTCAATTACCCATAGTTCTTTGCAACGTAAATCCCAATGATGTTGATGAGATGTTGGATTGGATTTTCCATGCATGACATAATTTTAAAAATGCTTGATTTATAATTTATGGTAAAAGAATCAAGGCGTAATTGATATTGCTTACATACAGAATAAACAGAAATAACAACATATGGATGAATTGAAGCCAGATTGTTTCATGACAAAATAGATATTTACTGCATTACTGCTTGGGTATAGAGGAGCACTTCAAAAACACTGTGGTAATGTCATTATGTACCCAAGGTTGTATTATATCCATATCTCTGTATAATATATTATCAATAATACACAATAAAACACAACCGCCATTTTAGTTTCAGTGATATGCTGCCGCAAACAAAACGGCTTTCCTTGAGATAGGAGTGCTTCTCAAAAAACTAAAAAATCCAGATAATATGTTGCTTTCACTTCCCAGTTCAGTTGCTGTCCTCACTAAGTGGTGAACAACAGCCATTTAACACCCCTTTATTATGTGATAGTGTATTAGGATAACAAATGATTAACAGAACTAAAATCAACATGATTCAGCTTGGCACTGTTTGTTTAGAGTTATCTGTTGCAAGACATTGGTTCATTAACCGTAAATGCACAGGATAAAGGTAGCCTTTAAAACACACAGGTACAGCTCACGGTTCCTAAACTACAGCTTCTTAGGTTTTTACAGAGGAAATAATGATCAGGTAAGCAAAGATGGATGGATTCCATCAAGCTTAGCCGTTAACATTGCATTACAAGCATATAAAGGATGTATGATTCATTATATAAGAAACTGACTACTCAGTTATTACTATCCATATTGAGCGAGTGTCTTGATTTAATTTTCCACGACCTGTTGAATGCTTGAATGATCTAAGTCATTGAATGCAACATGCTTTACGTTCTGCTTGCTACACTATGCGCTCGTGTGTATCTATCGTCAGGTTATGGGTGTGCTTTACCTCATTTTTTGTTGTTGTTGGTTTCTTTCAATGTCTCTGACACAGTTTTGTGGTCAGCGCCGCCTGCCTGCTGCCTTTATCTCTGGCGATTGAGCTGACTGGGCTGTTCGGTAGTTTCACCTCTCCCCAGTTCCCTAATTCCTACCCTAACAACCAGAATGTCATGTGGAACATCACTGTCCCCAAGGGTCATAGGGTCAAGCTCTACTTTACCCATTTCAGCCTGGAGCCTTCACACCTGTGTGAATATGACTACATCCAGGTACTTACCACCATCTCTGTATGAATATGGCTGTATTCTGAAATTCACTGCCCACTTCTGCTTGCGCAAATATAGTGTATCAATATAGTTATATCAAGATACTCGCCGCCCCTCTCTATCATCTCAATGAGGAGAACTATATCCTGGGTTCTTTTGCTTTCCCTCTCAACATTTTCCCTAATACGTACAAGGACTGGTTATTGTTTGTATTGACAGTATCCAATTCGTTCGCGTTCGTATACGTGCTAGAAGTATGATTTTGAGACCGTTTTAGCTACCCTTTAGAAGTAAATGGAGAGCAACAAACACCCTATTCTGGATTGTCACCCCAGGAGAGCACTGAGCAACTAATGAACATATTTCGCCTCCATTTGGAATCGTATCATGGCCAGGTAACTACACAACAAATTCTACCAAAGTTCTGTTGTGCTTTAAGGAGTCAGTTCATTACCTCTCAAAGTAGATACTAGCTCAAATATTTATCTGTGTACAGGTCACACAACAAACTGGTTTCTCCAGCAATACAATTAAGGCCTGAATCACCCAGGGTGATGGCGGTTGCATGTTTGCTACAATTGCTATTGTAACCTGCCGTGTGCAGACTGCAAATATAGTCTGGTTCTGGGAGTGCAGGTGTAGACAATCTTGATCCTGAAGTGTTTTCAATCTTGTTGAAAAATATTCTCGCAGCTGTTTTCAGTGGGCTGCACTTCATGGGCCGCAGCAAGAAAGTAAAAATACAGACAGGCAGCTGGATGTTAGCATGTTTGTTTAACAGGAAATCTTGGACATGTGGGAGCTTGTTGAACCCTTGAATTTATTTGATCCACTTTTCTTGAGGCAAAAAGAACCCCCCATGTTTTGATTTGAAAGTTTCTGAGGCATGTCAACCTAGACTACTTAAGAAATCCTACTCAAAAGAATGTGCATGCTTGTGACTTTGCACTAGGCCTACATCCCAGGCTTTTAAGAGCTTCAGCTTCATAGTAGCCTACTTCCATTCCCTTTCATGGCAGGTATTTTCGGAGGGAAACGAGACGGTCAAATTCTGTGGGGAAGCCGAGAAGGATTACGAGGATGCTCCTGGGAATACTGCCTTCTACTCCGCTGAGAACGCTATGTTAGTGGGCTTCAGATCCGACTACTCCAACGAGGGCCGATTCACCGGCTTCCAAGCGTTTTATACCTCGGAAGGTAATGAGCAACACTTCTACAAACATACTTTTTTATACTTTTGATGGCTACATAGCTCATTTAACTTGAGATCTAAAGTCTTCTGCAATCATCGTCTGGGGCACTGATGAGAATAGTTCTGTTTTCTGGAATGTGGAGTTAAATAGAAAATTGAAGGAACAAAAACAAAGTCGGATTGAAAAAAAACGAAAATAATTTTAATCAATGATCCTGTCAGCTGTGTGCGGCGGAGAAGAAAATCGATTTCCGAATTTTTCATGTCGGAAAAATGACAGGCTGAAGCTTGCCGTGTACAGCGTGGTGCCACCACACGTTTGAGCAGGCTTGCCTGTGCCGTGGAATGGGCTTGACTGGTTAACTTTTTTTAACTTTTGGAATCAATTTGCAAAATGGGTGTCCCTGTTTCTGGTGCCGCCTTTGGGAGACCTGGCATTGCAGGGCAAGGCAGAGTCGCTGTCCGCTGAATATCACTGCGATATTTAAACGGAATATTGAAAAGTGATATTACCTGGTGGAATAGTCTTCTATTGGTTAAAGTATTGCTGTCATTTTCTGACAGCGCGCACATCCATTGCTCTACATTACAGATTTTGTCCCATCTCTCAAAAATAGAAAAATTGATGGAGAATCGTGATAGGGCTAAATCAAATTTCTAGACGCTAGAGCGGCGGCAACGGGCCTCCTGTCAGTCTCGCCTGTCATCCGGGCCAGACAGCAGGACGTTCCACCGTCACCTGACCCAGCTGCCGTCACCGACCCGTCTCTCCTGCGTGTTTAAAATATCTTCCCTCAGCTGTTGACAAAGATAGCGCTTTAAGGGGATGTTTTCAGGCGGAGCAGGGGGCTAATGTTACTGTCTTTGTTTTTGTTTCACAGACGTCAATGAGTGTGAGACCAGAGTGGATGGAGAGCCAATATGTGACCATTACTGTCATAATTATGTGGGCGGCCATTACTGCACTTGCAGGCTTGGATACCTGCTTCATCCCAATAAGAGAGCCTGCATTGGTAAGGGTGATTACAACTGTACCACAAAAGGCAACCCCTGAATTAGTCTGTCCTCAATATCTTTTTCGGTCTCTACCAATTATACTCACACATTTTTCGACGATTACAGCCCTTGATGGAGCTCTCTTTTTTATGTTTTAAATCTTCTGATTTGAAATGAGTGGACTTTCCTGTGTGATTAATGTACAATTTTATGGATGTGAGTTGATTATAGGTGCATATTATGTAGAAATAAAAGGCAGTAGGTTGACAATATTAATGACCATGATTATTCACATTTGCTTTTGATGAACTAATGATTCAGCTTGGGCTAGATTTTCCATATAACAGATATTGTCAAACTGTCACCACTGCAGAAGCTTAGTCACAAGGCACTTGTGTACCTACAGGGAGAAACAACGTGACTGGGATGACCTTTTTGAAAATCACAAGGACTCCCCTCTTGTAGGATGGACTCAAGCTGTGTTCACCTCCAGGGCCTCTAAATTATAATCAGTACTTGCCTTCATTACTTGTTTGAGACATCAAAGCAAACTTTTACTTACCTGACAATAAAACGGCGTAGAATACAGGATTTCTTCACATTTTTAATGTAGTTTTTGCATTGTAATGCTTTTCAAAGAGGCATTACATTTTAAGTGTTTGTAACATGTTTGCTTTAATTATGCTTTAAAACATGCTGGGTGCTTGGATGAGGTGATTGTAACTAGTGTGCAGTAAGTGAATTTGACCTTGCGGAAACAAAAGAAGCCTCACACTACTCCCTCGGATCCTGTCTGTCATGCTCTGATGCAGTAAATATCAGACTTTCTGCAATGTTGCTATGACTGAGGATGAAATCGATTTTAATATAGTGCTCTCAGTGAGATTCTCACACAATTGTTCCCAAACCTCTATTAAATTGTTAGAAATGGATGATCTCACAACATAATAGCAGATTTTGTTGTCGGCTCACAGGCGACAATGCGAAAGTGTTGTGGCTTGATCACACGGGTGGATGGTGCTGCAGCCAAATCAGGCAAAAGCATGCAAGGGCATGTTCTGTTGATGATTCATAAAATACAGGGGAGCTCACAACAGCGTTCACCTTGGGGTGTGCTGCACCATTAAGTGTAAGCCGAAGTGACTGAGGTTGGATAGGTGCCTATAGTTTAATCTGTAGCTAATTGAATTAATACAGTTACAGTTTAATTTTTTACTTTTGTTTTCAACAAATTAAATTCAATGATATAACCCCCCTTCCCCCCAATGAATCCATATTTTATTCTTGATTGCATGTACAGTGCAATGATGAGATTTATTGCCTTCTGTAGGCCTGTAACAAGTGTGTAGACGGCCTCTGCTTATTTCCTTTCTGCAGTCTACCTGTACCAACTGTGCGATGTCAGTGCAGCTCAGCTGGTGAACTATAGAGTGAGAACAAATGACTGCTGGCTGCCCAGGTTTCAGAGACATTAAGATGATGGAGGATGTTGAAGGAATATGATGGTCTACCGATGATGGCTACGAATAATAAACTTTGTTCTTATTTTTTTACACATTGGTATCTCTATACCTATCTGTACATGTCAATGTCTGTGAAGCACTTTGCGTTGTCAGAAAAGGTGCTATACAAATCTTGACTTGACTTGACTTGACTACCAATGCCATTTAGCATTCCAGAATGAGAGAAAACTAATCTTAATCTATAACAAAATTCTATTATTTATTTATACACGTACTTTATATCAGTGCCTTAAAGTCAGATTGTACATTATTTTATTTATATGCTCTTTATTTGTGCATCTTAAGTGCTCTGGAGTGAGCCAGTATTCTCTGTTCTCTATATGGGTCACATAGTTGTATCTGGATCGGGGAAATGATGTTCGCACTATTTTCTGATGTAGTCTATATAAAGCTGCAGTTGTATGAATGTGGCTATTAGAAGAAGAACACATTTGGCAGTCATGCCGTTTCCCATTCTCGCGTTGGCAGGGATCTCATAGTACAACATAGGGCACTGTTTAGTTTTCGTAGCTTTTCCCGAGATGGGCTTGCAAGGGTGAACCAGTGTGACATCACAACATATAAGAGCACAAGCATTAACTCTAGCACTTTACACAGCCCTGGAAAGCATTAAGTCATCCAATATCCACTCGACACCCCGCCGTATCGACATGCTGATCTCTGTCAGTCCCTGTGAGGGCAGGTTAATTACCGCTGGGGGAGAATAATGCACTGGGGAGAAAAATACACTGGAAAACCGTGGAAAATTGATACTTGCTTGCAGCTCTAATTCTCCTCTGATGGTGGGTAATTAATCACAATTACCAGCACAGACGTGTATTTTAATTGTTATTCTTTGGAGTAGAAAAATAGGGGCCGGATTAGATGAGGTGCAGAACTGGCAAACAAAAATTGATGTATTTTCCAGGTTTCCTAATGATATAGATTATCCGAACTCCTGCCCAGATCGGGGTTCTAATTCATCGTGGGCTATGAGTCATCATCCGTTATGTGATTTCAACACCCTTTCGTCTGTGCCTTTGTCAGAAAGTACTCCAGTGTCCTTGACAAACACCATACCTGCCAAGACATTGAAAATGGAAAAATGATAACGACCAAACAATTAGCATTTAGATCGTGGAATTGTGGAGCGCTTTGTGAAATACGAACATGCTGGAGCTGAGGCGTGCTGCAGGAGGTCCTGACTGGGCTGACTGTGGTAATTACTCCTCTTCCAGTACCATGCAGCGGCCAGGTACTGACACAGAGGCACGGACTACTGACCAGCCCGGACTACCCCAGACCCTACCCCAAACTCAGCCAGTGTGACTTCCACATCCGCCTGCAGGAAGGCTTCACAGTTCGGCTGGACTTCCTGGAACCGTTTGACGTGGAGACCCACCCAGACGTCTCCTGTCCGTATGACATCCTGAAGGTTTGCCACTGCGCTTGTAGCTCTGGATAATAGCGTCTGCCAAATGCCTGTAATGTCATGTAATGTAATGTAAGGTTTGTCAGCGTAGTGGTTTACATTGCACTACAGCCATTTAGCAGATGTATTATTTTGTATGCTGTATTAAAACAAGTGTTCAGAGTAGTAAAAACCAGTCAAAGGCCCGTTCTAATCACAATGACTTTGTAGAATCAGTGATTCATGAATAAAGGCTTGCGACGGCAATAAATCATCCAGCTTCTTTTAATATCTGTATTGGAATTAGTCTTATTCCAGACATGTAGCTTTGACAAAGACACTAATCAGAGGCATTCAGTTATCCCTGGCGAGGCCTTCATCTTCAAACCTTAAAATCTTTAAAAAAAAGAGATGAGGATCATAGCAGGCCGAGAGAGGATAGGGGTACTCTCTGTAACCCGTCAATCAATGACCGAGAGGCTGATAAATAAACAATGTATTCCATCTCATGCCTGATGAAACAACTTATCTCCGCCTGACGCGCCCGTCATCTCCCTGGAGACGCACGTCCATGCGGTGTCCTGCATACATTGAAGCGCTGACCCTGAATTGCGCTCTCCACAGAGACCACGTCTGTCAGTCCGTCTCCCTTCCTTTGTTTTCAGGTCACAACAAAGACGAAGGAGTACGGTCCCTTCTGCGGGAACAGTCCGCCGCGTAGGCTTGAGACGGGCAGCCATGACGTGCGAGTGTTCTTCAGAAGCGACTCCTCGGGAACGAATCAGGGCTGGAGGATCGAATACAGTGCCATGGGTATCTCGTGTGGCGTGTGTATGCGAACATGCATACGCTCACGCACAACACACACACACACACACACATAAAAGCACAAACACATAAATAAACATATTTCTATACTCCTACAATGCACATGCACACACACACACACACACACACACAAACCTATGCATACACACACATGATCAAACAAGACAATACACCTTTTTATTTGCGATTCTCAATAAGGAGGGATGGTGATGATCCTGTAGAGTGGAGCTTGTGAGCTTTAGAAAACTCTCCATAGTCCAATAACAAGGTAAAAATGTCAACGAGAATATGACATTACCTATAAACCCAGGTTGCTGATGACTGTGATGGCTGTATTGGTTCCAGACATACTGAATTCTTATTTCAGCTACAGTGCATAGTTAAGTTTTATTTGTTCTCTGGATTTTGAAAAAGGGGGTGAGGGTTGGGATCTTCTTCTGTAAAAAGGTTGGTTGTCAACTTTGTGAATAGAGTGCATGACCTTGATGTGAATAGAGTGCGTGACCTTGATGTGATGTTCACCTAACTGCTGACACCTTTTATCACCCTCACGTAGCCACGCCCTGTGAACATCCCGTTTCCCCGGCTCATGGGGACATTCAACCACGGCTACCTCAGTACATCTTCACAGACAGCTTCAACGTGACGTGTGAGAAGGGCTACGAATTGCTGAAGGTACACAGTAAAATGTCCAGTGTTAATTAAACTCTAACAGTGTACATATGAGCCTGATCTGGCCAGAGTAGGCTCATATGTATGCTGCTAGAGTTGAATCAACACTGTTAGAGTTGAATTAACTTCGGACATTTTGCTGTGAATTCACTGTGTAACCTGGCCACAGTTCAAAGTTTTGGCTGCCCTGTCATTCGTAAGAAAGGTTCTGTCTCTCTGACTGAATGGGTTAATGCCTTGACGTTCGCGGGTGACGTTTGGAATCTCTCTCCATCTGCAGGGGACGGAATATCTGGCGTCTTTCCAAGCCGTGTGCCAGAAGGACGGGACGTGGGACTCTCAGATGCCGACGTGCACCCGTGAGTGATGGCGGTCTTCCCAGGAACGTCTGCGCGGACGCGCGACGCTGACGCTGAAGTAACAAACCCTCACTGTATAAGCATCACTTCCCTCAGAGAAAGAGCTGATGCTGCAGACATTTGAAGAAATTCAAAAGCAAGCAAGGAAGGTTTTCTCTTCTTTTCAAGGAGGCAAATTAGTTAAATAGATTACGCAAGGTTTCCACAGGCACATAGATAGATTACGCAAGGTTTCCACAGGCACATAGATAGATTACGCAAGGTTTCCACAGGCACATAGATAGATTACGCAAGGTTTCCACAGGCACATAGATAGATTACGCAAGGTTTCCACAGGCACATAGTGTGATTGCGCAAGGTTTCCACAGGCACATAGATAGATTGCGCAAGGTTTCCACAGGCACACATATAGATTGCGCAAGGTTTCCACAGGCACATAGTGTGATTACGCAAGGTTTCCACAGGCACATAGATAGATTGCGCAAGGTTTCCACAGGCACATAGATAGATTGCGCAAGGTTTCCACAGGCACATAGATAGATTGCGCAAGATTTCCACAGGCACATAGATAGATTGCGCAAGGTTTCCACAGGCACATAGATTACGCAAGGTTTCCACAGGCACATAGATAGATTACGCAAGGTTTCCACAGGCACATAGTGTGATTACGCAAGGTTTCCACAGGCACATAGATAGATTGCGCAAGGTTTCCACAGGCACATAGATAGATTGCGCAAGGTTTCCACAGGCACATAGATAGATTGCGCAAGGTTTCCACAGGCACATAGATAGATTACGCAAGGTTTCCACAGGCACATAGATAGATTGCGCAAGGTTTCCACAGGCACATAGATAGATTACGCAAGGTTTCCACAGGCACATAGATAGATTGCGCAAGGTTTCCACAGGCACATAGATAGATTGCGCAAGGTTTCCACAGGCACATAGATAGATTACGCAAGGTTTCCACAGGCACAGTGTGATTTTAAATGCAAAGTGAAATATCGGTAAAGACCCACAGAGCATAAGTCACTTTCTGTTTGCATATTCTTTTACTGCAGTTGTCAGTTGTGGTTCACCTGATGAAATATCCAATGGAAAAGTTTCCGCCACCACAACCATTTACCAGTCTGTTATCCAATATACCTGCGACCCTTTCTACGTCATGAAAAACGGTACAAATGGTAAGTTCTGTACGATTATGGCATGAAAATATTTTTTATTTATATTTCTTTCAGGATGCCAACAGTCACCTTTAACATACACATTCATATACATTAATTTACAAACGTACCTCCCACCTCTGGGGTTACTGTTACTCTTATAATCTCCGATTTATGTACTTGTGTTCTTGAAGCTCTGGATAAGAACGTCTGCCAAATGCCAGTAATGTAATGTAATCTAATACAATCTGGTCACTCACCAAAGGAACTAAAGTTAAGTACTTATCTCTAGTCCAGAGTAGCACTGCTCCACCTGGAAACTGAACAGTTATGGCTGGGGGTGGGAAAAGGGGAAAATTTGATAAAATGTTATTTAAAAAGTGTGCTTAATATACGTAACGCTACATAACTAACTTCTGTGCCCAGGAACGTGTATCTGTGACCACAACGGCAAATGGATGGACTCATTGGGTAGAGCTAATCCTCCAGAATGTGTGCCTTGTAAGTAACTCTCATTGTAGTATTCAAACTCCCCTTCCATTGCATCTCCCTCACCGTTTGTTTAGCTTTTGTAACCGTCTATCTTGTTGCTTCTGTTTTATGGTGAATAAAATGAATCCCTCAGGATAAAATTGGCACGTCTGTATGACAATTTCCATATATAGTTTTTTTTTTACTATTTGTTTTGAGTGCACAGATCATTTCTATATCTATACTGTTTATTGTACTCCCTATTCTGTAGGTCGCTCTAGATAAGAGCATCTCTTAATTGCGAGTCTGTGAATTTCTTCTAGCCTGTGGAAAACCCCAAAGTGGCAAGTTGGCTCGGATTATTGGGGGAGAAAAGGTGTCCAAGAAAGAGATTCCGTGGCAAGCCCTGGTGCAGATGGGCGGGAGGTTCAAAGGGGGCGCGACCCTGGTCAGTGACAACTGGGTCCTGACCGCCGCCCACATCCTGTGGGGCTACGGGGACGTCTCTAATCTCGCGGTCAAGATGGGCGTGGTCATGAGGGGCGACACCAGTGCGGTAGTGGGCGTCCCGGAAGAGGTCTTCCTCCACCCGCAGTACCGGCACGATGGCGTCAACTTTGACCACGACATCGCCCTCATCAAGCTCAGCAGAAAGGTGCCCGTCAGCGCCACGGTCATGCCCGTGTGCCTGCCCCAAAGGGACGGACGCTTCCTGCTCAGGACGGACGACCTGGGCAGGGCCTCGGGATGGGGGGTGTGGAAGGAGGCGCGCCGCAAGGCCTCCCCCCAGCTCAGATACGCCGAGCTCCCGGTGGTGGGCCTCGAGCGCTGCAGAGACGCCTTCAGGGCGGTGAAGGTGGACGACGGCCGGCCTCTGGTCATCACAGAGAACATGGTTTGCGCCGGCCTTCCGGAAGGTGGGAGGGATGCCTGCGAGGGGGACAGCGGGGGGCCCTTTGTGTTCTACGATGACATCACAAGGGCCTGGTTTATCGGCGGCATCGTCTCCTGGGGTTACGGGTGCGCCAAACCAGGCCTGTACGGCGTCTACACTAAAGTGAGCAACTACATTTCCTGGATTGAGGAAGTCATTGAAACCAACCGTTAACCTTCAGTGCGATGTTTTCTAATCTACCTTGCTGTTGTACAAGTTGTTTATGATTTTTTTAAAAATAAAAAATTTAAAATATCACACGACTACATAATGTCACACAGGTAAAAATACACCAAATCATCTGTGTATTTACAGTACAGTAATATACGTATCTTGTGGATAGAGATTTAACTGAAAAGCTGAAACCCAACAGGAATGCCTGTAAATGCAATTGTAGTCCTCTACAGCTGGTCATATGCTCCTAATTAACCTAAAAGGGAAACTGAAGACCATTTTTTCTGGAAAAACTATCATTTCCTGTTACAGTGCTGCATCGTAATCACTTATGATACTTTAATGGTAAAACATTAAAATCCCTCATATTCCTAACTTTTAAGGTATATTTGTACACATCAATGCTAATATTTAACACTCATATTTGATATTATTTTGAAATGTATACCTGCTGATATACAGTGGCCTCTGGAATTGTTGGTGCAGATGAGCAAAAAAGGCTTGCACTCAAAATATGAGCGAACGCTAACATTTCATTTAAATGGCACCCTAAAAATGCTTATGAGTAAAATTAGATGAGTAAAAAGGGTTATTAAAAATTCATCTAAAATTCACCTACTATGTCCTTGTCTTGCATGGCAAGTATGTCTACAACAGGCAAGCAGTCTTGTACTAGTCAGTAGCATGTGTGCAAACGTATCAGAGGGGCCCACGTGGTTCATCTACAGTGCTCCTTGCACAACGCACAAAAAAACTAAAATAAAGACACCTTTCATGCCTTTTCCGCGGACGTGGTGCAATGCCATGCTCCAAATGTATTTATTCATTCTTCTGTGAAAGAATGTATTTTAATTGCAGTGAGAAGAATATACGATGCGAGAAACCTGGCAAAGTCAAATATTGTTATTATGAAACGGCAATTGCTCTATTAAAGAGACTGAGTGCAAAGGAGAAGTGCTTGTTATGTTTCCGCCGTGCGCAGGAAAACACTGGACTCAATGCTGAGGTGTCGCTTAAAAGCCAAATCAGCCGAGGCTCACCTTCTGCTGTCTGCTGCCCGTGATTTGCAGTCATTTACCCCTCATGCGTTATGCATGAGATCTCACCACTGCCCGCCTGCTTTCTATCAGAAAAGCCATTAAAGGTTTCTCCATTCTGACACTATTACCTCTCCACTGTCATTTTTTATCTCATACGGTCGCACACATTTCTCTGCTCTCCCCACTCCCCAGTGTACAAATATCAACCGTCGTCAAGTTTGTTCGATCGACCAAAACTTTTTTGTGTTTTTCATTAAAAGTATGACATTTTGTGTGGAATTTCTTGGTCGTGTCAGGAGGTTAGTCTCTCTTCTTAATGTAAATATGAAACAAGGGGAGCACAAAAAAGTTTCCCCTCAGTTTTTTTCCACATTTAAATGGTACTATCACATGATTGTTACTGGAAAGTGGGTGGAGAGTGGAGAAAAAGTCAGCCACCTTTATTCAAATTCATACCTGTCTGGAACCATACTTTCTACCTTCCAGGACCTCTCATTTTCAGGCTCTGTACAATATTTTGGTTGAATCCAACCATAAATAGTATTACAATTTTCTTAATTGATCCCATGCATTTTGCACAGAACCAGCACCTCCGCATAATTCACAAACACAGAGTTTGGCAGTTACATTCTTTGTGGGAGTATGAACACGAAACTACTGATCTGGCTTTGTACAGCAATCTATTCTGAGGGTTCCAGTCACGACAATTCCCAAAAATGAGAACTTGCCTGAACCAACTTTTCCCTTCACAAGCCCAGGATATTTTCTACAACCACTGTAATCCAACTTTTTCTGACTGGCTTTTGCTTTGGGAGGAAATCAATTTAGTCTCTAAGGAAAGGTGACATCACTACCCAATATAAGTGTTATATTTTTTGTACATAAGCTGATCTTGAATGGCACAATATTTGCTACTTGTTGCTGTCAGGGAACAAAAGCACTGAAGTGAATTCTGAAAAATTGCTACATTTAGCAACAAATTTGCCAAGTCTGCAACATGCGCCTACATTTCTTTTCGTAAAAATAATACCAAAAAGCAGCCATTTCTCAATGCTGAAAAAAAGGCTTACATTGCTGCACGGTTGTATTTTCCATATATAATTCACATTTTGTGAGCTGAATATTTCATGCCACACAGGGCAGTGGTTGTGAGAGAAAATGACACATTATGGATGATAGCTTATTGATGAATTCTGCTTTTCCTAGACATACAGCAGAGCCTAATCTGTATCTAACTCTTAGAGAACTCTCTGTGCGGATTTGATTCTCTCTGGCAAACACTCAACTTTGGGATCCGAAGGCCAGCCAAGCAGCACTTTCAGAGATAGAAAATTATACGGTTCCTTCAGTAGGAAGAGTATGACCTAGAAGAGGGCGACAGTGTGACAAAATATACAAAATAAATACTTTCCTGCACACGCACACACACACACACACACACACACACGTGTGTGTTCACAAACAGGCCTGTACAACAAAAAACGACTAAATAAATTTAACATTTTGAATATCAATTATGCAGAAATGCAAAACATTGAGCTTATTGACCTGCAGGATGTCTTACAATTTTAGTTGTAATACAAGCCATTACCAGGGTAAATATTTCCTTATTTGTTTAAGATCAGGTTTGGAGACAAAGATGAAAACATTCTGATTGTTGTATAAAATATTCTGCAGATCTGAGTGAAATATTTTCTTGGAGCGTTACTGCATGTATTTTCTACATTTTCCACATTTTATCATCCCAAAGGTAACAAAGTCTAAACATAAATAAAACTGTCGTGAACTGAAGCTCAAAGTAATAAGAAGCACACATTGTTGCGACTTAGTCATTCAATAATAATCAGCGTTTTAAATCTTATGACCTGGACTAAAGAGTATTAATTGGCAAAGAACACGCACGCACACACACCTCAATAATTATATGTAAGCTACAGGCTATATGCAAAGCCTCACCAGCCTCATGCTAATTTAGAGCAAGAGCATTCTCCTCTAGTCATCTGAAAATGTCCCACTCTAACAGAAATGCATTCCTAATGAATCCCGAATGAACACATTCTTAAAATATTAAAATAATGTGTTTTCACATCACAAGAATTAAATCAACATCTTGATGTATTCTTAACCCACACACTGCACACTGCATATTTCACCAAAGGGAAAATCTCTTGACATTTTTAGTGAGTTTAACCCTTTCCCCACATCCACTATAAGCGTATCAGCTTGCGATTAGCGTGATATGCAGGCTTACCCACGCTGGGAGGCCATTCTGCAGACACGCCTCAGGCTCTCTCGCCTGTATTAGTGGCAAATGTGACCAATCTCTGGGGCTGGCGATTTCAGCCACCATAATCCCACAGGAAATACACACCCCGCGAAACCCATCATCAGAAACTTGATGCACGCATCGAATGCTCTGGAAAAGAAACATTTTAAGAAATAAAATGAATGTGGCCAGTAAGATGAAAAAGTCCCATACCACCTTCTGCTGCAAATGTTACCTTGCATCTTTTTATTTATTTTATAAAAAATTTTTTTTTTAAATAAACGTTGGCAACAGGAATATATCCAACAGAAAATATTAAATAAGGTACTTATTATTCATGATAAAAAAAACATTACTGCCTACCAGAGACAAAACAGCCAGGACCAAGAACTGTATTCTTATCCCAAAGCCCCTTTCATACGTCAGGTGGATCGTTCAAGAGAACAGCTACATGCACCAATCAGAACTAATGAGCCTCGTTACACTGTGAATCATGCGTTCCCTCGCCAGAAGGCAAGATCCGCACTTTAACAAGACCGCTGCAAAATATAACATTTCTCAATGAGGGCTAACTCACAAGCCCTATACTTTTCCCTCATTAAAAACACATGGCTTCAGTTTATTATTACAGAGGTTTATGGATGCGTTGTTGTATGAGGTGCATTTCCATATGCGCTGGCTTATCTTGTTTTGTTAGTTGGTAACCATTAGAAAGCAGCTCCAGGAGGTGCATGGAAGCCAGCTTTAGCGTCAACAACAACAACAAAAACAACATGAAACTGAAGGTGACTTTTGACTTTTAATTTATTTATTTATTATGTGAATACAATTCTACCCACTTTGGTCCCTTTTTCAGACAAACTCTTAGGCACTAAAAATGGATTGGCCGCTTACATTCTGAGCATTCATAAAGAACATATACATGCATTTCACAACGCACAAATGAACCACGTGAATCTGTGAACATGATCTGCAGCCACATTGATAACCAAAATACACAAGTGAATGACGAACGTGATACAAAAATCATTTTTTGTTGTAGTTCACTTATTATCAACGCAGGATGTAACTGAAATGTACATGCAAAATTCAGTCATCCAACTGAGCTTACAGTGTACGTATAACAGTAACCACCAAGTAATGAGACATACATTTAGCATTCCCTCAGGTAAATGAGTATGGACTATGCAATATAAATGTGTAACTCATCCTCAACATATTTACATGAAAGTCCAATAAAGGAGCACACGGTGTAAGTGGGTGAGCTTAATTGGGGGGTATAGGGTGAGGAAAAAGTCGCTTTTGAAGCCCTGCGAAAATGAAATGATTACCGATCCCACTCATTTTTTCACCCATTTGGAATTGGCAAATATACTCCCCTATTGTGTCACCACACCCGTGCTGGGAGCATTGTGGCTGGGTAGTGTACACTCCTCTTGTGGCTGGTAGTGTACACTCCTCTTATACACTCGTCAATGTTCCTGAGCTACAAGCCACGCAGTATACTGCAGTACAAATCGTGCTGACTGACTGCATGTAAAAACTGGGCTAAAAGAACCATCACAGTGGCCACCAAATGTTCTCTATTTATCAGCAAATTTAAGTCATTTATAATTAGCGAATAGAGCTCAATTTGTATTGAAAATTTGAAAAACCACTTTTGTCTATTCTTTTTTTCCTTTGCAGAAAACTACTCGTTGGCAAATTACGAGGTCTTTCACTGTCAGGAATAAAACCACAAATTATACGAGTAGCCGAGTAGTGACTGACACTTCACGGAGTTCTAAGGTATGCAGTTTTCCCCAAAGAAAAACAAAGTAATAGAAATGTCAATAAAAGGCAGCCCCTTGACGTGAGGCCAGGCCAGGCGTGTAAACGGCCGCGCTGACACGCACAGGATTACATTCTGTCATTCTGAAGCATGAGCCCTGATCTTGATGCTCAGTTCTTATAAAACAAAAGTTGAGACATCGATTCATCATCTAAATACTGAAAAATACGGAAATATAAATACGTTGGGGACCATGTTAGTATTTCCCGCCTTTTATGTTACACAATGATGCTAGCCTGGAAATATATTTAGCATCACTGCGAGTCAAATCTTTTTGTTTTATGAAAAGCTCTACTTAAAAAAGGTAGTGCCTTACAGATCCTAAAATGCTATAAGAGCATTGAGGCATTAAGGAGGTATGGATTAACTAAATGTGTACTTATTTTACTATTTGCATCCTACACATTCTCTTTGGTTTCTCTAATGCAATAAATCATTCTTTGCACTTTTATACAATTTTTTGGCATTTTGTGAAATGATAGAATACACTTTTTCTTCTGTTAGATGTGCTAGAACAAAGCAACAAGCAAATAAAGGGTAAACCCCCAGTATTCCGGCCTGGCTTGTGCTCTTCAGAATAAGAATTGAGGGCTGCCCTGTGTAATCGGAGTGGAGGGCGATTGATAAATTAGAAATGTCGTGGAGGTGGGTTGCAAGGCTTCTGCTTGGTTACTTCTTGCGTTTGGCTTCCACCTCCTCGCCGTTACCATCAGCATTGACGTTGCTGTGGGCGTGGGCGTGGGCCTGCTCGGAGTGGGCGCTGAGGGACTGCATGGCGTGCACCTGCTCCAGACGCCTGTTCAGCTCCTCCTCACAGACCTGAAGCAGGACAGACGTCCTCTCTCTGTCCCAGCCCAGTACTGTCACCATGACGTCAACACCCTCCTTCACCACCATCTGCACACAGATACACACACACACACACACACAGATACGCACGCACGCACACACGCAACGCACACACACGCACACACGGATACACACACCCACACACACACACACACCCCCACACACACACACAGTCAAAAAATATATATAAAATTAATAATGAATGAAGAAATGGTTAGTTAATATTTATTACCCATTATTTATTAACATTAACCATTCGTTAATAATGTTTAATAAAGGAAAATAAGGTAAGCGAACCAGAACTTTAGTGTTTTTTATTACAATATCAGATCATTTAGCCTGGCTGTGTCCATTCAGATTTGAACAATAAAGACCTGCACACTCTATGAAAGCACAGAGCAGCATAGCAACAAGACCTGCCACTAATGTACTCAACGTACTCAATAGTTAATCTTCAGCTCTAACCTGAGAACACTAGGAAATCATTCTCATATTCTCAGTCATTAAGTTGTGCTTCGTCATTTGCACAGTGTGTAGATTTTTCTCACTCAATTCCTAAACACAGCCAGGCAAAATATAAAGACACCTTTGCACATAGGTGGGACCCGTTTCAGTTGATCTTGATTGATTGGTATAAACAAAATGATACAAATACGGAAAGGGGTTCCAAAGCTGTGATAAGAGGTGCTTGAACAGGGTTACAGTAATTATAATGAAAGATATTACACTGTCCTTCAATATCATTTTTCATGGCACTGACAAAATCTTATAACCCAAAACTTACTATTTGTCAGATTGTTACTGTATGTCACTGTGAGCCGAGCTCTGTTGAATTGAGATATTTGGTTTCTCATCTTAGAGAAATGAGAATCCTCACACCTAAGCATCCCCTCTAGACCAATCAACTCTCTACATGTACGGTAACACTTTCACACGAGCTGCAGAAGACTTTTCGGTTCATCTAACAGCCTTTACATCCCCCACAGTCAAGTGCGAGGAGCGTATTGTAATAAGGGATAGGAAAGCACTATTACTATTACACATGAATATATTCAGACACGTTGAAATGCAATCGCAAGACACGGTTTTTCTGCATTGCTCCAAGGCTCGCACATTTTAAAGTGAGTTTGTCTTGACTTTATGGTCACCTTACATTGCTTGGAGGCCGTCTCATTTTAAAAGCCGTCTCATTTTAAAAGCCGTCTTCTGATTTAGTAAAGAACAAATTTGATGTTGGAAAATATCCTACGCTGCTCGGATCAGTCTGCTTGGACACGTCGGACTTTGGTCCAGATTGCACTATTCATGATACGGTCTGGCTTGCTTCAGTATGAAGCAAAAAGCCTAGTTTGTTTTGCGTAGGTCATACATCATTCTGTGTTAGGGGAAAGAAAAGGGAAGGAAGGACAGTGCCACCATGTGGGTATAATCTGAAAGCACACTCCGTTCATAGAGCTCTGTTTGTTGCAGTAAATATCACCCTTCTGTCCACAGAGTTGCCTTCGGATTCACTGTACAACTGTATTAACTGATTATGTTAAGAACAATAAGTACAATTAGATTAGCTGGATGACTGATTGATCAGTCAAATCACTGCGGTATTTTGAAGATTAAAGAGTGAACGCTCAGGTTACTGCAAATAATTCATGTTACTACAAGGTTTTGAGGAGTACTGTGTGGAATGGGCACTGGTGAATTCTACTTACCTGAAGCTCCTCATTTGAGAGGCGTGTTTCTGGGCTGGTTTTACCCTTCAGGACCATAAGAGTCCTTGGACTGAACACGGAGGAAGAAGCCACCACTGTCCCGTCAATCTCCTCTTTACCATCCTCTCCTGCAAGAGGCAAAACGGTTTCATTAAAATGGACACTCGGGTGCACCTCTCAAAAGAAAAAACTCTTGTTTATTCGAAAAAAAACTTAAGAGGATTGGACACTGTTGTATACGTGTTCAAAACTGTTTGTGGAAATTGAACTTTATTAACATTTTCTATAGGAGAGTAGTACCATAAAAAGGGTAAGCGATGAGCAAGCCTGAAAATTAAAGGTTTTAACCTTTAAACGGTTGTGAATATTTACATTTGCACTGTCTTTAACTTAACCAATGAATCCAACAGTTAAAAGTAACTGTTAATTCTTTCAACTTGTTATTCTTTCAAACTCACCACAGACCAAATAAGAGACCTTGATCTGTATATTTTAGGTAAATCTCCAGCTGTATATTAAGGAACAACTCTGCCTGCTTTCCAACTGAGAATAGCCTCCCCAGACCAGGGGGCTTGCCAAACAAACAAACAAATAAATAAATAAATGTAGTTGCGTAAAATGGCCGACATGACATTTGATCAATAGGTGATGTCACATCTGCACTCATATTCCATTTCCTGCTCCCCCCTCTTAGCTATCGCTGTTGTGTAACAAAATACATTTATCACTGTCAGCCTTGCAGAGAGCCATGATTCACTTTCCTTCAAAAATGAGGGGAATGTACGCAATTCGATAGCAGCTCATTTATATCCTCTCCCAGCAACATATGATTATGACTGAAGTTCCTGACAGAATCAGACATTAAGCTGAAATTTACTATTCACACTCTCTCCCAGAAATCTGAATTCATTTGAATTCTTTGTGTGTGCTGACAATTGCCCTTAATGTGAAAACTTTGGACTTCCAGTGAAAAATATGGAAAATGGTATCGTATCTGTAATTGTTTTTTCAGCTGAGGAAATTCCATTTTTTGGAATGTCATATGTATTGCCGTTTCATGCTTGATGCTTCCGATGTTCACAAGGACCCTATCTAACCTCTCTTTTCACCCCCTACCATGTGTCTAACCCCCATTCCCCTGTGCTCTATCCCTCGCCCCAGGAGGTCCAATCACCGCAGGAGCAGCCCGGCTAACCTGGTCTGCCCACCCCTGTCCTCTTATAAGGAACTCTCAGTGGTGGGTGGACTGTGGAACTGCCGGTCAGCTGTCCAGAAAGCCGACTTCACCACTGCCTACGCTAAGATGAAGTCCCTCCACTTCCTGGCTCTCACTGAGACCTGGATCACCCCAGATAACACGGCCACTCCAGCTGCTCTGTCTGATAGTTACTCCTTTTCGCACACCCCCAGGGCCTCTGGCCGAGGCGGGGGCACTGGTTTACTCATCTCTCAGTCCTGGAAATTCTCCATGCCCCCTCTACACAGCCTAAATATCTCCTCCTTTGAGTTTCATGCAGTCACTGTAACTCACCCGTCTAAACTTAACATTGTTGTTCTCTACCGCCCTCCAGGTCCACTCGGCGCCTTCCTGGATGAACTGGACACTCTCCTGAGCTCCTTCCCTGAGGATGGCACCCCTGTAATTCTACTGGGCGACTTCAACCTCCAGCCAGAGAGCTCCCAGTTATCCAGTGTCGGCTCACTCCTCCAGTCCCTCGCCCTCACCCAGTCCCCATCGCCTGCCACCCATAAGGCTGGTAATCAACTAGACCTTGTATTCACCAGGAGCTGCACCACCTCTGAACTCACGGTGACTCCCCTCCCTGTATCGGACCATTTCTTTATTTCGTTCTCTCTCTCCTACCCACTCTCCCCCAACTCCTCTAACAACCTGCCCTCTGTAACTTTCAGGAGAAATCTCTGCACTCTCTCACACTCCTCTCTCTCTACCTCTGCTCTCTCTGCCCTTCCTCCACCTGCAGATTTTATTAATTTGCCTATTGATGTTGCCACCTCCACCTTTAACTCCTGCCTCTCTCAGTCTCTCGACTCACTATGTCCTCTTGTCTCCAAACTAGCTCGAAACTCACCCCCCTGCCCGTGGCTGACGGATTCTCTCCGATCCAGCAGAACCATGCTGCGAGCTGCCGAGAGAAAGTGGAGGAAGTCCAGATCTCCAGATGATCTGGCTTCGTATCACACACTGCTGGCAGCCTTCACATCAGCAACCACATCTGCTAAGATTTCATTTTTTCAGTCAAAAATTAATGCATGTGTGTCTAACCCACGTAAACTCTTTTCCACCTTCTCTTCCCTGCTGATCCCTCCACCACCCCTCTCACCCTCTTCCCTCTCTGCAGATGACTTCCTGATCCACTTTGAGGAGAAGGTAGCCAAGATCAGAAACTCTTTCACACATCCGGTAACACCCCAAATTCCCCAAAATGAACCCACTGCTACATTTCTGTCCTTTAAGACTCTGGAGGACACAGATGTACTCAAACTTATATCACACCAGCGTGCAACCACCTGCCCACTGGACCCCATCCCTTCAGCAGTCCTCCAATCTATATCCGGTGAGGTCCTTCCATATCTGTCCTCCATTATTAACACCTCCTTAACAACTGGCTATGTTCCTGCTGTTTTCAAAACTGCCCGTGTTACCCCTCTCCTTAAGAAGCCTAGCTTGGACCCCTCTGATGTCAGAAATTATCGTCCTGTGTCTCTCCTGCCCTTCTTGTCAAAAGCTGTTGAACGCGCTGCACTTAACCAACTGTCTGTTTTTCTCCACCAGAACAACCTGCTCGACCCTCATCAGTCCGGCTTCAGAACCGGCCACTCAACTGAAACCGCACTCCTGGCTGTGACCGAGGCACTCGCCACTGCTAGAGCCTCCTCCCTCTCCTCTGTCCTGATTCTCCTTGACCTGTCTGCAGCATTTGATACGGTCAACCACAAACTCCTGATCTCCACACTGGCTGAGATGGGCATCTCTGGAACTGCTCTCTCTTGGTTTACTTCTTATCTCACAGATAGATCCTACCAAGTCTCCTGGAAGGGCTCTATCTCTGCACCTCATCCTCTTTCTACAGGAGTCCCGCAGGGATCTGTACTGGGTCCTCTGCTGTTCTCCATCTACACTAAGTCTCTTGGTTTGGTCATTAATTCACATGGCTTCTCCTACCATTGTTATGCTGATGACACTCAACTCTACCTCTCTTTCCCTCCCTCTACCCCACAGATTAAAGAGAGGATATCTGCTTGCCTGGCTGACATCTCTGAATGGATGTCTAGCCATCACCTGAAGCTCAACCTCGACAAGACTGAGCTGCTCTTCATGCCACACAAGACATCCCCGCTTTTAGACCTGTCCATCACCGTCGACGGAACTATGGTGACCGCCTCCCGCTCTGCAAGAAACCTGGGGGTGGTCCTGGACGACCAGCTGGACTTCAGAGAGCACATCAGGGCAACGACACGGTCCTGCAGGTTCCTCCTGTACAACATTAGGAGGATTCGGCCGTACCTGACCACCTACTCTGCCCAGCTCCTTGTCCAGACCATGGTCACCTCACGCCTGGACTACTGCAACTCCCTTTTCGCAAGCCTGCCAGCCTGCGCCATTCTGCCCCTTCAACTGGTCCAGAACGCGGCCGCTCGGCTTGTGTTCAACCTCCCGAAGTTCACACACGTCACCCCCCTGCTGAGGTCACTCCACTGGCTTCCAGTCGTGGCCAGGATCAGGTTCAAAGTTCTGACCCTGGCCTACACTGCAGCCAAAAGGTCAGGCCCCTCCTACCTACAGGACTTGATCCAGCACTACACTCCTGCTCGACCACTTCGCTCTGCTGGTGCACGGCGACTTGCACTTCCCTCCCTCCGTGTCAACGGCACTCGCTCGTCCCGACTGCGGAGCTTCTCCACTCTAGCTCCCCAGTGGTGGAATGAACTCCCCACTCCGTTGCGCTCTGCTGAAACGCTGTCTGTTTTCCGTCATGGTCTGAAAACACACTTTTTCAGACTCCACCTTGATTAACTACATATATAAGGCCAAATATATTTAGTATGTTCTTGCTGTTTATTTTGTTTTTGTATTTGTATTTGGTTTTGCTATTTCATAGCTTAGAATGTATAGCCGACTGTATTCTGTATTCTGTTGACTACTAGCGATAGCTCCTATGTTGTGAGAAAGTTGTGCTTCGTTGGATTTGCTTTGTAGATTGTGTCTAAGACCTTCAATATGCACTAATTGTACGTCGCTTTGGATAAAAGCGTCTGCCAAATAACTGTAATGTAATGTCTGTAATGTAATGATGAAACTGAGACGTACTTTGAGTGATATTTTTTTCCCATCCTCTAATACACAGACATGCTCAAACATATGATAATATTTCCTAACATTTCTGTGCTTATTTAATCAAAGACTTCAGTAAACACACCAAGAATATTTGACCTATATTATAAATATCCATAAGCAAACAACTCAGATTTTACCCTCTGAATCATAGACATTACCCTCAGTGTAATGCCATGGGACATACTTCAGCTTGATTAAATGGAGACTTTTCCTGTCTATGATTCACCAGCTCCACCTGGTGGCCCTGCAGAGCAATAACATCTCAGAGTCACAAAATGTGATCACTCCTGAAATCTGGGTCTGCAATCCTGTTCCTGGAGAGCCACAGGTCCAGCTGGTTTTTGTTGTTCCTCTGCACTTAATTAATTAATTGATTACAGAGTTAACTCACTTCGCCTGGTTACTTGGGTCTGAACTGGGTGCTGAGTTTAAGGTGAAAGAAAAGCGAGCTTGTGTCTCTCCGGACCAGGATTACAGACCCCTGCTCCAAATCAATATTACAAGTCAAAATTTATCATCAGTTGGATTTTGCATTTGCTTTGCCATCAGGGCCCCCATTTCCCCTAGTTTTAGCCATACAAGAGTGACAAGAGAATGAGGCTCCATGAACGAAGTACAGACAGCTACCATATTCTATCAGCGACTAACTACACCTTTTGGTTAAAAAAAAAATCAGTTATAGACAGTTCATTGTCCCTTTCCCCATTATGAGGTTCATGAAACCTCATTCTCCATTCAGCACTATGCTCTCATTCTCCCTCCATGGGGAAAGGACTCATGTGTGTGATTGGCCTGGGCAGCTGCTTCTCACCCTCCTGGCTGGGGATTTGGCTGTCCTCCTCCTCCATGGCTTTCAGGTAGAGCTTGAGCAGCTCCTTGGACTGCCGTTCCTCTTCCCTGCGGTCCAGCACCCTCTGCAAGGTGTCCTGTAGCTCCTGGGCCTTGCCCTCCCCAAAACCCAGCGCCCCGGCCAGCGCGGGACAGGGCGCATCCACCAGGCTCTGCAACACACGTCCATCAGCTGACCACCACGCACAAAGAATACGATTCATTCACCCTTTTGGGGGGGGGCGCATATTTCAGTCAACTTCGTCATAAAGCTTTAAAGTGGGCGAATTTCTCTCACAAATGGGGGCACTTAAAATCACCGGATGAAACCTTTATTTCCGGGGTTTTGTTGAGGGTGTTCAGGAGCACACTCATCCAACAATTTCAGAAAGTAAACCGGAAGTAAAAACTACAACTTGTATGTAGTACATGACATAGAGCGTATACATGCATGTCTATAGTACAAGAGCGGGACATATTACAAACTACGTCCTCACTAGTCTGGAAAAGAGTTTTGCAGGATTGCTTTCGCACACTGCTTGCTAAGCGAGGTCTCATGGTAGACAGGGGTCTGAGTGGACAGGGGAGAGGGGGCAGGAAACAGGGATCGTATTCGGTCACAGCCTCGGAGAGGGGAAGGGGGTGGGGGCGGTACCTGAAGCTCGGCCTCAGAGAAGAGTATGATGCTGGCCAGGTCCTGCTTTAGCCTGCCGGCCAGGCTGCGCCATTCGTCCATGCTGCTGAACGCGCTGTCCACCACATGCTCCTCCAGGACACAAGACTCTCGGGTCAGCCAGGCTGTGCCTCCATCGACTGCAGGGAGCAACAGGGACAGTGAGGGGAATCTGCAGAGTACAGTAAGGAGCCAACAGGAGGACAGCCAGCTTACACTGCAACTTTATTTATTCACTGATTCGGCCTTTATCAAGCCTGGCTTACAGAACACTTACGGATACGTAAGCAGAACGCAGGGCAAAGTACAGTATAAACACAATGCAAGCACAAGTCACAATCACCAAGTCAAGTGTAGCAATCCCCTCCTGCGGTGAAAGAAAGGCATTGTTACATGCCAAATGATATGCTTGCACTCTATTGATCAAGGAGAGCGGGAGGTATACACTCGTCACATGGTCAGTATAATACCAGGTAAGGGATCATCAAACACCAGCACCATGTTTGCCCCTTTTGGCAGCGCTAGTTTTGGTCATTAGAAAGTGCTTGGGAATGACTCAGAACACAGATACCCCTTTTCCATCAAGCAAGTTTGAGAGCCGGTTCGGAGCCGGTGCCTAATCTCGAACCAGTTCCTTTGCGTTTCGACAACAAAAGAACTGGCTCTCGACCAGGATCTTCAGCATGGATGTGAAATCAAACCCATGTTTGGATGCCAATGTAGGCTCGCAAAGCCAGGAGCAACACTAGAGATGTGATGTAGTCCGCCATTGTTGTTGCTGTGCTTGAAGTTGGCGCTAGCGTTGCTGGGAAAGCGGAGACGTACACAGACGTATACAGCGACGTAATGACGTGGCTCTCTAGCCCGTGGAAAAGCAAACCGGTGCTTAGAAGGTTCGCAAGTTGAACCAACTGTGAACCGGCACTAGCACCAGCCCAGAACCAGAACTAGGTTTGTGTTTGTGGAAAGGGGGTATGAGTGACGTGCTGAACTAAGAACCAGTCCTGCTACCTTCCCAACTTCCAAAAAATAGTTTGCACTTTTGTCAAAGCCTTACAACAGGTGTTGGGACTCATTTCTCAACCACACCCCCCCAACACGCACACACCACACACACCACACACACACACACACACACACACACACACACACACACACACACACACACACACACACACACAGCCACATCGCAGTGAAGAGAGAGGATGTTTCATATTTATAAATGCCTCGGGGAGTGATACATAATTCATAACATCTCAGGATGGCGCTCCTCTTGATTAGGTTGTCACTCAAGAAAATTTCAAAGTCAAAAAGAAAATTTAATTCGCACCTCATCCCCCCTCAACCAAATGATTTCTCATCCGCACTTTGATGTGATTATTATGTTTTTTGTATGGCCTTGTTGATGTCTCCTGAACGCAAACAGGGCCCGCGTGATGATACAGACACTCAAATTACATTTATGGAAATTATTTTTCTACATACGACAATGAGAGGGTTATTATACATCAGCAATGACTTAATGCTTTTGTCTTCAGACCAGAGTGACACTGGGAATTATGGGTCCAAAGCAATTACTGTCTATCAGTGTAAAAGTAAATCTGTTTAGTGCACTATGTGGTGTAGCGGTTTGAGCATTGCATTATGGACCCAGGTGTGGTAGACTTAATGCTTAGAAGGCACTGCTGTCATTCCCTGAATCAGAGTACTTTAGAAATAAAACATCCATCCATCTGTATAAACAGTATGAAATACATTGCTCTATATATTGTCTCTCTGTACAGCATATTTGTGACAGTTCTCTGTAAAAAGCGCTATACAAAATAAATGTAATTGAATATTTTAAAAAGGTGAGTACTTTAATCAATGGACAAGGGGCTCTGCAAAATAATTCATGGCAATATTTGAATGAGTGAGAGCCACAATCCTCCCTTTCTTCAAACCTCCATTCTGCAAAGTGCAGGGTGGACTAAGTGGACAGAAAGATGAACATCTCCCAAAGAAACTAAAGGCCTGATTTACTAAGACCTTTAGCATGTGCAAAATCTTCGAATAACACTACCAATGATTGGTGCACAACAAATACCATGACCAATCATTGGTCATGTAATTACTTTTGTGTGTGCTAAAGGTTTTGTACACGCTAAAGGTCTTAGTAAATCAGGCCTTAAGAGTATAATACAGGTTTCCATTCACAGAAATGAAGAACCTTGTAATATGATACACATTCGAATCACAGCCATTATCCTGATTATGTTCACCAGCCTACACTCTATCGCTCATGCAAAAAAAAAAAACTGTGTCGCCCGAAAGGTGCAGAATCTGTGACAAAGTCACATTAGCTAGGCTATGGCACTCCTTCTAAAAGCAGTGATATGCCCCATGATCCAGAATTACATCCTGAACAACGCGGTGCCAATTGTGACTGGCAGTCCAGCAGGGTGGACCACAATGTTGCCCAGGAAAGAAAGGCTTCAACTGACATGGCATGCAGATCTCATTGCTCCAATCCTATGTGAAAAGGCCGGTGTGGGGTACAGGTTTTTGTTTTTAGCAACTACGACACCTGACACCTTTAGCAACTAGGACACCTGATTCTGGTCTTCATTTAAGATCTTGATAAGTAGAATCAGGTGTCTTAGTGCTGGGCTAAAACAAAACCCTGCACCCACACCGGCCCTTTTCAGATAAGACTGTACCAGTGCCATGGTTATTCAGACACCAGGGTTGCATTCTGAATGGCTCCCTATATGTTTTATAGTACACTATTTAGGGAATCGGCCATTTTGTAGGGTGTGCTAATTCTCAGTGTTCTCAATTGAGAATTCGGAAACCATCTGAATGGCCAATCCCCTAAATGGTGCACTATAGGGGATTGGGAGTGTATAGGGAGCCATTCGGAATGCAACCCGCATTAATTGCAGTCCTCTGTTGCAATGACCGAACAGTTCAGCTGCTGGACTGTGGTGGAGGGAACAAAAATCTGTGATTGGCAGTACCTGCCCTAAGAAGCAAGGAAGTCAGTAGACGGAGGTCTCAGCAACAGAACAGCACTCCACAGTTCTTTTTGGAAAATAAGTTGTAACACCTGTTGTGCCCCGTGTTAAAACCAACGAAGCTGTAAAACAGAATTCCCAAATGACTGTATATTAATCTTACATATTAAGACAAATAACAAATCGAGAGTGCTTACTGGCTTACTTTTAGTTATGGGAGCCCACCTCTCTTTCTTATGTAAAAGCATAAACTTGGTGTTTGTAGGCAAGCACAGGAAATAGGCTTCATCTTGCACAATGGTCCCATCATCCTCGAGCACCACTGTGACTGCAGTTTGAGATTCGAACCCCAAAGACTCACCACCTGCAGGTGGAATAGTGACAGTGAGTGCAAGTAAAACATGATCCAAGAGAACAAAAAGGAAAAATGACTTTCGTCCACATTTCTGACACTTGGGGCATAATAATTACGTAACTTCCTAAGAGGAATGTCGGTTTACCAGTGACGCCAGCTCAGCTAAATACATGCTCCATACTGCAGGCAGTGATCGACTGATTGCAAGATTTGGTATAATTTAAAACTAATCAAATGTATAAAGTACTTTTGTTCAAATACAGCGCCAGTTATACACATCCAGAAGATATAAATGTAATGGCATAAGAGTTCCAACCAAGGAAATGTTCAGGCGCAAAAAAATAACCCACTGAACTAGGCCTGCTGAATTTCTATATCCCCGAAAAGTGAATTATCCCCTTAGCAATTACAGGAGACTATAGATTTTTCTTTAGTTATAAACATTTTTTCAAATTTATAAATAGGCATATAGCTTACACATATTTAGTTTAGACACTTCCAAACGTAAGATAAGAATCGAAGGGCCACGCCTCGTTAGCAACATTCTTGGAACGAAGAGAGGGCGCATTTCTAAAAGCCGATCTGTCAAACTGACTCCCGGCCGGCATGTCCGTGCTGGTGAAACGGACTGCGCGGAATTCCAGGTGTTTTCGTAGGGAACGCTGCATACGCAAATGTATGCGACATAGCCTATTTATTTTAACTTCATAACATGAGATGAAACGCGTTAAAAATGCAAATCATTTTAAGAGTTGCAAATAATGTACACGGCATTCCTTTAAGCTTTGTAGCCGACGCTCTCGCAATACCTACTGATCCTGCATCACCTGGGCGGCTAAAGTAATTCGTTGAGTCACTACAACATCCGATCCCCCTTAGATGTATATTGGCAATTCTGCGCTGAAACAAACGCAGATCAGCCGAGACGAATGTTTCCCTTATTGTGTCCAGACTCGTAGGATTAATGAGTTTAATAGAATATCGTTATTATTTAAATTACAAAGTGGCTACATAGTATGACGGATATTTAACTACCACTTACCTTTCTCTTTTAGTTGATCCAAAGAAGGAACCACTAAACCATATGATTTTTGACGACTGTAGTTACAGACTTTGCAAGGTTTCAGTTCTGACATTACGATGTTATCGAAATGAAACTATCAATGGAAAGTAATCTAGGCAAGCTTTTTGTTACAAAATGGAAACATTCAGAAACCAATAGCTGCAGACAGCGTTTCCATCAAATACTGGCGTTGTTTCAACGGAGAGATGGTCTGGACTTCTGGGAGCTGTAGTGTATGCTGCATGAGGGAGGCTAAAAATGAGCACGCAGCGTGTAAAATATAGAAAAATTCTGTATAAATTAAAACCATTGATATTTATCGAATCCCACAAGCTATTCGTATATCGAAGCAAAGATAAATAAAAAATAACATATAGTAGCTACTCTACAGTTCTCTGCTGTAGGCCAATAAAAAACACTGGAAATGTTTCTTAAGTTCTATTGACGCAAGACCCGTCGTCGTACGAGACAACACAATACCACATTTGAGTTTCTTCAGTTTCTCGCCGAGAAAGGGCGGAGCCTATGCACGTGTTGTGCACGTGCAAGAACGCTTTGTATTGACATTGCCTGTACATTGTTTCAATTTTTAAAAAGTAGGGTTCGCCATCTAAAATGATTTTGTCTGTTGTTTTTAAAGACAATTGAAATGTACCCTTTTCAAACTACAAATGGAGAGACTCAAACTCTGGTTTAGCGTCTTCTGGGGCGAAGCTGAAGAGTCTGATACTTGAAGCTGAGTTCTAGAGTTTGCAAGCTAGCTTTCTCGTAGTCAGTAAAAAATCTTTGATAGAATGAGCGGTTGCTCTTCTTTCCATTAATATCCCTCACACAGCCCTGAATAGTCGATTTGGGGATGGGAAGGTCTGTACAGGCTGGAAAAAATGGCATCTTCTGAGCAACCTGAACAGCAGACACAGGTTACATTTTAACGCTTTCATTCCGCATTCTTTCACGGTTGAGTCGTACATATTGTTTCGGCCCATCCTTTGCAAAGTGTATACTCTCTCCATGGGAAACAACGGCAGCATTGGCGTCTTGTTTGTGTGAAAAAGTTCAATGGTTTTTTCTCCGGGTTTCTCGGTTGACAGGTGCAGGCCAAATACCTTTGCAAAACATTTCAACCAGTGCGTTCATAGCTGTGTTTTGATTTTTACAACGAGAGGAGGTAGTTAGTTGGATAGATAATACAACAGGCGTGCTTTAGCCGAATACACCACAACATGCGAGATAAATGAAGCTAGCAAGTTGTCCTGCTGCAACTGCCGCAGTCAAGATTCTCGAAAAGAACAACGGGGAAGTAATGCGACCTTTCATTTTGGCGCAACATTTTCCTCGCATTTCGACAGAATATTTTGTTTTGGAAACCTTGCCAACGATTATTGGCAAAATCAAATTTTCAAGCTCATGTTGGCGGATTCACGAGCTTTCTCCTAACTTCGGGGCGGCTGTAGCCTATATGTAACTAACAGGCTATTCAGAGGGGTCAAGTAAACCAAGCTCAAATATTTATTGTGCTGATGAAGGGTTTTTCTTGAAAGATTACGTCAGTAATTTCCACAAATACGTCATCATCTTGCAGGGTGCGTAACATTCTTTAGCGATGTAGAACTTCACGACTGGCATGTCATGAAGGGTTTCTATTGAAAGTTTTTTGGCTCCAGCCTTCAGCTTGATGTGGTCCATAGACTACACTTTAAGTAGCCCTATGGAAGCACGGATAGGTACACGTATTCTCGGGCGAAAAAACGATTTCAAACTGTACGAATAAAGCCCTACCTGGCCTCAAACTTAGTTCCAGATATAGGCTTAATATTTAAGATAACTTCCTGCAGTTACGGAAGTGTTGAAAATCTTTGTTGTCAAATGGTTTTAGCAGGGCCTGGGGTTTGGATGAACATTGTGCAGTGCAGGGCTATTATACGTGTACTCAAGCTCATAGAACATAGTGTATATCTTGGGGTCAGTGTAGTATAATCAGTGGTCGATTTGTAAAATATTTTTAAGGGGAATGGTGGTGTCTGTGATATCGCAGAAAACTATTAAAACAAGGGGGATGGAAAGGGTCAATGGGTGTTTTATGAAAGGAATGTTTTTTGCCCCAATTCTTTTAACTTTAATCAAATCCCCCTTCAAATCGACCCCTGGGTATAATGGAGAGGGAACTGTGCTTGCAACTGAAAGGTGGGGTTGATTCCTAGTTGGGGTGCTGACATTATACCCTTGGGCACGGTACTTAATCTGAATTGCCACGGTACTTAATCAAAAAAGAAAAAAAATAGATGATCTCTAAATCCTCTGGATGGGAGCATCTGTTCAGTGCAGAAATGTAATAACTTTAAAAACTTTTCCAGGAAACAAATGGCATATTTAAATGATTACATAAAATAGCCCTAGCATTTTAAATGTTTGTTCATATTCTTTAAGCCCTGTTTCTAAGCAACTGTGTTCCATCACATCAACTGCTAAATTTAAAACTACCATCGGGGTATTGTACATGTACAATTTCTGAGCAGCTTTGTGTAGTCATATGATATTCATTGTCCTTATATAGTTCTTTAAATTCACAGAAATGCTGTAAAAGAACAGTGTGTGCAAAAAGCACTCAGTTATTTTTAAAAAACCGGATTAAAGTACGTTTACATTTCTTAAGCATGTTGGTTGTAGGCTTAGGCTGTCAGTCTTACACTCACTCAGGTTGTTCATATCATTCTAGTGGTAGTGTTCTTCCAATGGTGATCACTTTCATTGCATGAAATCCTGCCTTCCTCAGCATGTCCCATTTTTGTACTCAGAACAAAGTTGTGTCGACTGAATGACGTATGTCTGTTGCATAACACTAGGCTATGTCTTAGAGAGATGTTTACATGAAGTTGACCTTTGACCTGTTAATATAAGCCTGTTGGGTCAGCTGGTTAATGCGTAGTATGTAGGTCTTTTCCTGATTGTGATATCAGCTTTGTCATATGTCCTGATTTAGAATTGGAACATACTGTATGGATTCAGCTATGCTAGGCGAAATGTTGCAGTGACCTTTATACATTGGTTTTGGGTCTTTATGTGAATTAAATAAACACAGCAAGTTCATTTGGTTTAAAGTAAATCTGGAAAGACTGCCGCAGCTGCATCGGTCATTCATCAGCAAAAGCAAGGAATTAAAAACCATGAGGTTTGAATAAACGGACCAAGTAATAACCGTTGAAAGTGCACCGTGCTGCCTGAGGATGAATGTCCAAGTACAGGCGTTTTCTGATATTTATGGGCCGTGTTTTGAGCGCTTAGTATTCACACGCTGAAACTTTGCGCTGTTTAAAATGAAAAATGTCTATCGCGGTGCTTACCACCGCAAGATAAAGTTTGTCTTCTTTACATACAAATGACTCGACGTCATTAACTTCAGCTGACTTTGTTTTGCCTACTGCTCTACGTGCTGCTGACCCCCAAACACTATTCAGTTAACTTCTCTGATATTACCTCCCCTCATTTTGTCCACTTGGTCTGCAGTCAGTACTCTGTTCTTGTGTGGCTGAAGCAGCATACCCGCTTCTCTGATGCACTACCAGGTTTTACACTCTACAAGCCACCTACCATACTACACAAAGGCTAGTACTGTTTGGAGGAGAGGCACGTCGCTCGCCCATGATGGCTAGTTTGTGTTCGATGAGTATCCAGGGGGCCCTAATTCAGTGGTAACCTGAGTTATCCAGGTTGCCTTAAGGGCCAACTTCACCCAATACATTTTTTTTTCCATAATCTATATGTGACAAAAAAAAATTATGCGTTTCTCGCAACTTGTGTAATTTGTGACAGTGAGTCAGGCTAGATATACAGAAATGCATTGATCTATAGCTCCATTTCTATTCTATTTTGCATGTTTGCTTTGAGTTTGTTGCAATGGTGGTCTAATGGCATGTATTCACCGTTCTCTTGGATGTATTAAGCACTTTTGCATTGCAATGGCAACAATAATTTGTTAGATTTTTACACAAAATGAACTGTGATCTTTCCTTATAAATGTTCTTTCTTTCCCAGACTACCAGGGCTTTGCTTGTTTTTATTTGTGGTGAAGAGCTAAAGAAATGCATTGTGGGAAGGGGGATTGTATTTTAGTTAGCCAGTTGAACATGAGGTTGCAGAGATAATGTCTTTTCGCTTGAATAATTGTCACATCTGCAAATAATATGCGGGCCTCTATGCTGTTGAATTTTTACTACAATAAGGCTGAATAGTCCAATATATTAAAAGTTGATTATGGGTACATTTCTGTGCCAAGCCCACCGCAAACCAGCAGTCATAATTATCTGACGAGAGATGACATAACTCAGAATATACGGAATGATAGACTACAGGTCTCAGCTTACAATCATGATGAGAATCCTCCAGAGCCCCTTTTTCTTGCGTATGATGGGAGATGAAATCCTATTTGTTATGCTGATTATCGCTATGATGTGGATAAACCCCAGTAAAAAAAAAAAAGATTGCATCTGTTGACGTTGATTAGGCCTGTATGTGGAGCCAACGCACAGTTGCAGCACATCACACTGATGTTTGTGAACGTATTGTCACTGATGATGTGTAGACCGTGCTGCCTAACCAGGATGTAATATTCTTAAAGGAACACACATAGCCCAATTAGAATGGCTGTGTGCTGCTTGCCTTGGCTGCTGCTGCTGCTGCTGCTGCTGTGGTTTTGGGTCCCGCTCCTCATCCTGCTCTCTCGTATCACCGCTAACTCATTGAGGGGAAACTGTACTCCATCCATTAAGTGGTAAAATTCATGTCAAATGTTTTCAATAGTGTCTCGGCAGTCATCCCTATCGGTCTGTCAGTGTAGGTCTAATCATTGTGGCATAAATCTTCAATTCACCAGTTCTTCACATATGATGTTTTTAAAATGAGTTTAAAACATTTTTTTTGTGTATTTCTCACCAGTTTGTGCCTCTCGAGTCACTGCTGTACCACACATGGAGCTGTACCTGAAAATGAGGCACGCCTCCTGCCTACCTGCCTGTCAGCCAGTGTGTATTATACACATTGCAGCAGGGCTAGTCCATATCTGGCCACCTCTGGGGGATAGAGGTGAGCCACGGTAGCCACGGCAACCCAAGGAACCTCGGCTGACTTAAACTTATATCTCGTGTGACAAAACCAGTCCTGTCCTGCCGCTGTGGACTGAGGACTCAGTCAAAAAAACCGACATTGCCTAGGTTTGAACCTGCAATGTCTGGGTCAGAGATCTCAGACTATTTTTGGTGCGTTTTCTGCACTTAAGTGCTTCATTGATGCCCTTGATTGGCTTAAAGAATCCCCACATTGTGTTTCAAAGGCTAAAACCGGCCGAGTATCGCGATGGAACCCACCAAACAAGCAGACGTTGCTGCACGCCAGGGTGGTAGTTTGAGATCCCTGGACTAAGCTGCTATGACGGAGCTCAAGCAGACGTTGCTGCACGCCAGGGTGGTAGTTTGAGATCCCTGGACTAAGCTGCTATGACGGAGCTCAAGCAGACGTTGCTGCACGCCAGGGTGGTAGTTTGAGATCCCTGGACTAAGCTGCTATGACGGAGCTCAAGCTGACGTTGCTGCACGCCAGGGTGGTAGTTTGAGATCCCTGGACTAAGCTGCTATGACGGAGCTCAAGCTGACGTTGCTGCACGCCAGGGTGGTAGTTTGAGATCCCTGGACTAAGCTGCTATGACGGAGCTCAAGCTGACGTTGCTGCACGCCAGGGTGGTAGTTTGAGATCCCTGGACTAAGCTGCTATGACGGAGCTCAAGCAGACATTGCTGCACGCCAGGGTGGTAGTTTGAGATCCCTGGACTAAGCTGCTATGACAGAGCTCAAGCAGACGTTGCTGCACGCCAGGGTGGTAGTTTGAGATCCCTGGACTAAGCTGCTATGACGGAGCTCAAGCTGACGTTGCTGCACGCCAGGGTGGTAGTTTGAGATCCCTGGACTAAGCTGCTATGACAGAGCTCAAGCAGACGTTGCTGCACGCCAGGGTGGTAGTTTGAGATCCCTGGACTAAGCTGCTATGACGGAGCTCAAGCTGACGTTGCTGCACGCCAGGGTGGTAGTTTGAGATCCCTGGACTAAGCTGCTATGACGGAGCTCAAGCTGACGTTGCTGCACACCAGGGTGGTAGTTTGAGATCCCTGGACTAAGCTGCTATGACGGAGCTCAAGCAGACGTTGCTGCACGCCAGGGTGGTAGTTTGAGATCCCTGGACTAAGCTGCTATGACAGAGCTTAAGCAGACGTTGCTGCCCGCCAGGGTGGTAGTTTGAGATCCCTGGACTAAGCTGCTATGACGGAGCTCAAGCTGGCGTTGCAAACTGAGCCAGTTGGCAGCCTTGTCCACATAATTTTGAGGTGGCTCAGCTCTGATATTAATGAGAACCCTTACCTCATGTACACGCTTCACTTACGGGACTTTGTGCTCGCATCCCCATGTTTACACGGGTTGTTGTAGTCGATAAACGAGTAAACAAGCAAACAAACAAGTAATGGGTGGCGAATCCACAGGCTTGTGCTGAGTGCTGGCGGGCAGACGCTAATGTTGTAATGACAGCATGGGATTAGCATACCTTTTTCCATCTGACCTGCCTGGAGAATGGGCTATTGTACTGCGGAATGTGGTAGGTTACCCTGCGCACAGTCGACTGGGATCAGTTTTTAACGTAAACACCTGTGGCTTACCCACGGTGTCACTGACCGATAGATGTATATTCACTTAATACAGTAAACCTCAAAGGCTGTGTTACAGTCAGCAGTACCTATTTTTATTTTCTGTAATTAGTTGAATTAGAAGGAAAATGTTTAATTCAGCTAATGGACATGGATGTGAAACCTGAAATTTCATTATGGCTAGATAAATGTCCCAGTGCTTTTGTAAGCATCCATAAACGTGGGTGTATGTATTAAATATATAAGATTTATTACTTTTTAATGCGGTGCATTTACTTGAGTATGAGAATGTGTTATTAATCTGCAGATGCAAACGAGGGGCTCAACTCAAAATAAACGCACAGAAATGGGTGGGTTATTAAAAAAGTCATACAGCACAATGTTTTCTTTCTCTTTATATTCCCTGAGCATATTTGCCGTGTTCAAATGACCTGATTCAGAATAAACCACAAGCTTTTCTCAATGCTTACATAATTCAATGTTTGTTCTGAAAGTCATTAAAGGTCCCAATAGCAAAGTCTTAGTACCATATAAAAAAAAAATTCCAAAGTCATATGACAATTATAATATGAGAATATATAGTTTTTTATTAATAAAACAGACAGACAGTGTCTTTTTTTCCCATCAGTGAAAACCCAATAGTTTTTATCTCCTGTGGAACAGACCTGAACATTTTAAGTGGATTGTTCTGGAAGTGATTTCCACATAAAAATGGAAGACTGAAGTACTCCAGTCTGGTCACTACAGGAGGCCCAATACTTGTGAACATTAAGCAAACTTGTTTTATTCTGGAAATGTAAACATCCAAGGGATTGCTATTTACCTGTCGTCATGGTTAATCTTAGCTATGGACATATTTGTCTTCAACAAACACTCTGACAAACACATCTGAAATTGATTCCAAACCTCCAACCCGATGTGACACAACATCCAATCAGTCATCAACCTGGTACGAGGTGGAAAACAAACATATAGTATCTTCTAACTTTTGAAAAGTAAATCTATTTCATATGCAGTAACTAAAATAAATATTAATGTGAAGTTTAAACAACTTAATTTTCTGATTGTAGATAAAAATGCAGGTAAAAACTGTACATGCGATCAGTGGTATTGTTGTACAACATTCCTAAAAATATATACTTCTGGACATAATGCTTTAATACGTAATTCTGTGCTGCACCCTAGATTAAATAATGGGTGCCACATGTTTGGCTCTTCATATTTCTTAAGTTTTGAGGTGGCAGTGTAGCATAATGGTTTGGGAACTGGGCCTGCTACTCTGAGGTTGTGGGGTAACTTCCTGGGTCCGACACAGCCATTGTACCCTTGAGCCAGGTATTTAACCTGAGTTGATCCAGCTGTATAAATGGATTTTATGTAAAAGAATGTAAACTGTGCAAATAGATTTAGATAAGAGGTGCATGCTAAATGCCTGTAATGTAATGGGTAGCTAAAGCTTTGTTGTGGTTGTTGGGGAGGGCTGTGGTTCCAGTCTAATCTACGGGACTTTGACTTCCAAGAGCAAGGTGCAAAGAATTCAAACAACTTCCAACTTCTTTTCAATAGAGCAGCGTTCTGCACCTAAAACAATATTGTAGCACAACCCAATGTGAATGAAAAAGTATTTAGTTATGACAAGAGCTTCCTTTGCAGTGCTTCTGGGTGGCTTATCTTGTTTAGGCGCTGTTCCAGTGTGTGGATGGGCCCATGGTCTGGTATTTGTTAAGGCACTGTTCTAGTGTGTGGATGGGCCCCACCGTCTGGTATCTGTTTAAGCACTGTTCCAGTGTGTGGATGAGCCCCACCGTCTGGTATCTGTTAAGGCACTGTTCCAGTGTGTGGATGGGCCCCACCGTCTGGTATCTGTTTAAGCACTGTTCCAGTGTGTGGATGGGCCCCACCGTCTGGTATCTGTTAAGGCACTGTTCCAGTGTGTGGATGGGCCCCACCGTCTGGTATCTGTTAAGGCACTGCTCCAGTGTGTGGATGGGCCCCACCGTCTGGTATCTGTTAAGGCACTGTTCCAGTGTGTAGATGGGCCTCATGGTCTGGTAATGAATTCAGAATGTGTTGTGCCAGTACTAACTGTTGTCTGTGTTACAAATCTGACCCGATTGAAAACTGACCCGAGGGATTTGTACATAGAAAAACAACCCAGGGCAATTTTTCTAGAATGGAAAACTGACCCCCCCACCAAGATATTTAGAAAATGTGAAATATTCTCATGAATTATGACCATGTAAAATATTTTAATTGAGGGGTGAAGCATATTTCCTAATGTATGTATGAAAATGCATGATCATGTATGAATTAAAGTATGGTGTTTTTTTTCTATAGCATAGAAACATGACCCTTGTGTTGTGATGGGAAAATATATATTTATATTTATTATTATTAATTATTAATATTTATTTTGGTATAAGGTAAAATTTTCAGAGCATAGAAATGTGTTTATATACTCACGTTTTATCAGTGGGGTCACTATAAGGGGTGGGGGTCAGGTCACTTTTCCATGGGGGTCACTTTTCTATCTGACACTGGCAGCCCTGCAGGGTGAAGTTTACTTGTACTAGCCAGGGAGGGAGCTGGGCTATAGCTGGCTGTTTTCACAACGTCTCTTTGCACACCAGTGAACCCTGCTGGTCGATCGGGTCCTTAGGATTAGCCTGTTAAGCTGAACAGGAAGTGTCTTTCTCTGACTCGCGTCTGTGCAAGCCCGTGTTCTGTTCTGTACTGTGCTGTGATGAGAAGAGCCGCTTGACGTCACAGCCTTTAGAGGAGAGCACAAGCTTGTCTGCAGACGTCTCCTGTACCCAAGGTGCATTGCTCTGTCTCACTTCTCATTGCCGGGAATATTGCGGCACAGGTGGATAAAATGGAAGGAATTTAATATGGAGGAAGTTAACGACAGCTGGTGAAGTCACGGCAAGATATCATGCTTAGTTTAATTGTGGGGGGGATGCTTGTGTTCACGTAAAATCGGAAGGAAATTACAGAAAAAATTTATCTAGGAGGAGATCTCTATCAGCAGGGCAGAGTGTGGCTATCGGAGGTCGAGGTTTCAGAAGTATTTGCAGTTGATTGGTCTACTGTCATCATCTAATTTGCACCTGTGTGCATATGAAAGTGTATGTGAACAGCAGGTCAACAAAACTGGATGTAAGATAAATAAATAAATGAAACTAAAAACTTGTGTGTAAAAGTAGCAGTGGCCACGTGACTGGATGTTTGAAACTCGTAACCCCCAATGATTGATGCTGTTATTAATTATTCAGTAATTATTCCGTAATGCAGCATGAAATCTTGGGGTAAACTGCAGTACAGTTCCTCGCCCCTTGTTCCCATCTTGAGTTTCGGGGCCTGCCTTCAATGTACCGCCGTTGAAAATTTGCCCCCCCCCCTCGGTTATTGCAATCCGAGTGGCGACACGGGGCAACGCAACACTTGAGAATGGTTGCGCCTGTCGCGGGCCTACGGTGGCCTTTCTAACCGCGCTCGTGTTCCCTGGTCTGTGTTACAGCAGGACAGGATAATCAAGCTCCTGACTGAAATCTGACAAGTTGGTGAAATTAAAGACGCCTTCGCCCCACACGCGAGCCAAAGAAATCCAGCTCCATTCAGCTGCGGTTAAGCAGGGAAGCGCAACATTACAGAGAAATGTTTGTGCTGCCCACAACTCACTGGTTTTAAAAAACACACACCACTGTACTGGGGAAAATTACTGTGATGTGGTGACACCCTTGTGGCGGCCATTTTTCTGTGTATTATTTAGAGTTTGTCTCCATTCAGTAGAATCTCCAAAATGTGTATTCTCATAATACAGGGCTTTTCAACCCTTTCTGATCCAGGGACCCCACCCACACTCAAAGGCATCCGGAGGACCCCCATCATAAGTTAAAGATGGTTATATTTAAAAAATATATATATTTTGAAATATTTTTCCAAATCTAGTCATTGTATATCAAGTCTGGCCAGGGACTCCCTATTGAAAACTCAGGCCATAATAGATCCTGTTAACCATGTTATGTACAGGAGTGTGGCAGTGTACATGTATGTGTACATGTATGTGGCTGAGAATGTGGAGGCCCTGCTTTGTCCGCTCAGCCACCCAATCCTAATCCTAAAGTGTTGAAGGAATTCCAGGCTATTGTAAAGACCACATAGGGTATGGCCTGTGAGATTGTTTCATGTTTATGATAAGGGTGCTTATAGCTTGTTATGAGGTTGCTAGGGCGATTTCTCAAATTGTCAGAGTCGGCGAGTCTTCCTCCATGCGCACCACGGAGTCAGATGGAACAAAAAAACAAAACGTGTGGATATAATTCTGGGTTCACCTGCGATTAGCTGTCCCCAGCCATTACCTCGGTGTCTGCCTCTTCACCGTGGGGACTGTTACTAGGATACGGGCTGGGACGAGGCCCTTGAGGCAGACATGGCCTGTTCTGCACAGAAAGATATTGTGCAAATTACATGTGTATTTATATGCTGATAATAATGTTAAAATGTCATTCACTAAATTTTGGGTCCACTCCCACTGACTGTAGGGGGCCTGGATTGTCCAGTGATGACGCTCAAGTTCTCATCGTACTTTAGTCTGTCTTGGTCTCTTTTAAATACATTTTTTGGCGATTAAGCGGTTTATTAGGAGCATGTAAACCTAAAAAATGAGCAAACATATTTTACACACTACAAAGAATTTAAACTCGTTATGCTGCCTAATATATTCTAAATGTTGTACATAGATAGGTTAATCATAGAAGATGTCTACAGTTATTGTATTTATCTGAAATATTTGCACATAACTTCAGCCAAATGTCCAGGTAAAAAAAAAAAAGAAACTGAACTGTGTTCTTGTTTGATGATGAATGTGGAGGATGGAGCAGTCTGAAAGCATTGCCTGAGTCAGTCCAGCAGATGGCGCTCTAATTTAAATCTCTCATTTTTCAGGCTGGCTCTCCCATCAGAGACGATGCTGCCCCTCGAGAGCCGCTGGTAAGGCAACACCCTGCACAGTGTACACAATGACCGGGTAACACCATGCAGTATTAATGACCCACCTGGTATTATATGCCTTATGTCTGCAAAACACACTTAAAATGCACTCAGTCACCCATCATAAGGATCGTTCTCTATCCATTCTATATTCATGGCCATAGAGCGGCTCTAGTTCATACCTGCTCAAATTTACGCAATGTCTCTGTTGTAATAGAGTTTGTAAGTGACGCATCTGTCTGTCTATCTGTCCATCTGTCTATATCTCTATCTATTTACGTGTCTATCTGTGTATTTTCAGAGCAGGATGTAATGAAGTATTATGTATAAATGGGATTTGGGCTTTTACCTGTTTTAAGACAGAAGTACAATGTAAGTGGCTTTATGTCAAAATGAACAGAGGCTCCAGCCGGACGAAACCCAAAGTAAATTGAAGGTGCATTTGTGTCACTCTTCTGTTCTGGCTCTTTGGATATGGGGGTTGTTCTCCACACACAGGCAGCATAGAGGCTCCCCAAAAACAGGCCAGCGTGCACTGCGGGGTACGTGCGAGCATCGCCACGTTTCCCTACGTGTCCCGTTCACTCCTCTTTTCAACGTGCCGAACGCATGCACTCCCGCCCTGTCTCGTTTAATCCGCGCACGGTGTTTATTCTCCGTGCCTTTAATTTATCGCTATGAGCGCCATATCCGAGCACTCTTTGAGCTCTCCGCTGAAAAGCAGAAAAATAGCCATTATTAAGGTCTCGATTCCAAACGGGATGACAAGTTGTCCTCCCCCACCCTGTCTTTGATGAGCTGCTCTTGCCCAGTTAAGTGGATTATTACAGCGCGGCATAATTCGTGTCACAAGACATTATTTGGATGAGGTGAATAATTGAAATTTGTGTCTGAAAGGATTTCAGCTGGATGGGTGTAAGGAGACTGCTGGCGGGGTTCGGGGTCGTCTGCGCGGGGAACACCAGTCACGTTAACAGGTTCTGACTCACCTTGGCGGGAACGGCGCGCCCTCTTTTGCGACGGGGCGGCCCAGGCCGGGGGGTCGGGTGGGTGATGGGGGGGTGGGTGATTTGCGGGCAGGTTTGGCTGGCGCGTAAATGTGGCGTTTCAGCGAGAGCACTCGTCGCTTCAAGCTCTGACATTTGCCTCTAGGGCAGTCCATCCTCTGTCTCTCCATCTCGCTTTTCTCTCTCTTTCTCTCTCTCACTCTCTCTCACTCTTCCCTTTTCTTTTGCTCTGTCTCTCCCTCCAACAGTGGTACCTTGCACACTTTTTCAACTATGACCCACAATCTTTTGCTGATTGTGTGCTGATTGGGCAGTGTGCTGATTGGGCAGTGAGGTGATTGGGCAGTGTGCTGATTGGACAGTGTGCTGATTGGGCAGTGTGCTGATTGGGCAGTGTGCTGATTGGGCAGTATGCTGATTGGGCAGTGAGGGGATTGGGCAGTGTGCTGATTGGGCAGTGTGCTGATTGGGCAGTGTGCTGATTGGACAGTGTGCTGATTGGACAGTGTGCTGATTGGACAGTGAGGTGATTGGGCAGTGTGCTGATTGGACAGTGAGGTGATTGGGCAGTGTGCTGATTGGGCAGTGAGGGGATTGGGCAGTGTGCTGATTGGGCAGTGAGGTGATTGGGCAGTGTGCTGATTGGACAGTGTGCTGATTGGGCAGTGTGCTGATTGGGCAGTGTGCTGATTGGACAGTGTGCTGATTGGGCAGCTTGGCATGGCCTGTGGTGCCAGTGAGGAGTGGGGGCCGGCGTGCGGGGGCCGGGCCTTTGCATCCCGCAGTTGGTGGGGTGGGGTAGAGGGGCGGGGCTGCCGCACAGCTGCCCCTGTGGGATGGGGACCCCAGCTGCCCCAGCCCGCTGAGCCTCTACAGCGCGCTTCAAATATCACCGGCCTCCTGTTGAAAGAGTTGGGAGGAGGGGGGCGGTATGAAATAAAAAAAAAAGTTGTCAAAAGAACATTCCGGTCTCACAGCAACTTCAAAAGCTCCTCTTCCCCAGGATATTAAGCGACTGTGATGAAAAATTTAGTGAGCGTTAAAGAAGGCGCTTTGAAGTGATCTGTTTTGGCTCAGAGTCTCAGAGTTTCCGGAGCCCCTCTGCTTACACCACCTCACTGTATAAAAAAGGAAAACACACACACACACACACACATATGTATACAAACACACACACACACACATGCATATGTATACAAACACACACACACATGCATATGTATACAAACACACACACACATATGTATACAAGCACACACACACATATGTATACACACAGAAACACAAACACACAATCAGGATAAAACAGTTCTGCTTTCTGCTCTCTTTCTCTTTCTCTCTCTCACTGTCTCATGCTCTCTCTCTCTCTCTTTATCTCTTCCTCTCTCCCTTTCTCTTGCTCTCTTTCTCTCTCTCACTGTCTCTGGCTCTCTCTCTCTCTTCCCCCTCTTCTCTTCCTTCCCTGCCTCTATCTGCTCATTCTCCTGGCTGGCAGAACCCCCCCCACTAAAGACATCTGTTGCTCATATGTTGGTATTGAAAAAGTATTTCCATTCTGCGGGGGTGTAAAAGACAATATCAAACAATGGCGATGGCAGGAAGTCAGGAGACCCCTTTGAAGTGACCCGCCGAGACCCGTGGCCGTTTGTTCAAAATTCTGGACTGCGGGCTCATAGTTTCCACACTTCTGTTTTTGCTGTCGTTCAGGCCTTTGGAAATTAATATTGGGAATATTGGGACTGTGAATTATTCAGAGGAAGGGGGCAAATGGCGGCTAATAATGGCTGCGAATGGGTGCTCCTCATCGTGGAGGAAAAGCACCGCTGCAGTTTAGCCAGCCGGGGGAATCGTCCGAGCGCCTTTTCCTTTTTTCTCCTCTTTGTTCATTACTTTAATTGTAATTGTAATCCTTTATTGGAGGTGCCTCCAGTAAAGGTGAGTTATGGTCGGCGCGGGAGCGCGAGCCGCGAGGATATTTCATGATTATTGGAGAGGACGGTCACTAGGTGGCGGCGAGCACTTTGGCGCTGCTGTAATTGCCGGGGTGAGAGGCGCGGTGAGGGATCGTGCGCACGTGGGCCCAGCTGCCTTTTTACACACACTGACATCACACAGAGGTGGCGAAGGGTCGCTGCTAAGTTTTAAAGATGTAGGCCCACGCTTTTTGGGTGGCGTCAGGCGGCATGCACCCTCTGAGTGTGCACTCCGCGTTACTCCGTCAGGATCAGGGTGTAGCGACGCTCTCTCAGGGTGATAAAACGGCAAAATTAAAGCTGGGACGAGTGAAAAAGCCACTTTAAACTGGACTTTGCCCCCTCCCCACACACACACACACACACACACACACACAGACACACCCACACACCGCACCGGATGTTGTATGGCGGTGGGCCACGCCCTGCTTTTTCGCGACGGGTCCTTGCCGGTGACATTAGGGCGGCGGTCGCTCGGACGTGGCCCCGCCGGGGCCCGGCGCTGGTGATCCCAGCCTAATGACGTGCTGTTGGTAGCGGCTCCCGTGCGTCTCGGCCCGTTCCAGTCACTGCTTAATGATACAGGAAGGGCCTGCTGTTTTATTGTTGCTGTGTTGCAGTTTTATCCCCCCCCCCCCCCACTCCACTCCTGGCTCCTCAGGAGGACTCTGTATGAAATTTTCACTGTCATGTCCAAGGACGAGCAGCGCAGGGTCAGCTAATTGCTTTTATGATTATGATTTCACGTCAGATTTATCGTGCGTGCTCCGAGCGCTTTCTCGCGGCGCGCGGAGGCTCTGCTTTTGGAAAATTAGTTTACGGCTCCTGGCTCAGACTTCTTGTTGGGGTTACGCTGCTTTGACTCATTACTCCAGGATGGAGGTGAATCACGCTCTCTCTCTATTCCTGTAAACCTTGCCCACCACTCACAAATTCCCCCCCCCCTTTTGGCCACAAGAACATGCTTTTTGAGTCTTGCTTGTTTTTCGTGGCGTCTTTTTTTTCTCTCGAGTTTGTGATTAATTTTGTAGCGACAGAATGCCTGGCGCATGAAGAAGGAATGACGCAAACCCGGAAGGTTCTTTCTCTGTTTGAATTGTAAACTGGGGTTTCCCCCAAACCTTCTACATATTTAACATTTGGTGTCATTTTTTCCGCTAAACTGTAAATTGCCTGCATTTTCAAGTAAAGTTCAACCGTGTATTTTCTGAGACGGAGGTCACGGACCAGACAGTCTCTTTTTGCGTTGTATTTCGAGAAGAACAGAATTAGGGTTTCCAATTCCTCAGTGATGCAATTCACAAGGTCTTATGGCCAGGGATTTGCCCCAATGAAAATTCTGCCCCTTTCAAATAATTCTCTCGTACTCTACAATCTGGTGCAATTAGCGCATATTTTATACTAATTTTTGGCCAATTTAGCCAATCTACATGTTAAATCCAGCAGTTTGTCCTCAGTGTCCTTAGCCGCTGCTCACTCTGAAGACAGATTTGCTATGTTGGCAGCACAGGACAGAGCTGTGGAGGAGTCTTTTGGGCCAGAACACCCACTAATCTTATTGCGTGAGAAGAATGCAATTATGCATTAGGCAGACGTAAAATATACCAGTCAAAGATGACTAGACTGTTCTGTTGTGTGAAATTTGGTTGTAAATCAGTCACTCTGGGAATTTACGCAGACAATTTAATAACTCTGAATCTTGAAGGTTAGGTTTAAAAATAAACCGCGCAGAGAAAAGCAGTAGTTTATTATTTTTAACCTTCTCTTAGCAGTCGAGCACTCCAAAAAACAGCTGCGCATTCTCACCGATTCACAAACCTATATATTTTTTGTTGCAACGTGTTCTTTATGTGGAGAATGGCAACACAATTGTACTTATAAAACATTGTCTTTGAGTTTAGACTAAGTCTGCAACTAAGAGAGATGACAAACATGAAATGTTCAAGCCAGGCTTTAGAGGGAGATGTTTGCCAAGGGATGTGCATGATTCAGGATCAATAAAAATATGGCTTTTTATAAGTTAAACTTTTCCAGTATCCTGCTGTAGATGTGTCCCACACAAGTGCATTGGGTTCAAGAAATGCGCTTTATAAATTTGATTAATTATAATTATTGTTATTAAGTGCCTTCATGAATTAAGAGATGGTTCAGGTTTGAACCGAGTGACCTGGTGTGTCGGACTGAACGACGTCTCGCATCTCAACACAGATGTGTTGCCACGTGTGGACCGTCTTGATTTCTCAGGGATTCAGTTGTGAAATGATGGCCCCATGAGGTAACAAGAGGTCAGAGGTCACCGGAGATCCTCAGGGGAGGACCAGTAAGGGTCCTAAAGAGAGAGAGAGGGATGAGGTCACAATTGAAAGGCGACCGTGGAGGAAGCGAACGGCCACGAACGGGGGGGGGGGCGGCGGCGTTGGGTCTGCGCAGTAGGTGGACACAGCTGCCTCTCACGACACATTTCTGGGAGTCGGATGGGTCGTCCTGGAACACGCAACATTTTAATAGAACGTTTGAACCCTCGTGGGAAGGTCCAATTAGATTTGTCAGATGAGTCAAAAGCTATCAACATGAGAGGTTTCTCCGGGTGACTCACGACCAGCACGTCTGTGCCACAGGGCTGGTTCACCAGTAACTTCTACTGGGGCTGCTAATCTGAGCAAGTGGCACCAAGCCCTGCTCCTCCCCCCTCCCCCAGCAACAACACACCATCAGCACCACGGAAGTCACTCTAATTGCAAGCTCTGGTCTCGTATCAAAATGTAAATTTGTGCTGTATGCTAACGCATGTGCACATTGTATGTTTCTTAATGAAGAGAGCAGTGAGTGGGGGGATGTAGAGCATAGGGGATATGAGATATACGGGAATAAAATTCACAATTCTGTTATGGATTTATTGCAGTTAAAACTGCAATTTTAAAGAAAATAAATTTCAGGCTTTTGGAAATATCGGTACCGTTATTCCAACCTTTTCACCGCATAAACCAAATGTAAATCATACATATTTTAGTTTTACAGGTGCAGCTCAAAAAATTTGAATATCGTGAAAAAGTTCAATATTTTTTATCACTCATTTCAGAAAGTGAAACTCATATATTATATAGATTCATTACACATAGAGCTCTTGAATCACAGGGCGTAGCTGGCACGTAGAAGCCAGGGCCTGTTAGTGCTGAAATAGCCCTCCTGCAGTGGCTCACTGCTAGGTATGCCCCCTGTACTGCCGATCCCAGAGTCCCCGGCGACAGCGAGGCTTCCCCTGTACCCAGCAGCCTGACTGGTTGGGCTGGTTAACAAGCAGTGTTCATGTACTGTCAGCCGGGTACATGAAGGTACCCTGCCATTGTTTATGGTGCTTGTGGTAGTGGCCTGACTGTAAGTGGTTTGTGATTGAGGCCTCAGTGTGGCTCTGCTGATGAATGTGTGTAGAGTGTGTCCCTGCAAGGCTGCATTGCATTGTGTGTTGTAGAGCACTGTGTGAGATCCACTTGGGAATTCTGTTTTAGATTTTTTAAAAACATTTCCAGAACATTCTGTGAAGTCCATGTCCCAGCCGCAGACTTATTTCTTATTTCTTCACATATTTCAGCTCTGTGATTATGCAAAATTTATTAGTTTAATTTGTATGTAGAGTATACTTGGAGACTTTTTAATTCTTACAAATGCATTTCTGTAAACAATATGGCAGCAGAACTGTAATTTCCATTCTGCTGTGACTTAGTGAACTGTGTCATTATACAGTTTGCCTGAAAGATGACAGAAATACGACACAGTTTTTAATTACAGCGCAGGGGTTTTTTTTTTTCTCCTGACACATCTGGGAAGCGGTCTTCATTGGATTGCATGTATGCCCAGAACATACCAGCTTTTCACTGTCTAATTGCAGCCACTCAATTTTATGAAAGCTACTCTCCCCAGTCTCCCCTCCAATCCCCCCCTAGCCCGTGTCCAGAATCACGCCTGTGCCAACCCTCACTTTCTGTGTGACGGGGAGTCTCAGAGTCTCCCCTCTCAAGGCTGCTCATATTTCTCCTGGCCTCCAATGTCACTTTCAAGGCATAATTACACAAGTTGTGTTGATTAGTGTAAGAAGCAATTATGCCAGCTTTCCACCGTAAATGAGGAACGTGATGGCTCCTGACTGACGGGAAACATCCCCACTTTAATAAGTAAATGACTATGGTAATTCAGGTATTCAGACCCCTTTGATTTGTCAGCATCTTTTTCGTTTCAGCCGTGTCCCCTAATTTTAATGAACAGGAGACTGATTGAGTTTTTTTTGTTTTGTTCCCCACCCCCGCTTCTTTTTCCCTTTTCTTGCCTTCTTGTAACCGGCAGCTGTCGGGAAGCCTTCTCCCACTCCAGAATGAATAAGTTTCATATTGAAATGTTTGGGACCAACAGCGAGGCTCTGATTTAGAGGAGCTTGATTAAATAAGTAAGTGCCTCGGCACGACGGGAAAGCTGCCGTTTATTTTTCTTTTTTTTTTCTTTTCCGCGGCCTTACTTTAGAGCGAGACATTATTTTTAGAAGTCTGAGAAATCGCGGGAAAACGATCCTTAATTGACACATTGGGAGTGTGCTTTATCTGGGCTCCCAGTAAGTTATTAGCTGTTAATTCATCTGCCGGCTCCCCTGCAGCGCCGGTTATTTGTTTAAATCGGGGGATTCCCACGGTGCGTTTGTAACTACACCACCGAAATGCCTCTCTCTATAATTATTTAACATTACACGCTGGCTTAAAATGGTTATCAGTTGGGGAATATTAGCCGGGGACGAGGAAAGTTATTTAATCAGGGATGAGTCTCTTCTGTGTCTATATCCGGGAGGGGTGGTTAGCTTCATGGTTTTTCTGTGAAATTGACTCATATCTTCTTTTTTATTGGACCGAGAGTGTGTTCAGCATGATTTCCTTGAGCCGGAGAAAAGAGGCCTACTTAGACTTTTCTACAGCAGGGGCTTTCTCAGATCGTTCTCAGTTCTCTGGGACGACTTTTTGCCTGCAGTTTTCGGCTAAAAAGATTTCAATACGTCGCCTCGCTGTTATTGTTAAACACACACAAACACAGCAATTAAAATGTAAATGATTAGATAATAGTTTTAGTTCTCTTGAAAAATATCCTGCGTTTGCACATTTGACCCAGGGAAAGGTACTTGTATACTTATCATGCAGAAGATCAGGTTAAGGGCCATTAATATTGCTGGTAGATGTTTTTATGATTATTTATTTTTTTAACAGTGCTGGTGGATTTACTGTATAATTTTGGTGTTTTTTGTAAAACGCTGCATTTAACAATGGAATTTTCTAGAAGGTAAGTGATTCTGTGAGGGTTTGACTGGTCTATTGCATAGTGCTTATGGCTTGTGCACTGAGCAATATCCACAGTCTCCAAAATGTAGGGCAACATGCAAGAGCAACCTACACTATGTGTCTCTTTACCTGAGTTTAATTTTCAATAACACATTAATTATTATTATTATTATTATTTTTTTTTACAGAGTAGTTGTAATTTGAAAATGTAATTTTAAGCTCCAATTCGGTGTCGGATGAAACGGTGACTGTACGGTGAAATGAGAACGGTTCGGTGGGAGAAGGGTTCTAAGTGCTCTTGTAAAACAGAAGGCTTTCTTCCTGCTAATGCAGGAAACCCCCACGCGCTCACACACATGTGCAGAAGGAATATAATAAAATAATTTGCACTTGCACTTCACTATCCCAGCTGTAATTTATATGGATTGAATGAGTGCTGCATTGTGGAAAAGCATGAGTGGACCAAACACTCATTTGTCACCTCTAATAAATGTTGGAATGTAAATTATGAAGTTATGCTTCAGAATGTAAATGCACTTTATTTCAGTTCTTTAATGCGGCTCTCCTTCCAATACATTAAAGGAAGGGGGTGGGGGGAGTTAACATAAAAATTCTGACTCTTTTCATAATCAATAATAAACACAAAAGACCGTGGATGGGGAACATTATAAAATATCTGAAGTCTAGTTCATAAATTATTGCTTGAAAATGGGCTTGTACACTAAAAATGTAAATACATTAATGTTATTAATAATGTAGTGACTAATAGTTCTATCAGGACTGTAATAGTGCTTTAATGGAATATGACAGCAAGAATGTATTACTGTTCTTATGTTTAGACGGGACCCCACAGGCCATTTATCAGTGTTTTTTAAGCACACTTTTTTGATTATTTTGTTAAACTAATTGCTCAATTTTCTCCAACATCTTATGTTAGAAAAACGTAATAGATATTAATTAATACTTGCCAGTTTTCCTGGTTTGATGAAAAAGAATGAAAGGGAGCCGCTAATGGGTTTTTAGCGTTTCTCAACGTGTGGCGAGCGGAGATTACAGCTCTATCAGCGGGGATCGGAGGAAGCGATAGCGCACTGTCAACGAGACTGGATTGAAGTGTGGAAGAAGGGATGCTTCATTAAACTACACTTCAGAAAACTCCAGGAAGTGGGGTTTTGGGGTTCATTTCGTGGTGGGGGGAGGGGTGCTGCATTTCTCAGAAATACTATTGCTAAATTTATTGTTATTTATTTATTTTTTATTTTATTTAATTTTTTGAAGATGTCCTCCAGGAACTGTCTTGGTGAAACGTGAACGTTCTGGAATCCTTGAACCGGTTCGACCCGCGGCGGTTCCGCTTCGGTGATGACCCCGGTCGCTACCGACGTCTTGACATCACCTGTTGCTGCTTCCGGCTTCAGCACTAGGGGATGCTGTAGCCAGCTACCTGCAGCGCTGATTAAAAGCAGCGCTAAGGGCCAGGACCACGCCCTCCCTTAGATTTACTGTACGCTGCATGACTCCATTTCCCATGCGCCTGGGAAAGAAGTTCACTGCAACGACTTGCAAACATAAAGTCGGCTCGACCTCAGGGCGCTTTTGAGAGCTATTTTTTATTTTTTACATATTTACAGAGGGAAACTATTTTCACCAAGACGCCAAGGTTTTGCTAACTAGACGATACGTTTTTTGATACGTGCTTCTGTGCTATTTTCGTAATTCTGTCTACAACAGTGACTCGAGCACCTTTTTCTGCTCGTCCCTCCCGACGTGACCGTTACACGCCCGTTTTTACGCCATTTTTTTCCCACACGGTCTCTGGAACGGTCCTGTAATCTCAGAACAGTACTCTGCAGTTTATGAGGCAGCACTTGGCGGGAGATTTCCGCACCCAAAGGCAGTCGTAAGAGATGGAACGGCTGTCATTAAGGTGCGGCCAACTGCCGGCCAGTGTTTAAAAAAATCTTTAAAAAAAAATAAAATAAAGGCTCACACAGAGACGTACACATTCCATGAGGCACTGGCACGACGACACAATTATGGCACACCTGGACGGGCTCCGTAGTGCATGCGTTTAATTGGCAGTGTGGTTGGAACCTTTGTTATTTATTTCAATGGGGCAGACAGATGGACGTGGATGTTGTTTTGCTGTGTAATTCCATTGTAGCTACCCCACCCCCTCCTCTCTGGGCCAGATGCACTGTGTTGTGTCTTTTTAAATTTTATTATTTTTTTGTCTCTGAACAGTTGTGCGAGTTGTTTTCTAGTCACAAGGGAACTAGATTTGGACATTTGTACGAGAGCAGCGCTCAAACATGGATCCGTTGTCCCATTTGCTTTTAGATAGGGTTTCCCCCACATGTCAGTGTTATCTCAAGTGGAGCTAAGCGTGGCTGAAGGGAAGCATGGTTCTAGAGCTAATACACATGCAAGCGATGTGGCAAAGCCATGTATGGTGGCAGTAATTCTATACTTAACCAAAGCTGGGTCCTGTAAGCTGCCTACTGTCCATCCGATGTCCTTATGTATTTGACCGTCTTTATTCACACAGGGAAAAATCTGGGGGAGTTACTGGTAGAATTGGGGTCACAGCACAGAAAAGCCATGGTGGGGAATCGAACCTCCAGCCACATGGGGTTATTCAAAGAGTCGGGTCCAGAATTATTGTTACCCTTATTTAAAATGAGTGGAAAAAAGATTAAAATAAGCGGCCCAAATGATGAGCTTTATTTTATGCTCAAACATGGGGGATAACTATTTACTTTTATCTTGGTAAAAATTCTTGAATTGCTGATTTCTTTGTATTTTCTTGCTTAATTTCTTTTTTTGATTGATGAATGAATACAAAAGAAGAACATTCAGCAATGTTTTTGCTTGGTTATTGCTTTTACCTTTCAGCATGGATAAACACTGACTAACTTCAACACCAACTTTCACACTGACTAACTGGTTGGAAGTAAGTTGAAGTTGCTGTTGATAGTTACTTAGCAGTGCCCAGCATAGTCATTATCTGCATAAAAATGTTTGTTTCAGTACAGGCTAACGGTCATAAAAATGTAATTTGAGTAGTATTGGTGCTGTAAGGTAAGAATATGGAAATGCAGCCATTTATATGTTAAAATAAAGCTATTATTTTTCAGACTGTGGGCAAATCTACAGGGCTGTGGGGAAATAGTTGGTCTGTCTGTCATCAGTGGGGTATTTCTATGGTCAACAGTGAGCACATAAAACTCAAAAACAAACTGCCAGTTTGAGCTGTGCTAGAGGAAGCCCGCTGTCGTTACGCGACCCTTCAGTCGCGTATGCGTACCCAAACTGCAGCAAATTTGGCCCCCGTGATAAGTGGAGTTTCCATGGGCCTTTGCACAGGAGGGGAAGGGATGGACCAGAGAGAGGTTGTGGGAGGGGCCAGGGAAGGTGCATTGACCCCTCCCCCCCTCTCTTCCTATCAGGCCCCAGCACAAGGGGGGAGGGGGGTGTCTCAGAGGAGTAGACGCGCGCAGCGGCTCCCTGTCGGCCTCTCCAGCATTACAGCGCTGGCAGTGGAAGCGCTCGGCGCTTGGCAGTCCAGGGAGAATGGCTGGCGCGTGCCGGGGCCTGTAGACCCGCCAGCAGGGCCTGTAAACTCCCCTGATAGCCGGCGCGGAGCAGCGCTGGTTCGATTTCAGCCGTACGCCAGCGCTCCGGTCCGCGCGGCTCATCGGTCCGTCAGCTCATCACACACATGAGTAAGAGCTGCAGTACACGTCCGGTGAGCCGCTGAAGTTTTACAACCATCAGCTGTTCCTACGTCTTTAATTCAGTCAACACGCACTGTGTCACACTGGCTTCTTTATTTATCCTGGTTACGTGACTGTCCTTTGTCTCCCTAATTGTGTGTGTGTGTGTGTGTGTGTGTGTGTGTGTGTGTGTGTCCCAAGTTCAGGCAAAGCTTCTCCATTGGGAATGTGGAGAGTGGCATTGTCATGTGTTTTCTGTGTCAAGGTCGGCATAAAATGTCAGAACAGGTGTGTGTCTGTCACAGAGCAGCCTGCCAGCTCAGCCCAACCCCCCCCCCCCCACAACTTAACATGCCACAACGTGACACTGGAGCAGCGCATGTCATGTCTCTGTCTTACTGCCCAGGGTCCCATTAAGAGCACAGCTCACACTCTTTCACCACTCACCATGTGTGTGATGGCGAGAGCCTCAGCCAACACCCCCTTTTCCAAACCTCAGGCAAGTACCACATTGTCACCCTCTCGCCCTTGGGCTTAGTGTCAGAGGTTGATTTGACCCCTCCCCTTAGCGCCCTGTTGGTCATCTTACCGCTCTAAACACCTGCATGCTATTCAGTGTCCATTGGCCTGAAGTTTGGGTTAAATAAAGATTGTTCTTCATTTCCCCAAGGTGCAGTGACCTCCCTAATGTGGCAGAACTGTGGCAGTCCGGTGATGTAAAATATATGCACAGTTATGGAGTGTTGTACATGTATCATATTTTGTTCCTCTCAAAAAAAAACTAAAATGCTCTATTTCTTGAATGATTTTTGTGAATGTAACTATATTCAGGAAAGATCCACACTAAATGTTTTTAGTTAAGATGATGCTAAAAGAGTTTCAGCATATGGCTTTCATCAGTGAAATGGTGGTATGTCTTACATACCCAAATCTATAGCATTAAAACAAGTGTAGAAGCTAAATGGCGAGGCAAGACCAATTAGAGCCTATATTTTCAGGTTGGTATTAATGAGTACTTGTGGCAGCACATACAAGTAATATAGATTTTAATTAGAAATGGTCTCATGTCAGCTCTTTGTGTTAAAGTGGGGTGGTGGGTCTGAAGCATGCAGTGTATGCGTTCAGGAGAGTTGGTGATTGAATGTGCTTGTTTTCTGGTTTCCCCTTTAAATCTGTTTTAGCCCGGGCCACAGATCGTCTGTAAGAGCTCTGTGAACATTGGCTGTGGCTGGACATTTCTCTTTCTCGCAGACGTAAGCTTGACGGACGCACCTATCTGCACGCAGCTGCGTTAGCCCTCTGAGGCTAAACCGTCATTTTTCCTAATTGTGTGCGCTTCCGTTTGCACACCGACGAGTTTGTTGTGGTTACGAGCGCATGGATATAGATAGTTGAGTGAAAGCCCCGGTCGTTTTTTGGGGGTAAATACACTCCGTCACCATAGTAATCGCTGGGGTCATGTCTTTATTTCATCCAGTCCAGTGTCAAGACCTGTTATGAATTGCCCTTTGTCCCAGCGTTGGGAAGTTATTCTGATGACATCATAAGCATGATTACTGTATGTGTGTCGCGCGCACGGTCTTTTGTTAACAGCGTCGACTGAAGTTGTTCTTTATAGATCGGTTTACATGAGAGGAACTGATATCCAGATTTCTGTAAACTCACGTGGCACCATCGCTTGGCTGCTTTTGGGCAGGTATGCAGAAAAACCAGAACATTTTGGCTCGGTTTCTGGGAAAACAGGATTCTTTTAACAGACGTTACATTTTTGGACTTCCGCGATGGCATTGACGTCTCAGTGCGTTTTTTTGGTTGAGCCGTTTTTTTGATGTTCGCACTTGGGTGGGTCATGTTTTCGCCTGTGCAGGTAAGAGTGTGGAACCGTCAGAAGTTCCTTTGTGGAAAATACCCTTTATTTGTGGCCACCGGGCAGAAAGGCGCTAATGATAAGCTTCACACAGGTGTAAATCATATAGGCCCAGCACTGAGCTAATTCCACACTTCATATGGGCAAATGAAACGAATCCACTGCAGTTTTAGAGCTCTTTGAAGCGGAAAGACTACTGACGTTATATGTCTGTCACGCCCTAATCTGAACTGGCTTTTTCAGGTGAGTAATGGAAATGGCTGCCACTCCTGGTCATCTCACCTGGTGTGGTCACGACCTGGTATTCTTTCCAAAGTACGGCATAGACTTAGTTCCCCCTGTCTGTCAAATGACGTCTCACCTGCGGCTCAGTATCTCTCACTGCATAGAGTCAGCCTCCTGTTTGTACACTTGCAGGATATTGGGGTTTTTTTAGGCTGTGGTCCCTTCCCTGCCACCCCAAAGGTTTTTGTGTGTCTGAGTCTGGCGGGGGCCAGCTCGTCATGCAGTGCGCGCCGCTGCCCTCTCGAGAGCCCCCCCCCCGATCATGTGGCGGTGATTTTCGGCTGAGCACCTCTTTAAATGCGAGGCCCGTTGTGTGGGGTCATGCCTAATCGGTCCTGACAGCGCTGACTGGGGGAGTGAGCCACCGAGACCCCGACAGGCCCACCTGCAGCGCCGCGCTCGGCCAGTAGATGGCGGTGTTAATCTTCAGTGCCTCAGCCGTGGCGCTCGCGCAGAGTATAGGGCCGCAATGTGAGAGGGTCGTGCCACCAATCCTTAGCCTTGTGAGGTTAGCGCCTCTGTTTTTGTGGAGGAGGTGGGGCCGGTGGTCATTAGGCAGCAGTTGAGAGGATTCTAAAAACAATAATTGATTGTTGATTGGTGAGTCTCGATTGTCACGCTGATCTCAAAAGCGAATCAGAATTTCTGACCCGGCCCTGGTTTTGTCACTGTACTTTTACGGCTTTAGCTTACATTCCTGCCCGGGCCCAGTAAGGCCAGGCTCATATTGAGAAGAACGTCGTTTCCTCCCGACATGCAGATGAGGGAGAGGTTTCGTCAGTGTGAGTTTCATTTGACGGTGCGGTTCCCGCTCCGCACGCACACGGCACAAACCTGCGCGCCGTGCCGTTTGGACACAAAGCTCCACGTCGTTGCCACTGGTGCCGCTTTCATTTGGCTTCAATCAGCTAATTGAATGTGAAGGCTTCTAGTCTCTCATTGAAGTGAAGGACAGAGATCCAGTGGGTTGCGCCTGTGTGGGGTTTAGAAGTCCAGGTGGCGCTCGAACGCGTGCTGTGTGTGTGTAAACGCGCGTGTGTAAAAACACGTGTGATTCAGTGCGCACGTGTGTGTTTGGGTGTCTGTGGGTTTTGACTTCAACCTTCATCTCAGATGTATTTAGCACATGCACCTCCATGTGGTGTGTTTATCTGTCTTTCTCCCCGTGTGAAGGTTTCTGTACAGATCTAACACTTTACATTTCTTTGTTAACGACTGTATATGGGCACATGCATGTGTGTGTGTTTGCTCGTGCATTAGAATTTGTATGTGCGCACATTTATACATATTTTTATGTCTCTCTATATGCGAGTAATTGCAATCTCTCCAGTCCCCTATACAGGTAATGAGTCCACATGCATGTCTATGTGTTTGCCTGCTTTCTCTCTCAGCTAGGAAAGACACGTGCTGCAGCCTGTCACCCAATGTCATCATTGACTGTAAAAGTAAAAAAATAAAAGTAAAGCAGGCCTCAGATTACAGGAAAGCTGCACAGCATTAAAGAACAAAGGCGATCGATGGCAGTACATTAAATTTTATGCGATTGAAAAAAAAAAAGAAAAAAAAATGAAAGAAAAAAAAATCAACTAATTAAAATTGATTACTCTTGCTTTGTAAAAGTGTTTCTGAATTAAATTATTGTATGAAAACATTTTGACCAATCGAGGAGCCCAGGAAGTATCCATTACGGGATTGCCACTGAGATGCCGTGGAATGTTTTTTGCGGCGGCGGCGGTGGCGGCTGAGTAGTTCGCCACGCGGTGCTGCTCTCTTTCTTTAGCCCAAGTTACGCGGATTAATCTCCCGCGACCTCTATCTCTCAAAGCCCTCTCAAAGGGTCAGATCTCTGCGCCCTTTTACCGCAATGAACAAGAATTGGTGAAATATTTCTGCCAGGTGAAAGAGAGAGTGGGAAGTGCGCCCCGGCTCAGAACGACCCGTCGGAGGGGGGGGGGTTATGCCCCTAGGTCAGTACCCTTCTCTGGGTTTTGGGAAAGTGCTAAAACACGGCTGAGTTTTATGGAGGTCTGTACAGATGACGTGCGTTCAGGGTTCATTTGGGACATATTGTACAGAGTTCATTTTTAGCGACGCTGCATTCCGTAGCTCGTTCTCAGCGAGCGTTGTTCAGGCCTCATGCGAGTCGCGGTTCTTTTTGACACACTGTGCAGTTAAAGCATTAAAGCAGGATTAAAGTTTCAGGTGAAAGATAAGTACTTTTTCAGTCACCGCTTTCTTCTCAAGCGTTTTTCACAAAACGACGGCGTAGTTTTAAATATCCTGGATTTAACCGCCGCATGCCAACATTCTCATTCTCCCAGAATGCCAATAAAGTATTGATGGATCTTTCCGTATCGGGCCTGCAGTGAGCTTAATAAGCTTGTCTAAATCATTATGACATGGAATTTGCCACACGCAAACGTCCTCCGCGCTCTTGTAACAGGCAAACAAACCGCCGAACGCAAGGTTCACACGTTTTTCCCCGAATGAGAACGGCTCGATTGAGGCTCTGGTTCGGCTGCAATGGCAGCTCCAGCAAACGCATTGTTCTCGGACATTTGCATCTTCGCTCAGTCTAATTTAATGAAAATGATTGTTTCTTTGTTTTATGTAAGAAGAACGTAGCTTTACTGTGAGGAGTTATGACCGCCTGAAGTTATGAGTAAAAGGCCGCTCTGGCGTGGAGGGGAACAGTGTCTAAGAGGCTGTTGGCTTGTGCGACGGTGAAACAGTGAAAGGGGCTCAGGCCTTGTGCCATGAGGATGACCCTCCCAGCAAGGAAAGTTTAGACAGTACCACTTGGTTTGATAAAAAAAAAAGGTATTTTTTGTACTTTGATATTGCATAATGTGCAATTGATCTTGTGTTTGTAGCACTGCCTGGGGGCCTGAGGTTGACACACACACACACACACACACATACACACACATACCACACATACCACACATATCCAGTTAACGTCAGTTATTTTTATTTTCGATGAACAAGCGTCAATTAAGTTTTCCATGACCTTCATAGAACTTTTCAGTTTGACCTTTTAGTTCCAATAGAACCTTACAATCTTTAATGAATATAAGCCCACCATCCTTATGATGGGGAAAACCTATTTCTCGCCTAAGTTAATTGTTTTTCAAGTTATGGATAAATCTCCATAGTGATTAGCTTAGACTGTTCTTTCTCATTGTGTTAATGGCTCTTGGGCAGGCTGTGTAATTCTGTATTAAAACAATTTCAAAAAACCATAACATAGGATAAATTCCATTCTGTACAGTTTATATAATGTTTATCCTTAACTAGAACATCAAATAACACAACTAGTCACAAATAACTTTCTTACATATGTTTATGCACCTGAAAATATCATCTGTGAAAAGTGCATAAAAAGTACACAAAGCTATACTGTATCTGTATGGGGGGGGGACATTGCAACAGATGACAACTAAACAAGTGCTTCTAAACAAAAGAGTTTGAAAGGCAAGAGTTCATTCCCCTCAGTGAGGCGTGCCTACAGGTACAGGTAATAGCAGTGCGCTTGCCTGTCTGAGGGGTGTGGGTGGTGCTGGGCTGGGGCGGGTCGGGTCCAGAGCGGGTCGGTACCGACTCCGTCAGGCCTGCTCTCCTCTCCCAAGAGGTCCCGTTCACTGCGGTGGAAAAAGGTCATTTTAAGCCGGAAAAAAACGTGTCATAATTAGAAGGCCAGTTAAAGATGTACTTTTAAAGGATGAGAACCAGTGTTCAGTACATCAGCTTGTTAGAGGGAGAGGAAAATGCCTAATTGCATCAGAAGCCCATTCCATCTTCAGGGTTCCAGTATCACGGACCCATCGCGCTGAAAGCATCTAAGGCCAGTTGCCCCCCGTTATCGAATCACTCACGGAGCCAGCTAATTAAAATAGAGCTTCATTTTTTTTTTTTTCACTTTTTTTTCTTCTGCTCTCTCTCTCTCTCCTCCTCCAAACCATTGTTTGGGAGGAATTTGAGACCGGCTTAACACAATTTCTCCTTGTCTATGAGCCTTTTATTATATCAGCGATGCCTCTCCACAAATGTACAGGGCAATTTGAAATGAATTGATTCACACTGAGGCTGGAATCCAGACTTGCTAATGATTTCCTTTTAGCGTCGTCCTCCGACATTCCCCGAGCTCGCTCGCTCGTTCGCCCGCACGTACGCTCGCCCATGATCTCTCCTTCTCGAGGAGCACCGGTAATTACACACGAACACACGCGTGACCTTTGATACTGTAGAGCGGACCGATGTCACTAACAACATCCACTAAAGAAATCTCTGTACAGGGCATGTAGCCTGTTTTTCAGGAACAATTTAAGAAAAAAAAAAGTCATTACAAATAATTATTGTGATGAATGAATTATTATTTGTGTATCTATTTCTGTCATGGCATAATGGTTAGTGGATTTGTAACCGGAAGGTTGTAGGTTCAAATCACAGGTTGAGCTCTGTTGTCATACCCTTAACTAAGGTGCTTAACCTGAATTTCTGTGTTTAAAAGCCAGGATATGGGCGCCTGCCAAACTAATAAGCAGCGTAATGTAATGCTGTGACACTTATGAGGACCTGAAAGAGGGGCTTTAGTTTGCTAATAAAATGCTTTCCCTCAGACGTAATGGATTAAGCCGTCCAGAAGGGTCTACCTGAAAAAACACCGCTCAGATTGACCTCTGCGTGCTGTTTCAGTGGGTGGGCTGAGACACTGGTCTGCATTCAGTCAATATTTGTCCTTAACTTTGATTTTACAAAGAAATGCAAACATTCATGTTTGTGTGTGTGTGGGGGTGGGGGTGGTGGGGGGGCGAGAGAGAAGTCCAGCATCTGCATTTAATTGTGAGTGAAATTTAAAGATAAATTTGCATGAATCAAAGCTTTTGTTAGTGATCTTTGTTAGATGTGTCTGGGTGTAACAGTAGTGAGACTCCTGTAGTCCATCTCTGGCTTCTCTTTTACACCAATACTGCTTTCATCTTACACAATTTCATTTCACAATCCTATATTCTCTATGTTGGATCAGGGTTTAGTAATTTGTCTTGGACCCTAAAACCTTGAAATGAATCGGGCTTCAGCTGACCCCCAGAAAGCCGCTCAGGAAATATTCCATTTCATATGTGGTATTTCTATGGCTCCTTTTATGTTTTAACGTTCAAAATTTTTATTTAAAAGATCATATAATCGTATTTTAAAAGATCAAAAGCATTTATTGCTTTACGCAGCAAAGGGCCTGAAGGAACTCGCTAATTGAAAACACGTTCCCACAGTCTTTCAGATAATTTATTTTCCAATACTTCAGAAAGTTTTATTTTGCCAAAATTTTGACATTGCCATGGTATCAGTCCCTTATATCTTCCACAGAACAAAGGATGATGTTAGCACAACTTTGGAGCAATGCCTTATGTGCAGAAAACATTGCTCCATGTGATGTCATGATGTCACTTCCTGTAAGGAATTTGGCCTCATTGGCTCCCTCTGGATGAAATTAGATTTTCCTTTTCGGATATAAATTTTGAGGCGAAAATGTCAAGAAAAGTGCACCGTTAAATCGCGGTCCGATTGAAACTTAATAACGGCTCCCGATGATCGTCAAATCCTGTTCTCTCATCAGCCCCGCCTGTCTTTGAGCTCATTGTTTAATGTGCGTGTTCTCCACTGATTGAGTTTCCTCCTCTTTTTCAGTTATACCTGACACTTTATTGCTTATCTCATTTGTAAAGATTATTGGTTAAGATGGGGGAGCACTTTGGTGCATTAGCAATTTTAGCCTTAGAAGAAGCATTAGAAAATAATGGTTATGAACCAAGAAAATATATTACCGGTATTCACAAAAGCAGCCGTGGATAGGACCCGCCTTTTAATTCAAGTTGACATTTCGTCTGTCCAATCAGATGTGTAACGGCGCATACAAGGGTGAAACAGACCTCTTTGGAAGCGCACCGTGTGTACTTCCTTACACTACAACAACAATGATCTATACGTCAATAACTAGACAAGACTAAAACCTGTGCAATGTGGTTATAATTGATTGAGATGTCTGGGTGGAACTTGCCTAAAGCAGCTACGTCATCGCTAAAGAAATGAGCGGTGTTCATGCCCCAGAAGATCCTACACAACTCTCGCAGTAATGGACACCCACCCGCCTCTTCTGCTAGGAAAACAAAAATATTTTTTTTTCATACCCATTTTGAGAGAAATTAGCAAAACATTTTCTTTTTGTTTTGCTGTGGTTAATATTTATATTATATTTCACGGTACTTTGTTTGAAATAGTTTTGACCGCATGTGTCCTCTGATGCTTTTTTGTGGTTTGATTTTCTGGTTTCTGAAATGTTAATTGATTTGTTTTTAATTGAAGTTTGTGAAGTACAAAATACTACACACATTTAATCAGCATATGTCTTTTAGTGTCAGTGTATGTGATGACCACGTTCAGTTCTATAGTTTTTTCTATTTAATGAGAAGCAAGGAAAGAGTTTATTTTCTCACATACTAATAACTTAATTCTTTTATCGACTCAACCAAACCTCTGGAAACAGAACTTAAACTACCCTGCTACCAAACGCATTGTTTATCCCACGTTCATTTGTTTATTTATTTACAGTAACTGTTTCTTAGCCTTCCAATGGGGGATTCTCTGTGCCAAGGCTCTAATCTGCTTGTCACAATGAAGGTTCCGGCTCACTGACTTTAATGAGCCTTTAGCATATAGAGATCCAGGAATTTCCACACCCTTTGTGTAACCCCTGTGTACTGGAAAAGGTCAGACTAATGTCACGGTAACACTCGAATACTGCGACTTAAATCTTTTAAATGTAGTTAAGTTTGAAAGATAGGGATGATGTTTATGCATAATGCCTTGTCTCCGCTGTTTTTGCAGTCTACTGAATAATCCCTATTTTTGGATAAAATTTATTGAGCATTTTTAGGTTTTGCTTGTATGTAGTTCATCTGTTCAATTTAAAACGGACAATTATTTGATAATTGTTTGTTCCATGGGTTAAATCATTTTTAGTAATCTGGTACTCTTTAGTAATCTGATGGATTGCTAATGATGGGTTTTATTTTATTTATAAGTTACAGGCCAAAGAAAACGGTTGAGAATCCCCTTTATCGCCAGTATCTTCCCCTGCACGATTTGTCTTTGTGTGTTAAAGAAGAGGGATATGGTCATTTAGACAGGCACTCTCTGTTGTGTGATCTTCAGCTCTTTTTGAAAATGTAATCATTTTTGGATTTAAAACAGCCTTTAGTATATTCAATGCATTATCCAAAACGAATTATGGTCGGGCGGCGTACTCAATCACTTTTTATCTTTTGCCACTTGAAGAAAACAACAGTAATCAGAACCTTTCAACCCATTAGAGAGATGACTTTTACAATTGAATCACGGGGACCACAGGTGCGATAACTAGACGTCTCAGTCGTCCCTTTTCTTTGGGTACCCCCCCCCCGCACCCTCTCTATAATGTCGAACAGGTATTATTTCTTGCACATCCATATCCAACATCCATATTTTAAAAGCACCCCTTCAGATTCATGTTTTTAAGGACTCTAAGGGGAAAACTTTTTTAATCTTCAGAAAAACTTGCTAAAGTGGGAAATTGGGGCGTGACGTCTTAGGTTATAAAAAATAAAAAAAACACGGAGGAATCGATAAATCGATAAATGCCATGCACTTACAACTTCAGGGACTGTATGCTGGTGCTATTTAATTTTCTAGTGCATTAACTTTTTAAGTCATTACGACAGTCTGGTTTCATGATTTGATCACACTGTATTTTTAACCTTGGGAATTACTGAAGTTTTTGCGCAAAGTATTCTTTAGATATTAGATACAGATGAGCACTCCAACATTAAGTATAGATTTTCCCTCCCCACACACTCTAGGTGGAGAATTTGTCTTAAAGAGGGTAATAGCAAATTAAACTCCAGACTCCATTTGTTCAGCAAAGCCTGATGGGCTAATTCTATAACTGCTGATTTCTTCATGGCCCCGGCTGTATCGGGAAAGTGGGGAAGGAGCCCTCGTGTGCACACTGTTGGGAATCTGTCAGAAGTTACTGACCAATTAAGCGGACTTATAGACTTACGCCTGTCTCATAAAGCAGCAAGTTTTCAGCTGCACGTCTGGAGCCTCGCTTTTGGCACTGTAGACGAGACATCGTCCAGTGCGCTCAATTTGAACGGGCCGCTTTTGCTCTTAAGTGAAACCATGTCCCTGAAGGCCGTCCTCCGTGGCCCCCCTCCGTGGCCCCCCGTGAACTCGGGGCAGGGAACGCGGGAGATTTCACGTCGCAGCGCACTGTAAAACATCCCTTTTCTTCCCTGTTTTAACAGATCGCCACGGCGGTGAAGTTCTTACAGAACCAGAAAGTCCGCCAGAGTCCCCTGGAGACCAGGAAAGCCTTCCTGAAGAAAAAAGGTGAGATAATCCCAGTTGTGTGTTACAGTGTGAACGGGAACATGGATCACGTAAAAGCACGTGTCAGCTGAGCTTTGGCACGGGTGTGTAAGCTCATCTGTGTGTGTGCGGGATTATTAAAATTTATTTAGAAAATGGCCCTTTCAGCTTTGAGTTCTGATTTACCTTTTTTAACTATGATTTACTATGATTTTTAGGTTCATGTGCGCATCTCTTGCATACATAATCTTGAGATTTTGTGTAGCAACTGTAATATGTATAACATTTTATACTTGGTTAATTCTGTTTAAAATTTTTTCAAATTAATTCTGAGTTATGGACAAAGCGCCACGGCAGTTGGAATTCCCCCTTCAAATGTGATATTTAATATGAAAAGTCTGCTTGAATGTGTTACTGGGGAACTGAGACATTTTCAGTTCTCAGATCATTGACAAATATCTCCGTGGATACGGTGCATTCATGCTTTGTATTATTTATGATGAAATATAGAGTATATTGATCGTGTGGCCATTTATTTCAGTCACACATTCTGTCAAGGAATGCATTTCTGGGAAAGGGTTAACTTCAGAGCAGATAGGATATTTTTCAATTTATTTTTCACATTCTTTTGCATAATAATCTGTTCACATGACCTGGAAATGCCTTCATACTGTCACTGTGGCCCTCAATGTGGGGGGGGGGGAGGGAGTAGTATGTTTAAGAGACACAAACACTACTTTCCCCGTAGAATTTCTTGCTGGCGTAAATCCTCAAAAGAAATCCATTATATGACAGGAACTGATGGACCCTGGCTTGAGATGTCCGTCTGATGAGGTCATCTGTTTTCAGGGGTCAAAGGTGGAGGCCGTGGCCGGCGTGCCCTGAGGGAGTCAGGTGGGGGTGGGGCTTGCGGTAGAGTGCCTGAACCAGGCGCAGCGGATAAATGACCCGCCAAACAGGGCGGTTCTTTGGGTTACAGAAAATGAATATTGACAAACTCTCCTGCGCTTTCAGTGGAATTGTCAATCATGTTTGCTCCCAGCATTTTAAAGCTTTTACTTAATTTAGCTGTTATCAGAAATATACGGCACTGCATCGGAAAGTTGCATTGACCAGTTGCCATGAAGAGGTGGGGGTCGGCTGGGGGGGTCGGCGGAATGGGGCGCGGGGCGGGTTAACGAGTTTGAACAGCATACGACACCTCTGAACTCAGAATATGGAATTCTTCCATCATTTCTCATCTTCATATGATCAGTGTGGTAGCGCAAAGTGCATGTTATGGACAGAAAACACATGCAAATTTAGTTCTCTTCTGGAATTAAATACCAGTTTTCTTTATATGAAATAGGATTTTTTATATCTTGTATATTAAAGTGATAATTTGTTTTCTTCTTGGGGCACAAAGGAACGTGTCACTAACACTACCAGCAGTGTTTTCGTCTGAGATCCACGCTACGTCACAGCATCGTGTGATTTTATACATTGCTGGCATACTGTGGAAGCCGTGTAAATGCTGTAGCATAATTAATTACTAATAAAACAAAGCCATATTAAAAGGGTTGGAAGCTGCAGTGCTCTCTAATGCACTGCTGGCTGGTTCCGGCAGCTATGGGGCCAGGGATATTTACTTAGTTTCATGCTTTAATTTTAGACTCTTTAGCCACACAACAGCAGTTCTAGGTAAAAAAACATTTTTTTTCCTTCCAATTCTTTACGGAAGGAGTTGTGTACTTTAGGGACTAATTAATGATAAAAGCTCTGGGATTTGGGCGATATCGTCAGAGCTCTGAAAAGCGAGCCTGAAAGCTCCATGACCAGAGGAGGTAACCTGAGACAAAATCTATTGTTGCCGGCTGCTATTCTCCGCATCAGCGAGCCGTTATGACTCGGGTGTCTTTTGAAATTTTCCCCCGATCTGCGTTTCTCATTATCAACAATTTGGCTTTATTTATAATTCAGGACTGTTCGACAGAAGTTCCGTGAATAAAACATTACATTTAAAACGACGCTTTTAGATTTCTCGTGAAACCGCCTCACAAGGCCACATTTAGCCCCGCGTAAAAGCGAGGCTTGAATTTTGTTTTTAAGAAAGGTGTGTTCAGAAAAAGAACAGATCTTTTTTTATTATTATTATTATTATTTTTTTAAATATAAAATATGTCTTCTGCAAAGGCACTAATAGAGCATCAAATATTTATGCTCCATTTTGCCATGATATTTTAGTGAACAGATTTCCCTCGTCAAATGGGTTCAGCTGCAGTTGACATAGGAGCCTAAAGTCGGGGGTGAAAAGTGGGAGCACAGTGCCTTCTTTTATTTGGTGCTAATAACAGGTTTGACAATCAGGGTCACTGTGTGCTTTACTGTTGAGAATATTTTCTTTATGCTCCTGATGGCAAACTGACAGACTATTTGCATAAAATGTTTCAACTAGAAATGTATGCCTGATGTTAGCTCACACCTTTGTTTCCCTGTATGGAGGAGAGGCCATGTTATGGTAGAGATTTCTGCCGAGTTTATTCTTATAGTTGGAACATTTAGCATGCGGTGCTCATCTGTCAGTGTGCATCATGTAACATTAAACGCTGCTTCTTGAGAAGACGGTAAAACTGTGCCTAATTCTAGATACTTCACAGGTTCAGGTGAAGTATCCATTTCTCCCCCTTGCACCTGTGTAGTCACTTGCATGTTCATTTGTGGAGTTGATGTTTTATAGGCTGTTGGGCAGAGCACAGCTGCGTTATATGATGGTCCCCGGTGCTGCCGTGTGTGATTGGTGCTTTGGATTCCCTGTGCGTTATGACTGTCTACATGAGCACTGATGTGTAATATCTGTCCTTTTCTGCCTGCGACCCTGTCCTCCTGAAATGTGCACGCCATTGATTTCACTGGTGGAATCTTTGACGTTGAATTCAGACCCCTGTAGAGTTCTGTCTACAGTCCTTGGAATCTGTCCACTCTTCAACAGTCAGGAAGTCCACCTGGGAGGAAGTGGAATCGACACCCGATTGTGATGTCACAGTGGTCTTCCATTCAGGGGCTGTGATTGGAGCTGGAGCTCTGAACATCAACACATTCTTTCAGGACATTTAAATAATATACACAGAAAGGAGTGAGTTACTGAGACGGTCTAATCCCTGCCACACCATATCCCACTGCTGACATCACCTGCCAGACCACAAGCACCTCCTCCCACTATCCCTGAGCAATCTATCCATTCATCCATCCCTCCGCTCATCCATCCCTCGGTTTCAGTGGGTTTTACAGTTAGTTTTGCTCCATTGAGATCAACAGTTTTTAGTTAATTTTCATATAGTGAGCACCATAATTAATGGAGGCCTGTCACCTACGTCACAATTTGGCCAGACACGCCCACTTTTTACGCAAACCGCCTTACTGGAAGACCAAATGCTGGTGTTCCATAACGTTATGCAAACCAAACTAATAGGCTATCACATTTAATCGGGAGGTTGCTTAATTTCCCTTTATTGCCATCATCGGAATTTGCTTTACGCAATGCTTACAGGTAGCTCAGCAATATACAAAATATACAGTGCACAACATAACGAAACAATTTCTCAGTTTGGCGGTGTACAGAGACCGCGGCACTGCATGTATGGAGGAAATTCGTGGATGTGGAGTTTGTGCGTTGGACTGCTTGGTGACACTGGACATCTCGGGACAGCGGGGGCCATTTTTAATCATGGCTGTATTGCACTTTCATTCACTTGATTGATGTAATGATTCTGTTGGATATCTTTGTTTGATATGTTTGTTTGTGTGTTGTGGGTCCCACTGTCTGTCTTTTTTGTTGTTGCTGGGGCTACAACTGAAGTTCCCTGGCGGGAAATAAAAGTTATTATATTCTATTCTAATAATACCAACATAAACAAATATTATAAGGAGTATCGCGGGGGTATACGTACGAAGTAAGATTAATTACAGAGTAAACTCCGGAACCCTCCCAAATCTGGAACATGCATGGGCTGAAGTAGAAAGAGCTGTTCTGTGTTTTATTGAGTTATCCAGCTAGTACTAACTCAGTAATCCTGCTTTGTAGTATACCACCTTGGTAAGTAAAGTGCTTGTGCAGTTAATATGGGAGCAAAGCGATACGTTACATGTTAGGTAGGCTACAGTAGCCTACTTCAGCAATAAAACATTTTAGCTCGATGGATAGAATATAATAACTTTTTTTCCCGATAGGGAACTTCAGTTGTAGACACCATAAAAGGCAAATCAGTTCTATACATAAAGTACATTTACCGTTACTTTAATTATTACTTTCAAATACATTGTTATTTGGTGCTTACTATCGTAACGTTACATTTTATTTTCGCCCTCTTCTGGATTCTCTCATATTGCTCGCACCCTGCCTGGCCAGCACAGGTAATGTTTACAGTTTATCCAATCTATTTGTGAGACATCGTACAACGTAGCACCCCTAGCAATGTAATAATAGTTCAAATGAACACTGTTTTGATGTTCACAATATGCTTGACGTATCGCATTAGGTTAACATTAATGTTTCGCAGGCGTAGCAGTCGTTCACACAAATGATATAGCTACTAACGTTAGCTAAACCAAGCGATTAATTCACTTTTAACTTTCTAACATTAAGATAATGCACATAGATGTACATTAGGCCAGCTAGTTATGTATATATTAACTGGCTAACTTTATAATTTGTTCATAAAGCGTAATTTACCATTAATGACCCGAGCCTATGCTGTCTAAACCCTGCTCACTCCTCACTGCTTTCAACCACCAGTCTCTTCTTTCGGCCGTAAAATTGAGTTCGTTCACCCTGCCTGGTGGTTTAGCTACTATGGTGAGTCCTCAAATTATCATGTAAAAGGACATTTTCACCTTTTCCCAGTTTTATTCGCACATCAGTACGCAGTGCAGAAGTTCGTCATTGTAGGACAGCAATCATAGTAGCGTTAGCATGAAACTCGTTTCATGGAGTAGCGAACACTACGAGTTCAGTGGTAACGTTAAGCGTCTCTGTTAGGGATGGACCTCCAACATGGCGGCGCGTCCCTGTAACCATTGGTAACGACAGTTCTAGTTCTATGTGACAGGCCTCCATTGGACAGTGACACATTTTTTGTTATTTTGGTTCTTTAGCACTTTGAGTTTGAAAGGATACAATGACAATGAGGTTGAAGCGCAGACTGTCAGCCTTAATTTGAGGGTATGCGACCAAATATTTAAAATTATTACTTTATTCTACATTATGTTAAATTGTCCAATATGTTTTGATGCCTGAAAATGGGGGGGGGACTATGTACAAAAAGTTAAATAATTTGTAAACGGTTCATGGATGAAAATACCCTCAAATTATTATTTATTTATTTTTCGAAACTTTGTCCATTGATTGCGGAGAGAACTTGCATGTGTGAAGCATCTCTTGATGCCGCTGTGCACCCACTGCACAGGACAGCCACTGGGAATTAACCCTATAAGGTGTGAGATCACAAGTACGTGGTTACAATGTTCTTAACTGAACATTCTAATCGGGATGTAACAATCACTACTGGTAATTGAAAGCAATGGAGCTCTAGAATGCTGACTGAGAATTTTAAAAAAACATTCCAAAAGATATACTCTTCAAAGGGTTGAGGGACGTATATCTATGGTGTTCACATGGTCACGGATAATCGGGTTGGGGCTGGCGGTGGGAGAGTGTGGACGACGTGCTCGATGCTGCTCCCTCACCAATGCAATCGCCTCTCTGAGTGAGGTACAACTCCACACTGTAGTTCTCACAGCACTTACAGCAAAATTAAGCACGTGACATGAAGCACAGTTTTGCTGAAAAATATGTCTGGAGTTTAATTAGCTATTGCCCTTATGGAGTGCACTTCACGTGTGGCCACAGCGTTTGAGTCACAGGTCTGTGTGGCTGGAACAGGCAGGCCACAGCGTTTGAGTCACAGGTCTGTGTGGCTGGAACAGGCAGCGCCACAGCGTTTGAGTCACAGGTCTGTGTGGCTGGAACAGGCAGCGCCACAGCGTTTGAGTCACAGGTCTGTGTGGCTGGAACAGGCAGCGCCACAGCGTTTGAGTCACAGGTCTGTGTGGCTGGAACAGGCAGGCCACAGCGTTTGAGTCACAGGTCTGTGTGGCTGGAACAGGCAGCGCCACAGCGTTTGAGTCACAGGTCTGTGTGGCTGGAACAGGCAGGCCACAGCGTTTGAGTCACAGGTCTGTGTGGCTGGAACAGGCAGGCCACAGCGTTTGAGTCACAGGTCTGTGTGGCTGGAACAGGCAGCGCCACAGCGTTTGAGTCACAGGTCTGTGTGGCTGGAACAGGCAGGCCACAGCGTTTGAGTCACAGGTCTGTGTGGCTGGAACAGGCAGCGCCACAGCGTTTGAGTCACAGGTCTGTGTGGCTGGAACAGGCAGCGCCACAGCGTTTGAGTCACAGGTCTGTGTGGCTGGAACAGGCAGGCCACAGCGTTTGAGTCACAGGTCTTGTGGCTGTGTGTGGCTGGAACAGGCAGCCACAGCGTTTGAGTCACAGGTCTGTGTGGCTGGAACAGGCAGGCCACAGCGTTTGAGTCGCAGGTCTGTGTGGCTGGAACAGGCAGGCCACAGCGTTTGAGTCGCAGGTCTGTGTGGCTGGAACAGGCAGGCCACAGCGTTTGAGTCGCAGGTCTGTGTGGCTGGAACAGGCAGGCCACAGCGTTTGAGTCACAGGTCTGTGTGGCTGAGGCAGGCCACAGCTTTGAGTCAGTCGGGTCTGTGGCTGGAACAGGCAGGCCACAGCGTTTGAGTCACAGGTCTGTGTGGCTGGAACAGGCAGGCCACAGCGTTTGAGTCACAGGTCTGTGTGGCTGAACAGCAGGCAGCGTTTGAGTCACAGGTCTGTGTGGCTGGAACAGGCAGGCCACAGCGTTTGAGTCACAGGTCTGTGTGGCTGGAACAGGCAGGCCACAGCGTTTGAGTCACAGGTCTGTGTGGCTGGAACAGGCAGGCCACAGCGTTTGAGTCACAGGTCTGTGTGGCTGGAACAGGCAGGCCACAGCGTTTGAGTCACAGGTCTGTGTGGCTGGAACAGGCAGGCCACAGCATTTGAGTCACAGGTCTGTGTGGCTGGAACAGGCAGGCCACAGCGTTTGAGTCACAGGTCTGTGTGGCTGGAACAGGCAGGCCACAGCGTTTGAGTCACAGGTCTGTAAGTTTACACAGGGAAATCCCTGTCAACTGCTACCCTCTCTTCCTGGGTGAGATAATGGCCTTTTTGTTCATTGTTCTGTACTCCAGCCTATAGTGGCCACTGGCACATCAGGGTTTGAATCTAAACTGTGGGGTCTATTACTGTACAAATATATTTTTACTTTAGCATTGCATGCCAGCTAGGAGGCCCCAGTGAATGTTTTTTTTTTTCCCACAAGAACTCTGATATTCTTTGTTCATCTGTTGTAAGAATAGAAGGATTGAGTCTCTGCAATGATCCAAAATGTCTACTGCGCCATTGTCTCTCATATTTTTTGTGTGTTCGCTGTAGTCTTTTTACAGGAGCTCTTTTAGAAATTGGAGATTAGTGATCTGTCCCAATTATAAAATTCAAATGTCATATTCGCCTGGTTTCACTTCATTATTTCACATTTTAATCCAGGCTCTGATCCAACATCAACGGTCCTCCCTTTCTTTCTGGGGGGGGGGACAAAAATGACCGTTCTTGTATATAAATGATGAAGCTACATACGGAAGATTACCATTCTGAACCAGTTTGTGTTTAAAGACACTGAATTGACAGGTCAAGGTAGAGCGTTGTTGTGTTTTTTACTTTTCTGTTATTGACAACATTTACTGCCACTTGAAACATAGTTTAATGTCTGGATATGTAGCCTACATGCGTGTGCTCATAAGTACACAGTATACATATACAAATATGATTGCAGTTCTTGGTGATGCCCTGTGTTATCTTCAATCCAACAATTCTAGAGATACCAAACTATGGTTCATGTTCATAGATATGAAAATAGATTTGTTTTGGGGATTTCTCCATGTCCATGGTGTACAAATCTAGGACTGGGGGTGTAACACACCATGTGGTGGACGACGTAATAAAACACGTCAGTGTGTGACCCAGGATCATTAAAACAAGGTCTCCCCGGGGTGTTCATCCAACATCGATATGTCCATTGGCTTAAAGCCTCAAAAACATAATATTGCTTTTGTAATTTGATGTTGTTTTTTTTTTTTTAAATATATGGAGTTTGAGTTCCATCAAATGAGGGCACAATTTCCAGGCCACTAGCCTTTTAATTACCTCTCCTCATGACTGTGAGGCTATTGATGTAACTGGGGGCTAAATGGCTCCCACATTTCTATCACAGGACTGAATGCCAGCTCGTAATAATATTATTTATCTATTTATTGATACTGGTTTTTGTTTTTGGCATGGCTTGGCCTGCACCTTCTTCAGGTTACCTCCCCATATCTCCTCACATTTAAAATCAAGATCCTTATTTTATTTTCCATATGATTATGAAGTAGAGCCGTGTAATGTTTTGCTTCATTTAGGATTGGTTCATCCAGTTTGACAAATTGCAAACAATCCCGATAATTGTTGGGAGTGATGTCAGTCGTACCACAGAAATTGCCGTTACCGTACGGATCAGGGTTGGCAGCCAATGACGTGCATTTCTCCGGATCAAGGGTTTTTCCCTTTAATTCCTTTGTCCCCTGACAGCCTTGAGTAGCGTTAGGTTATAAAAATTATTATAATTTTTTTTTAAACCTGCCCGTAAATTTGCATGTTCGAGAAAATGGCCTCATGTCAGCAAAAGGCCATCTCAACAGAACGTCACCTTGAACGGCGCAATTATGTCACAATGCTGTGTTACTCTGTAAGTGATTCTTGCAATTTGATGGGTGGGGGAAGTAATCTCCATGGCAAAGTGCTGAGTAATCTGAAGCCAATTTAAGTTTATTAAGTTTCACATAAAATGTACCTTTCTCTTCGGTTTCCTGCTGAGCCGACAGAAGCGAGTGGCCCTCTTCCTGTTTCATGTCGCGACGGCAGCCTGCCCAAGAAGTTATTTGTGTCATTTGAACTTTTTTATGAATACATTGCAGACCAAATACAGTTTGATTGGCATGCTTCATATTAAAGTGAGCCTTAAATGCTGCACCAGGAATGGCGGCTTAATTATTATGAGGATGACCTTTAATTTTCTCTGTTTATTGCTAATACCCATTAATTAGGGTTAGGGTTAGGCCGAGGTCATGGTAATAAGAATTAAATATAGCAGCATTTTGTGGAAATGATTAATATTGCACAAACTGCAGTCAGATTTAAAGTGGCATGGCACAAAATCTATCTTGTTTATACATGTTCTTCTGAATTATGTGCTGCATTTAAAAGTTTCAATTTATTCCGACGCATGTCGCACTTCCTGTGCAGCGCCGATGTAATTGCCTAATCAGTCTTCCCTCTCCCAAAACCTAAACCTTGAGTGGGGATCACATCTAGCTCGCCTTTTTACCACCGGATCTGAAGCCTGAGGAATCGGGGGGGATTACGTGACAGAGCGCATAGTTTCACTAGGAGGCTGTCCACTCTCTGGACATTGACCCGTCAAATCGGCTTATGTGAATAATGGTGAAAATAAGGCCTCTCCGATGCCCATGCACGTGTTGTTTATCAGAAGGAAGAACCGGTTGTGTTTGTGTTTACGCTGAGGGTAACGCAGTTGTGGTTTTTGTTTTTAGTCAGAGAAAATTTGGCAGGTTTTACACGGGCTTCTCAGAACAGCCACCGTTTTGTAACCGTGACGACAGCAGATATCCCATGACAGTGCTCAGTATGACTCTAAGGTTTTACTAAGGAGCACTTTCTGTTGCACTCTCTTATTCTCATTCTCTCTCTTTCTCTCTTATTCTCTCTTTCTTGCTCTCATTCTCTTTCTCTATCTATTTATCTCTCTATCTCTCTGTGATTGTTGGGCCTGTTTGGTTTTTGTGTCATGTGCTTAATTTTGCTATAAGTGCTGTGAGACCCACAGTGTGGAGGTGTAGCTCGCACAGAGAGGTGATGTCTGTATCACGGAGGGGGCAGTATAGAGCACGTTGTCCGCGCTCTCCCACCACCAGCCCCACCCCATTACCCGTGACCCTGTGAACACCCTCCTCCAGCTCCACCGCCACCCCCCGAGACGCACGCCTAAATATATGTCCCTCTTAATTCCTAATACAGTTTAATGTCATATTTATGTAAATATTTCCTGATTTCACTCGGTATTAACAGCCAGAAATGTCAAAGCTCACATAAAATGAAACAATACCATCTCCTGGCAGAGTGGAATTTAAATTGGATTCCTCTGGCAGCACGTACTTGGCGCTGGACTCCAGATGAAGGCGTGGATGGGGTTGCACCGTGATTGCGTGCTGCTGATTCTGTACACAATAATCTCTGCTCCTCATGTTATTTACTTGCGCATTTGTGCTTTAATGTGTGCTGAAGTACGACCTTTTTAAAAAAAAAAAAAAGAAAGAAAGAAAAAAAGGAAAGAAAAAAACGATTCGCTTTTTTTTCTCTTTTTCTCTCCCCTTCAAGGCTTCAGTGCTCTGTGGTTGTATTTAACATGCACACGTAAATACATGTCAACGTTTTTTTGTAACCAACAAATGTTACCAAACGCCCCTCACAGTTCTTTTTATTTTTTATTACTTTCATTATGTTAAACTGAGAAATAAATTTCCGTAAGATTTCAGAAAGATTTCTGTAAGCTTTTCGCCTCCATATTTAGTCATGTTTAAATAGGGGTATGTGCTGTAGGGACAGAACCGTGATAGTTAACAGGAGGGTTTTGGAGGGAATCTCTGGGGGTAATTTCATAAGGGTTTGGGCTTGGATGTTCCAGCAGCACATGGAAATACAGGCTTTTATGAACCCTTCCAGTGGATGTGTGTGTCTACTTTCTGAAGGATGTAGATGTCAGGACACCGGTTTATTCAGTTCTCTCTGTGTGCCGTCTTTCTTCTTATGAAAAGTGGAATCAAATCAATGGACGTTATGTTACACTGCCTGGCCAGTCGCCGTTGCACCCGTCATGCATAGTGCCCACTGTACAAGCCTCTGGAGGCAGTGTTATGATCTGGGGTTGCTTCAATTGGTCAGGTCTAGGCTCAGCAATGTTATGCAGCAATAAAATTAATTCAACTGAGTACCTAAATGTACTGAATGACCAGGTCATCCCATCAATGGGCATATACCAGGACGACAATGCAGAGATTCATTGGGCTCAGATTGTGAAAGAGTGGTTCAGGGAGCATGAGGAATCATTTTCACACCAGAGTCCTGACCTTAACCCCATTGAAAGTCTTTGGGATGTGCTGGAGAAGACTTTACGGAGTGGTTTGACTGTCCCGTCTTCAATACAAGATCTCGGCCAAAAATGAATGCGATTCTGGACGGACATAAATGCTGTGACGTCGCATAAGGTTGTCGAAACAATGCCACGACGAATGCGCGCCGTAATCAAAGCTAAAGGCGGTCCAACAAAATATTAGAGTGTGACTTTTTTTTCCCGGCCAGGCAGTGTATTTTTTCTCTCTTAAAATATTCTGTGTATTCCCCACTGATTTTTCTCTGCTTATCTGCTCCAATGTTGAGCGTTCTGTAGAGATGCTGGTAGTCCTGGCCAACTGCTGCCATGTGCTCGGTCTGTTTGGGACGGGGCAGTTCTTGTCCTGCCGAGCTCCTTTTGCACTCGACAGCTTAGCTGCACGGTTACTGTGCTTAAGTGGCTGCGAATGCGCGGTTTGCAGCTGCGCAGTCTGCCTGCGTCGCTGATGTTCAGGGATGAGGCGGGAAACGCCCTGCATAGTGAAACCCACCGTCTCTCCCTAAGGAGCAGCATGGCTGGGTCTGTGGCTGGGAGGGGAGAGTCCACCACTGCAGCAGGAACAGGGGCCTTAGCGGTGTGCACCACCCCGGCCCCTCCCTCCATTGTGGGTGGGGTCCTGAACCCAACCAATCAGGTGCTTGCACAGGGGAGGTAATTGACAGCGGTGGAAAGGTGCCTGGGACCTTTCCACCGCTCCTCCCAACGCCACCCTATCAATGCTGAGATCCATGAGCCATATTCTGTCTCCCATTCCCCGTGGGTTGGTAGTCTTTGTGGCATGTAATTGGTGAATAAGGTGGACCATTTTCTTTTTTTACTTAAAGGTGGAATAAAAAGAGCAAATTCTCCCAAAGACTCTACCAATACACAGACAGTGCCCTCCACAATTATTGGCACCCCTGGTAAAGATGAGTAAAAAAAAAACAAAAAAAAAAAGGTTAAAAGGTGAAATAGCTTAATCCCACATTACAAAAAATTGAAAAATACAACCTTTAATTGAAGTGAATTTATTATGAAAAAAACAAACCCCTCATCAAGAAATAATTTAACAAACCACATTTTCCACAATTATTGGCACCCCTGCATTTATATATAGAATAAAGTAATAACGTTTTATATTTGGTCGCATATCCTTTGCATGCCATGATTTCCTGATGTCTGTGACCCAACAACATCAAAAGACTCTTGATATCTTATTTTCTGGTACTCTTACAAGCGATACTATAACGTCTCTGCATTTGAATGGATCTTTATGGGAATTGGGGGGTGGGACTAGATTTAGCTGTAAATTACACTGGAACAGTATGGAACACATGGTTGGCAAAGTCGTGAAGGGTCTGAGGTATCAAACGAGCCTCAAACCATCCCTCTGCTGCCAGAAATACAGTAGATATGGATGGATAGCTTGTAATGGGTTTATACTCTAAAATTTGTCAGGAGAAACAACCCTTAAAGTGATCCATCCATATCTACTGCATATCTGGCAGCAGAGTGATGGTTTGAGGCTCGTTTGATACCTCAGACCCTTGATGACTTACAGCCATTTGACCAACCATGTATTCCATACTGTTCCAGCATAATTTACAGCTAAATCTAGTCCCACCCCCCAATTCCCATAGAGATCCATTCAAATGCAGAGACGTTATAGTATCGCTTGTAAGAGTACCAGAAAATAAGATATCAAGAGTCTTTTGATGTTGTTGGGTCACAGACATCAGGAAGTCATGGCATGCAAAGAATATGCGATCAAATATTTAAAATTACTTTAAAGATTACTTTATTCTATATATACATGCAGGGGTGCCAATAATTGTGGCACACATGGTTTTGTTGAAAATTATTATTTCTTGATGAGGGATTTTGTTTCTCATAATACATTTATTTCAATTAAAGGTTGTATTTTTCTCATTTTTTCAGTGTGAGATTAAGCTAATTCACCAAACGGTGAATTTTTTATAACCCTTTTTACTCATCTTTACCAGAGGTGCCGATAATAGTGGAGGGCACTGTACGTATATAAAATGGTATGGGGCCCTGTTTATTTTAAATAAATAAAAAACACTTCTATACTAGTTCCTTATCTTTTTAGGTAGCTATAATGCCCAAACGCCCATAACAATGGCTTTGTAGGTATAAGTGCAGTGTCCACTATGATATCGCCTGGACCAATGTTGTGTAGTTTTGTGTAGTTATCTGTGTCAGATTTCAGTGCTTGCTAATTGTACTTTCCAAGCTAAATATAATGGCAATGATTGTCAAAAAAAAAGGTTCAACTTTGTTTCCCTGGACAATATTGAAACAACCTAAAATAAAAAAGAGCAAGAGTGTGATACCCCTGTTGCCATGTAGGGCTGGATATGGCTCATGGATCTCAGTATTGATAGGGTGGCGTTGGGAGGAGCGGTCACGTGACTAACCTCTCGGACAAAGATAGCTGTGGCCAAGGCCTGCGGAGAAGGAGAAGGGATTGATGTGGTTATAAATTACTCCACGGCGCCACCTAGCCCAGACTCTCCCACACTTTGTCATCAGCACAAGGCGATAAAGCAGGGAAATGAGTGCAGAGCCCTGTTTTTAATACATAAATGAATAAGCTATGAGAGTGGTCATTATTTAGAGCATGCAATTGTCAAGCAATGGTGCAATTCCCGGGGACACAAACTGCCTATCTGGCCGTGCGGAATCAGCATGAGAAACGGGTTAAAGTTGCGTTGCAGATCTCAATAACCCATTGACCTCCATCTATTTACAACCCCTGACATTTTTTTTCATTTTTTTTTCTTTCAAATTTCATATTCAAAATGTAAGTAATCTCCATTCAAGGACAACTTAATAATTCAGCCTGTGTGAGACAATAAAACAGCATTCACCTTTTAGCACCCAAAATATTTTAGTAAGCAATTTTATAATTGGCTGTCCGGGCTTGTTCTTAACCCATAAAGTTCAGAAGTGCCAGAATTGGAGAAATGCTTTTTTATGGAGGGGCCCTGTCGCCTCTTCGCCTTTGAAAAAATAGCCCGAGAATAAAAGCCTGGAAAATAGAGCCGTAAATAACGTGACGTGCAATGGGTTTTCCTTTAAATAAATACCGATCAGGTTTATGTTGAAAGACAATAGAAAACGTTGCCCAGATATGCAGTTTACAGTATTTATAGCTGTAATATCGAGGTGCCACCACCGTAATTTCATGCCCCAATGAGAATGGCAAGGTCAAAGCAAATGCTTCAGCTGAGCATCTGCTAATACGGAGACTCATAAACAGAGCCTGCGTGTATCAGGTGCACCAAATAATACAGTATAATGAAATACAGAATAGCTTTCCATTATTGTTCCCTTTTATGGTGTCGTCATTAGATGTAATTTATATCTTTAAAAAAATTCATCTCGGAGCAGGTCGATCCGGAATAGAGGTCTGCAGGGTCATTCCACAGGTTTTGGAAACAGTAATAAATTTAGCAATTTTTTTTTTTGTACCGTTTTCCTTCTCAAATGTAAAATTTGTTCTTGCCTTGTTTTTTTTTCTTTCTTATTCTTCAAAGGGCCTTCATTTGTCTTCCGCCTTCTTAATAATAAACAGAGTTATCAGAGTTTATCATGTGGACGAAACGGCTGCGTGAGCTTAAATTTTACAGGAGGAATATATTTGCGTAGGCATTTGCATGCGTTTTATTTTAATGCGCAGCCGGGCCCCGACGTTCGGTGGGAACGCGGAAAAGGCGTTACGTGGGGAGAGGCCCCGTGCATCGCAGTGTAAATATTTTGAAAGGGTTAAAATTGCAGGGGGATTTATAGTGCTCGACAGGGCAAAATTTAAAAAAGGCAAATTTATGAAGGTGCTTAAGTTTCGCTGGGCTTCTCTTCCCCCTGTGCGAAGTGCATCCACGCTTCATTCAGCAATCAGACACTGTGGAGTCTGCTGTGGTCAGAGGAATCTGTGTATGTGGAGTCCAGGGACACATTACTGCTTACTGGACACTGCAGGTTGACTGCGCGGGTTGCACGGCCTGGGGGGCGGGCGTTTCCTGGCACTCCTCTCACCCCGGCCTTGGTGGGACTGTCCAGTATCGTCCTTCCCTCTTTAATGCAGTTTCCTGGACCCTTTTGATTCCCGGCATCGTCCCGCTCTGCCGCGAACGCCCCGGCTCTGCCGCGAACGCCCCGGCTCTGCCGCGAACGCCCCGGCTCTGCCGCGAACGCCCCGGCTCTGCCGCCAACGCCCCGGCTCTGCCGCCAACGCCCCGGCTCTGCCGCCAACGCCCCGGCTCGGCCGCCAACGCCCCGGCTCTGCCGCCAACGCCCCGGCTCGGCTCTGCCGCCAACGCCCCGGCTCGGCTCTGCCGCCAACGCCCCGGCTCGGCTCTGCCGCCAACGCCCCGGCTCGGCTCTGCCGCCAACGCCCCGGCTCGGCTCTGCCGCCAACACCCCGGCTCTGCCGTAAGATTTCCAAAAGAGTGATAAAAGTGAATAAACGTTTGCTTTAATGAAACGGGCGTGAGTTGTAAATCCCGTTAACGTCCCTTTGAGATGGGAGAGCGGCGCTCTCGCTGTCATTCAGTTCTCTTGCGCTTCTGCAAGGGTGCGACTTTCTGGGCTCAGCCCTTTATCTGAAGTTTAAGTGCTCCGCTCAGGCCTGCTGTGGTGGTGGGGTGTCTGTGCACCGATGCGTGCGCGCGCTCAGGTGCTCTCCTAACCTTTAGCTGTGTAACGTGGAGCGATGCTGAGTTAAATTGAAAGAGAAAGGTTTGCATCCAGCGGAGATGCACGCAGGTTTCTGAGAGTTTTGTGTGCAGGGGATGTAACCTGTTTCCTGTGAGTCACCTTGCTCTTTGCAGCGCTGTAGAAGGAAGCGCTACCCTGGCTCTTGCCACAGTGATAATTTGTGCCATAGGCCACAAAACGTCTTGCTGTTCCTCTTAAAAAACGGTTCTTTTCAACCTCTGGAGGCATTGTTCTTTTTACAATGGCAAGCAGGAGTTTGGAATGACCTGTAGGAGCCTCAGCCTGAATAGATCTCAGCGGGTCGCCGTTGGTAGAAGGCTGCTGTAGTGGTGGGGGTTTGTGTTACAAGAAAACTGCGAGCCCCCCTCCCCCCCCCCCTTCCACCATGTGTATGAGCTAAACAAATAGTTACCGTTTTTTAAAAAAACTGGCAGAGGAGTCATACTCCGAGAGTGGCGAGCAGAAACTCTCAGTGGGGAAGACAAAGTCGAGTGAAATCTATCCGTGAAAAACGGGTCCACGCAAGGTTCCCTGGCCCACGTCTCTCCTCCGCCCATTGTTCTTTTGTAGAAGACCCTCAGTTAGCCAATTTACTGGATATAAGAGCGTCTATTAACCGGTGAGTATGCTCGGAATCCTTATGCGCGAAAGCCTTTTTTTTCCCCGCCCTCCAAACGAGGTGCTTGGATATCGTTCCGGGCTCGGTTTAAAACGCTGGGCTAAACAAGCGGCGGTCAGTTTGTTTGTGTGCCTATCGATGCCTCAGCAGGCCCTTTGTGTAGACGACAGCGCTCTGTAAAACGGGCCCGTGACTGCGTGTGATTGGATGTGAAACCCTGGTCTTTGCACAAAAGGAAATGTTCATATTAGATTTTATTTTTTTTTTCACCAGGGAGCTCTTTGCAATTTAATCATCACTAAAATCATTAAAAAAGATCTGAAGATTAAATTATATTGGCATTTGCAAAATTATGTAATACATTTACATCACAATGAAGAAATTAAAATAATGCATTTTGTGTGTCTGGGGTTTATGAAAGCTTCACCTGGGAAATATAGCTCCATAAGTGGACAGACTCTTATTTTGCAAGCCAAGTGCTGTAGTAATAGGAATCTGTGTTCGCGCGAGGCTTGATAGCCCGAAAGAGGTCGCGGCTTATACATATTTCTCCCAGAGGTGAGAGCCTAGCTCCTGGAGTAGAGGCTTGTTACGGGTTATTATCCCTGTCTATATGTCTCCGTAGTAAAGATGGGGAATGGAGCAGCGTTTAGGAAGTGTATAATTTTGGAGTGGTTGATTTTGTGTGTGTGCGTGTGCGCGTGCGCGTTCGCGTGCGTGTGCGTGTGCGCATGCATGTGTTTTGTGTTCACTATTCTATTGTCCCCCCTTCCATTGCAGGTCTCACAGATGAGGAGGTGGAGTTGGCCATCCAGCGCTCAGGCAGCACAGAAGAGCCCCTGGCCCTGGTTCCTGTGGGCCCCCCGCACATCCTCCACCCCCCACAGCTGGCCCCTGTTCCTTACAGTGAGTGGCCCTTGCCCACATGCGCGAGGCATCTCATTCTTAGACTTTCGTTATTAAACTAAATGTGTGGTGAGAGCGTTTATTTAACTTTTTTACCCAACTGCTTGGGAAAGACATCCCCGGTATCGCAGCTTCTGGAAGCATTTGCGTCGAGGCCCACGTTGAGTCATCCTCAACATCCTTTTAATCGAGCACAGCTTGCCTGTCTGGCATCATTAGCTGCGTAGCCTAGGTGCTAATGCTATATGCCAAACAAGTTCTTTCTTTCAGTGGGATTTTGTGAACTGTTGATGTAAAATTACGTTTCCAACCATGTCAATCTTTAGCATACACCAGCTAAGACCAAAACGGTAATCATCAAGAACAGACCAAATTTGTTAAAGCTGTAATTATATCTTGAATATGTCACCACTTAGGCGGGTTTGAGGCGGCCTCACTCTCCCACTAATCTCCTCCTTCAATACCGTCAAAGGGGGGCTCTTCGCTTAGGCTCAACCTGTATCTTTATTACCCCGGCAGGTTATGAGTGCTGTCCGCTGATTTACCAATGCAGAATGAAGTCCGCATAATGCTTAACCTGTATGACAATGATTCCAGATGTATTCCAGCCTCATTTATTACCTCACTGTCCTTGACTCCACTGGCATCTCATGTTTTGTAATGAAAGTGATGTTGATGGGATGGCCATGTAGTTAGGCTCCAGCCTCAGTGTAGTGGGGGGTTTTATATCAAAACGGCGGCGAGAGAGCTGCATAATGAGGTGAGAGCAGGGAGTCTTGTACGAGGGTCATTCCGAAAAGAGGGGGCTACCTCTCTTTGATGTCCTTGTTACGGCGACGACGTGCTGAGGCCCCGCATCCATCTCTGTCGGAGTAATGGATACTCTGATCTCTATTTCCAACCCGCAGAAGGACAGCCAGGCCTCCACTGAACCCAATAAATTTGAGAGGAGATTGGAAAAACTGGGGGAATGGAGACCAGCTCCACAGCTTAAGTGACCAAATAAAAAGCAGTTTTGGAAGAGGAGAAAGAGAGAGGGAAATGGACCCCCCCCCCGGTGATGGAGAGGCCTAACCTGGGCAGGTGACGGAGCTCAAGGCCTCGCCGCTTTTCCGTCCTTCGGCGTCGCGCTCCGAATCCGCGCCGCCCTGCGAACGACCATCTGCCCAGGTCACGGTGCTGAATGCAAATGGGGGGCGCGTTAAACGGTTAAAAGGAAGCGCTAACGACGCAAGCGAGCGACGGAGGCGCGGACGTGGCGACAGGGGGGCGGCCGCGGGGCCCTCCCGATCGCCCCTTCGCGGTCGCTTCGCCCTTGAGAGGAGGGGGGGAGCGGCTCCTGCACTTACCAGCGGCACGTCGCGCTCCACCAATGGGTTTCTCAATTTGATTTGTTTTCTCTTAATGGCTCTTTTGCTGTTGTTTACGGTTACCGTTGGCCGTGCGTCGTCCCCGGGCCGGTTTAGCCCATTTCTCTCACATTTACATGGACCGAGATCAACAGGAGACGCATTATCAACACGGTCACAGGGGAGGAGTTGTAAATTGCTTTCTGCGTCCCACCTTTAAGAAATTTTCACAGTATTTTAAGCATGAAAATGCACTACGTAATCTTCATTTCTCTTCTGATGATTAAACCAACTCACCACTTTTATTTCTACCTTTTTAATAGGGCGGGACTTAACCCAGTGAGGGCGAGCAGGGTTCGGTGTTACGATATCTCTGCTCTCCACCAGGGAACCTTTGCTTCCTGGGGGGGAAAAAAAGGAATAAAGTTTTGAGTGTTCTGAGGCTCTCGACTTTGCCGGTATGACAATAAATCTGATAGATGATATTTCAATTAGTCGCGGCTGTAATTTATAACGCAAAATTTAATTTATTTGACACGAGATTATTTGTTAGAAGCATCAGTCAACCTGACTAGTTCAAACAAGCTATTAGCCAAATCCTTAGGAACCGGGCTGTCGGCTTTTTTTTCCGGGATACAAATCCTAATTAGAAAAAAGGAGCGGAAAAAAGACAAATGATTTTTTAGAGCGTGTTCTTTGTGTGCCCTCCTGCTGCGGCCCAGGTAATCTCTCACTGTCAGACCCACGGGGCCGAAGAAGCCAGCCTTCCCCTCCGCACTCAATCCCGCTGCCCTCCTGTGCTTTATGAAGTACAATATTGGCTGCGGCAACGGCGGCTTCAAACTCCCGCTGAAAGGCCCGGACTCTGTCCGTTTATCATTTTGCACCTTTTTAACCTGCGAGAGATACTGCGTCTGGAGCAGCGCTGCAGCGTGTTCCGCTGTGGGGACGGGGGGACGGGGGTACGGGGACGGGGGGGTGGCGTCGGGGGTGGGGGTATTAATCAGAATTTCACTGAACGGCCCGTGAGATCCTTATGAAAGCTGTCTGCGTCCAGCGCGCCGTGCTCCCCCGTCTCGTCGCGAGACGTGTAAATCACGCCGGACGGGAGCGTCTGCTGAACGCCCCCCCCCCCCCCGAAAGCGAGACGCGAGCAGCCCTTTTTCAGATTGAGGATGCCGCTCTTTTCCTTAGTCGGGGTGAGCGTAGCGTAGCGTGTAAATTGTGTAAATTGTGTAAATGAGTAAATGCCAGTGTGCCAGACGCTGTTTGGCCTGTGCCCCGCCGTTACCTGTGCTCAATACGCCCACACCGCTCAGGGTACACAGCGGGGCTCTTTATCTCACTGTCACTCTCAGTGCAGGCAGCGCTGGCTTTGCTTTACGCCGCTGCTTATTATGGGATGCCGATGCCAGAGCCGACGGGGAGGACTGATAAGACCCCTCGGCCCCCGCCAGGAGCTGTGTGTGGGTACGAGGGCGAGTGGCAAAGGTGGGGCGCCAGTCTTTCTGCCAGCTGATGGATCATACTGTAGTTAACCTTGCACATCAAAGACGTCCCTCAGACCTGCACTCTACCTTTGCAGCTCCCTCTCCCTGTGACATTATGCAAATGAATTTGAGTTTAGACTCAATGTCCACCCCCAAAAAACATTTATTTATTTATTTATTTATTTCTCTATAAGCCTTAAAAAACCTCATGTGTGGTGCTTTCACACAGGTATAAAATGGATTTCCACAAGAGGAACCGTCTTTCCATCCCTGCTGACTCACCCAATAGTGTGGTGGGCCCCCCCCCCCCCCCCTCAAGCTGTCAGTCCGTGAGGTTCCCCCCTGTGGCTCATGCGTCAGTCACCTCCACTCACAACACAAACCATCCAGCTCTTCAACACATCATTTATAAATGAGTCAGGGAGCCCATTGCTCCATGGCTGTGTGTGTGTACTGTACATATCTGTGGCTGCCTGTTTACACATGCATGTGACTGTCTGTATGTACACATGTGTGACTGCCTGTAAGTATGTGTGCTTGCCTGAAGGTTGAATTTGAAGTGCAATGCTGGTCTCAACCTGCATGCTTTGTGATAAAAACGACTGAAAATATTTTGTGGAATGTTAATGTTTACTTTTATTGAACTTTTCAAAATGTGTTATTTGCACTTTATTTATTTTTTACTCCCATTTTTGATCGTAAGCTCGTTCCGTCGCAAAATAGTTCTCTTTCAGTAACAGTAGGCACACTTTAGCAGGCACGTACTCGTAAAAACCCTCAGCACGTTTCCACTTGTTTTCACTGCACAAGCTGTGCGGCCTTGGCACTGGAGGACTGGGAGACCAGTTCAGCGGGCAGCTTGCATGTGCCCAGGTGAACACAGGCGGCGCTATTGCGCTATGCGCCAGAGAATACCCTGCCAGCTGAACCCTCCCTGGGCGATGTGCCTACCTCATGGGCACTCACAGCAGCAGGGCACTGTACACATGTGTGGCTGTTTGAATGTACACATGTGTGGCTGTCTGTATGTACACATGTGTGGCTGTCTGTATGTACACGTGTGGCTGTCTGTGTACATGTGTGGCTGTCTGTATGTACATGTGTGGCTGTCTGTATGTACATGTGTGGCTGTCTATGTACACGTGTGTGGCTGTTTGTATGTACACGTGTGGCTGTCTGTATGTACACATGTGTGGCTGTTTGTATGTACACGTGTGGCTGTCTGTATGTACACGTGTGTGGCTGTTTGTATGTACACGTGTGGCTGTATGTACACGTGTGGCTGTTTGTATGTACACGTGTGGCTGTTTGTATGTACACATGTGTGGCTGTTTGTACACGTGTGGCTGTCTGTATGTACACATGTGGCTGTCTGTACATGTGTGGCTGTCTGTATGTACACGTGTGGCTGTCTGTATGTACATATGTGTGGCTGTCTGTATGTACACATGTGTGGCTGTTTGTATGTACACGTGTGGCTGTCTGTATGTACACGTGTGGCTGTCTATGTACACATGTGTGGCTGTTTGTATGTACACGTGTGGCTGTTTGTATGTACCGTAATTTCCGGACTATAAGCCGCTACTTTTTTCACACACTTTGAACCCTGCGGCCAATACAACGGTGCGGCTAATCTATAGATTTTTACGAGCTAACGGCCTCCAGGGGGGCGCTCTAGCAGGAAGCGCAAGAGCGAGACAGACAGAGATAATGCGCCGAGGAAGACGCTAGTTTGATTGTGTTTTGAACAGCCGTTTTGCGCATCATGCACACACCCTCATCATGGAAAACACACGAAGAAATGCATATGATGCAGCTTTTAAGTTAAAGGCAATCGATCTGGCTGTCGAAGAAGGAAATAGAGCTGCTGCTCTGGAAACGTGCCTGATTATTACAACGGTATTTGCATTGGGTGAACGCGATCGCGATCGCGATCGCATAGCAAATACAGTAAAAAATAATAATCGGTCATCAGAAAAACTACCATAATAATAGGCCCACACAAAAAAATAACAATTACGTAGGTCTACTGATCGACATTAGATTCGTTTTATTGGGCTATCAACAACGCTTACTATTTACTTTTTCCCACCTCGCTGGTTTAACTTGCAGGGCGAACAGGCTAATCCGTTTTGTTTTTTTCCTTCGTTTAAAAGTTATTATTATTATTTTTTTAATCCTGCGTTGTTAACATAGTAACGGATGCTCGTTTTTTTATAAAGCAACATTTAACCAGGAAAACATGACATTTCAGTGCAAATTATGCCAATATGTCATTTATGTGTACATTAATAAAAATAAGTGTTAACCGACTAGTATTTATTTTTACCGACTCCCATTTTTGAATCGTAAGTCGTTCTGTCGCAAAATATGTTCTCTTTCAGTAACGTAGACACATCTTTACAGACACGTACTGCGTAAATACCCTCGGCACGTTTTTTTTTTTTCTTCTAAATTTCGTTGGTGCGGCTTTTATTCAGGAGGACTCAATAGTCCAGTTTACGGGCACATGTGTGTGTCCAGGTGTACACGTGTGGCGCTATTGTATGCGCCTGTGAATACACTGCCAGCTGTACACGTGTGGCTGTTTGTATGTACACGTGTGACTGTCTGTATGTACACATGTGTGACTGTCTGTATGTACACATGTGTGGCTGTCTGTATGTACACCTGTGGCTGTTTGTACACGTGTGGCTGTTTGTATGTACATGTGTGGCTGTCTGTATGTACATGTGTGGCTGTCTATGTACACGTGTGTGGCTGTTTGTATGTACACGTGTGGCTGTCTGTATGTACATATGTGTGGCTGTCTGTATGTACACATGTGTGGCTGTTTGTATGTACACGTGTGGCTGTCTGTATGTACACGTGTGGCTGTCTGTATGTACACGTGTGGCTATCTGTATGTACACGTGTGGCTGTCTGTATGTACACCTGTGGCTGTCTGTATGTACACCTGTGGCTGTTTGTATGTACACCTGTGACTGTCTGTATGTACACCTGTGGCTGTTTGTATGTACACGTGTGACTGTATGTACACGTGTGGCTGTCTGTATGTACACCTGTGGCTGTTTGTATGTACACGTGTGACTGTCTGTATGTACACATGTGTGGCTGTCTGTATGTACACCTGTGGCTGTTTGTATGTACACGTGTGGCTGTTTGTATGTACACGTGTGACTGTATGTACACATGTGTGGCTGTCTGTATGTACACACGTGTGGCTGTATGTACACGTGTGGCTGTATGTACACGTGTGACTGTATGTACACGTGTGGCTGTCTGTATGTACACCTGTGGCTGTTTGTATGTACACGTGTGGCTGTTTGTATGTACACGTGTGGCTGTTTGTATGTACACGTGTGGCTGTTTGTATGTACACGTGTGGCTGTCTGTATGTACACGTGTGGCTGTTTGTATGTACACGTGTGGCTGTTTGTATGTACACGTGTGGCTGTTTGTATGTACACGTGTGGCTGTTTGTATGTACACGTGTGGCTGTTTGTATGTACACGTGTGACTGTCTGTATGTACACATGTGTGGCTGTCTGTATGTACACCTGTGGCTGTCTGTATGTACACCTGTGGCTGTTTGTATGTACACGTGTGACTGTCTGTATGTACACGTGTGGCTATCTGTATGTACACATGTGTGGCTGTCTGTATGTACACCTGTGGCTGTTTGTATGTACACGTGTGACTGTCTGTATGTACACATGTGTGGCTGTCTGTATGTACACCTGTGGCTGTTTGTATGTACACGTGTGGCTGTTTGTATGTACACGTGTGGCTGTTTGTATGTACACGTGTGACTGTCTGTATGTACACCTGTGTCTGTTTGTATGTACACCTGTGACTGTCTGTATGTACACCTGTGACTGTCTGTATGTACACCTGTGGCTGTTTGTATGTACACCTGTGACTGTATGTACACCTGTGGCTGTTTGTATGTACACGTGTGACTGTCTGTATGTACACGTGTGGCTGTCTGTATGTACACGTGTGGCTGTTTGTATGTACACCTGTGGCTGTCTGTATGTACACCTGTGGCTGTTTGTATGTACACCTGTGGCTGTCTGTATGTACACCTGTGGCTGTATGTACACGTGTGGCTGTTTGTATGTACACCTGTGGCTGTTTGTATGTACACCTGTGGCTGTCTGTATGTACACATGTGTGGCTGTCTGTATGTACACGTGTGGCTGTCTGTATGTACACGTGTGGCTGTTTGTATGTACACGTGTGGCTGTTTGTATGTACACGTGTGGCTGTTTGTATGTACACCTGTGGCTGTCTGTATGTACACATGTGTGGCTGTCTGTATGTACACCTGTGGCTGTTTGTATGTACACGCCCTCACAGGCAGCAGGGCACTGTGAGGGTTTCAGTGCAGACCTTGTATTGCATCAACATCTAGTGCCTGGGCTGAATATGCCACTTAGAAAGCCTCTAAAAATGAATGTTTATTTTAAACTAATTCTATTTTTATGCATGAAATTTAATGCAATTTTGATATGATTCATGTACTGTCATGTACACCTGTATACACTGAAGTCAAATTTGTTTCTTTTTTAAGTATATACATTTTTCAAGTTCTGCCTTCAAATTAGTTTGGGAATTCATAAATCAGGGTATTTTGTGACCCTTTCTTCGCTGTACATCGTACACGTTTACCCCTTGAATTCACGCTTCGTCACGGTGCCTTTAATTGGTGTGGCACGCTAACTGGGGCTAACGGGCTAACTGTGAGGTCTTACTGACGGGGCTGGGCATGTCTGTCTCTGCAGGTCCTCCTGGGTACAGATGGAGGGACTACGGGGCCCTGGCTATCATCATGACTGGCATGGCGTTGGGCTTCCATCAGCTGTACCGGGTACGTCATCGTCACTGTGCGTGAGACCTGAGACATGATAAAGATCTCACCGGTCCTCACAATGTCGGTACACGGTACACACACCGCTCTATTTTTAAACCGTAACGTTTCCGCACAGGATATGATCACCCCTGTCAGCACAATTTCTTTAATATTGGCTTTTTTCAGTTTGCGGTTACGTCAGGGACTTTTAAACCCCAGGAGGAGAAAGCGGCGGGCCAGATGCTGTATAGATCATTGAAATCGGCCTGTTTGCGTCATCAACATGAGCTCATTTTGACCCCCCCTCTTCACTTTTCAGCTTCTCTCTCTCTGTGTCTCTCTCTCTCTCTCTCTCTCTCTCTCTCTCTCTCTGTCTCTCTCTGTCTCTCTCTCTCTGTCTCTCTCTGGTTTTTATCAAACACACAGGCAGGGGTGCGCGGGGACGTCAGTGCGGAAGCCATTTTCCTGAGTGACACAAATTTTTCTCAGCCCTCAGAAGAGGCTCTCTGACATGTGGAGTCCATTACTGCCTTTTATAGGTGGATGAGACGTTGGCAGCGGCTCTTCCCCAGCGGCCGGGCCGCGGCATCTTAACCAGCGGGTCGCGGCGCTCCCTTGAAGTCACGGCAGCGGGGTTTGGAGTCGAGACTCGTTTCACGTGGACGGCGCGGTGTCGCTCGCCGTCAGTGTGTGCGGGCGGCGTTCGGCCTGCTGTTCTTTTGACGGGGCGGGCCCTATAAATCCACAGCGTGTCTGAGCTGAAGGGAACGTTAGCGTATTAGCATGATGGAAATAACCCCAGTGAAAGGGGAGTAACATTGAGGAGGGTCGCGTTCAGACTTGTTGCGATGGGGAATCTTCTAAATTTGGCTTTTATGTTGGAAATTCCCATTCAGTAATTTGAAGAACAGCGTTACCGGTGCCATGGGAATTGAAATCATACTGTCGTTTAAGATCTTATCAGTCATCATTGCAACAAGAGGTATCTAGGTATTCTAGGTATCTAGGTTCTAGGTATCAACCGTTTGTATTAATTTATTATTTACCTGAAGAGAAGTGTTCTGTTGTAGCATAAAAGATTAATGAAGTGGCTCACAGAAACTATTTCAATCTGAATTCTGCTGCTAGAACAAGAGCAAAGGTGTTCATTTATGAAGGGCTATTTTTTGCACTGACGATAGGACGTATTTCTTTCAAGCAAACTGTATTGATCTTTGAAGAATAGCTCCTGGGCCTCACAGAAAGAAGTGGAAACCGTCAGCGTGTTAGAGACCATGCTTGAGAAAGTGATGAGCTTTCACGGGCTGGCCGGCCACTCAGCAGTAAGCTCTCCTGTGCTGTTATATTGTGTGCAGGGCAACAACAACACAAAAAAAATGAGGTGTGAAAATGTAAGGTGTCATAAGGGAAAAGAACTACTTCCCCTCAGCTAAACAAACAAGTGCAGGTCTTTGCAGCTCCGCTGTCCTTATTCCCCCCTCTTAGTGCTCAGTCTTTACTCTTTACCTCGTCTTCTTCGCCTCTTCATCTCCGACCGCCCTCTCGCTCTTTTTCACCCGCCTCGCTCTTTCAGTTTCTCGCCCTTTTCTACTTTATCTCTCTCTCTTCTTTCTCTCTCCAGTCTTTCCTTTTATCTCTCTCTCTCTCTCTCTCTCCATCTCCATCTCTAGTCTTTTCTTTTCTCCCTATATTCCCTCTCTCTGCTCGTCACCTCCTGATTCTCTCCTCCCCTGGCTCTCTCGTGCGCTGCCCCCCCCCCCCCCCCCGCAGGTCATTGCAGGCGAGGCGGGGTTCCCTGGCGGGACGGCTCACACTGCTGTCATGTCCCAGGAGCGTAACACCAGTCGTGCCATATGCCCTGTCTCCTGTCTGTCCCGTTATTTATGCTATGGTGCTCCTTGTAAACACAGCTCACAGCGGCACACTTATTAATTACTGCTTGTGTTGACACTCATTTAATCTTTTTCAACTTTTAAGTGTTTATTACTTCTCGTGGCGTCGGCTACCCGGGCGCTGTTCTGAAAAGCTGGCACGAGCACCTGGCACCGGTTGCCACGGCGAGGCTGAAGTTCAGGCCTTTTAAACCCGGGGCTTGTTCATAGAGTGTAATGGCAACTCTTAAATAAAACCGCAATCCTGAACGAAACGGCAAAACCGAACAAAAAGGGAAACTTTACAACAGCGGGTATATAATATTCAGTATTTAACCCAAACGGTTTTTCCCAGGGAGGAAGAGCACATTCGAAAAATGACTGGTACCTGATTAAGGAATATCACCACAGTCTCCTACCTGGGACTCGGCCATACTTTGGGTTGGGGGATCCGCTGCTTCACTGCTGCCTCCCAGGTGTGTCCTCCTGCTGTTTATCTATGACAGCCTGTGTTACCTGTGTGCAGGTGTTCTGTGCTGCCCACCTGTGTTGTGTCGCAGTGCAAGACGGAACACGCTGCTTCTGTCAAACCAACCCCCCCAATCTGCCGCTCGGGTGCAGCAACAGAACTCATCTTGTGAAAACAACCGCTTCCATTGGCTCCCAGCCCGGTTGTTTATTCTGCTGGTACAGGGCTGCTTTTCTAGCACGGCTTTGCTCTGACAAGTAATTGTCCTCAGTAGGTGACATGCTCTAATCGAGCAGTTGGGGCCAGGCAGGGGGGCCACAGACTTAATGAATTTGAACCCAGAGCCGTGCCCCTCTGCTTATTCTCTGGCCTACACGTCGTCTGTTAAGTCAAATGGCGCTGAATGAAGTGAGAGAATTTCTGTCCATCCCAGAGTGCACCAGAGAAAAAAAAAACACTTTATGGGTAAAATAAAGCATGTAGCCCTAGACTTTTTCACAAATTAATGAGAGAGAACACACAGGGAAAAAAATATGGTTATTCTGAAAATGTGCACTTTTTCTAATCTTATGCTAATGTAAATGTTGTTAATCTGATGGTACTGACTAAACAAGGAACAAAATTGTCCAAAATAATTTGTTGTTCTTGTTCTGTTGCGTAAATGGTAAGGTTACGGTCTTTCTTACATTTTGCTTAGCGAGTCAATTTCCGGAAGGTAATTGCATCATTATTCCTGGAGCATTTAATTGTATAGCGTCTTTTAAAGAGGCAGACCATTATTGGGGAAATGCTCACTGCGGGGAAGAACAAGCTGGTTTTGGAAAGATGGTGATCATAACTTGGGTGTAGTTGTTGCACCACCCAGGCCGTGTCCGAGCCCAACTGCAACATCACTTGCTCATGTTAATGGCCCTCAACCCTCCACTCCCCGCCCCACCCTTCTCTCAACCAATCAGCATCATCAACGGGGCTAAAAAGGAGCGAATGTGTGGACTGATATGAATGCGGCATTAAACAGCGAACCCATCAGATTACACTCCCGGTCAGCTTAATTGTTTCCAGTGCATTATTGATGGCCGTTGTTGTGCTGTGGCACAGAGTTTCCACATTTCATATTCCGTCTTCTTCTGTTGTCTGTGCTGGGAGTGTAAGCGATAGCCTCTCGTGTTGTTCCCGCCCATGACTGCATGCTGAGTTTTTCATGGAACATTTTGGAGTGGAGGGTGGAAATATTATGTTTTTTTATGACTTTAATCAGATTTAAGAAAAATAATAAATGTCCGTTCAAGCCCACCATGTATCCCCCAAGAAAGAAAGAAAAGTAATCGGTCACCATTCACGTTTTATGTAATATTCCCTAGTGAAACATAAAAGAAGAAAGGAGCTGGAAATATGGGTGATGAGTAATAATAATAACCTTTGATTTCTCTTTTTCTTCTTTTGACTTTGGCCAAATGAGTAAATAATGATGACAGCCTTCCAGTTATAGGGATGGAACTGCATGGTTGTGTGGAAGTGGTCCAAGACTTCCTCCAGAATGTGTCCCCATCTCGGTTAGTGTAAGACCCTCTCTGGCTCAATCAGTCCAACTTTTTGGATACCTCTCCTTTTTCAGCTCTCTGGTGACGTGGAGCCATCTTTCGTTTTCAGTTTCCCCACAAGAGACGGAGCTCTTTGAAGACGGTTCCTCTCCGTGTTGTCATGGGGCAGTGTACACAGTCTTCTGGTCGAGTTGTGTTTCATTCATTCATTTAAAAAAAACAAAAAACAATCTATCTCGGGATTGCAGCTTGGCTGCGTTCCTAGCGACTCTCTTATTGTGACCGTGTTCTCAGCGGCGCGCGTAGGCCGCGTGCTCTGGCTCTCCATCAGCGCCGATCAGTTCCAGACGTCCACAAAGAGATTAAATGGCACAACACGCTCGTCTGGGTACCGTTCAGAGCAGATTGGTTTGATGGAGGCTCTGGAGGCTTTCGCAGTGCATTTTTGTACTGTGTGCACGATCACAATTTTTGAAGTTAAACCGTGTCAATTGACTGCTAAATATTTTGTGGCAAAAAAATGTGTTCTTGACCCCCGTCTTTTTTTTTTTTTTTTTTTTGACGGATCCCCATAGACGCCTTTTGAAAGTGATGCTGGGAAACCAGGAATTTAACCGGTACCCCGCCCTCCCCCTCCCCCATGGGTGTGGTGTGCATGGGGCCGGCAGTTTCTTTAGGCTGCCAGAGGAGCACCCCCTCCTCCATGAACTCATTGCTGTCATTTCTGGGTGCTTGGGCTAGAGGGAAACGTGGCTCATTTTGGAGAAAGGCTTTTGGGCCGTCCCACTGCTGGATGAGGAACTATACTTATATACCACACTGAGAGCACAGGGCTTATCTGTGTGCATCTGTGTCCACCTTTACTGTGTGTATACTGGTCCCAGCATACAGTGCTGCCCCACTGCACTCACAACTGCTCAGAAGCGTGTGGAGTTATGGAAGGGTTAACAGGGCTATTATAAAAGTGTGTGTGTGTGTGTGTGTATGATGTTATGTCAAAGTAACATTTTATTCAATCTATAAGATTTTGTATAGAAAGTAACATTTATAGAAAAACATGCATGTACGTATATGTATGCGCTTTGTGAACGGAGGTCGTTTGGAACTCTCAATCTCTAACTTTGAAGGTGATATGGAAAAAGAACCAATTCTTGGAAGTAAAATCCTTATTGATTGGACACATTCATACATATCTTTCAACGTCAGCTTTCCAAACAATAGATGCCCTTTTGAGTGAACCACTCGCTATCTTTGGCATCTGTTGGCTCTTTTTTAATGTTGTTCTTACCTTTCTGTATAACACAAACTGACTTTACTGACTGCCCCACATTGTGTGCTCTGAAATGCCCCCTTCTCTAGTATTTCCACTTGTTTTATCAATGGAAAGTGTGACTTTTTTTCCAATGAATGCCCTTTGCGTCAGTAATATTCATGGACAATAGGCAATTGCATACGCTGCTGAGCTTTATGTTCTTTGAGCAATCACCAGAACGAGCCGAACGATACCGTTATTCTACAAAGAGCTGCAGAATTCAACTGGCTGAGAGTGAAGAAAATGTTTATCAGTCAACAATATCGAGAGTCGCTACACAAATCTGGACTTCCTGCCAGGGTAGCATGAAAACAGCTATCGCAAGCCCCTGCCTGTTGTGTGCAAGAAAGCACGACAGTGTTCCAGCTGAGAATGGGGACAAGGTTCTGTGGTCAGATGACTAAACTGTAGCTTTTTGGTCAAAATGCATCAGACGAACCTTTATGAACCTAACACTACGCATGTCCCTCTGAACACCATCCCTACAGTGAAATGGCGGCGGCAGTATCATGCTATGGGCATGGCTACTCTCCTGCAGGCCTGTGGAAACTCGTTGGAATTTGGGGAAAAAATGGACAAAACAAAGTATAGCCAAATACTGGGAGAACGGCTGTCTCAGTCTGCTAAAGGCCTGAAGCTGGGGTGAGCGTTCACCTTTCAGCAGAGCGTCTGTCTCAGTCTGCTAAAGGCCTGAAGCTGGGGTGAGTGTTCACCTTTCAGCAGAGCGTCTGTCTCAGTCTGCTAAAGGCCTGAAACTGGGGTGAGCGTTCACCTTTCAGCAGAGCGTCTGTCTCAGTCTGCTAAAGGCCTGAAGCTGGGGTGAGCGTTCACCTTTCAGCAGAGCGTCTGTCTCAGTCTGCTAAAGGCCTGAAGCTGGGGTGAGCGTTCACCTTTCAGCAGAGCGTCTGTCTCAGTCTGCTAAAGGCCTGAAGCTGGGGTGAGCGTTCACCTTTCAGCAGAGCGTCTGTCTCAGTCTGCTAAAGGCCTGAAGCTGGGGTGAGCGTTCACCTTTCAGCAGAGCGTCTGTCTCAGTCTGCTAAAGGCCTGAAACTGGGGTGAGCGTTCACCTTTCAGCAGAGCGTCTGTCTCAGTCTGCTAAAGGCCTGAAACTGGGGTGAGCGTTCACCTTTCAGCAGAGCGTCTGTCTCAGTCTGCTAAAGGCCTGAAGCTGGGGTGAGCGTTCACCTTTCAGCAGAGCGTCTGTCTCAGTCTGCTAAAGGCCTGAAGCTGGGGTGAGTGTTCACCTTTCAGCAGAGCGTCTGTCTCAGTCTGCGAAAGGCCTGAAACTGGGGTGAGCATTCACCTTTCAGCAGAGCGTCTGTCTCAGTCTGCTAAAGGCCTGAAACTGGGGTGAGCGTTCACCTTTCAGGAGGACAAAGCACTGGGCCAGAGCTGCAGAGGAGTGAAACACTGAAATACTTATGCAAGCAACATTTGCCAACTTTATTTTTATTGTAAATACCTGGTCCCATAACTAATCTTCTCCTTTAAAAATGGTCTCTGTTGAACATTTTGAATAAAAGTAATACTTGTATAGAAATGTGAATGTGTCGTTTGTAGCTTGTCCAGTAAAAAAATGGGGAAACCGTAAGGAATCCGTGTCTGAATGGCCGTGCAAGGCGCTGTGCGACGTCCCGCTACCACATTCAGCGCTTCTGCGCAACACGGATCCTGCGTCTTTAGCCCGTCGCTTCTCCGTGCGCATTTAGCTGAGAGGCACAGCTGCAGGGGTTGATTGTACTGGTGTTTCCTGGAGAATTGTGTGTGCTTGTGTGTGCTTGTGTGTGCTGGGAATGGGGAATTGGGCAGTTTGGGGGTGAGGTGGGGGGTCTCTGGTTTCAGGTGCGAAGCAGGTGATCGAGGCCCCGCTGTCACGGGCTTCAGAACCAGCGCTTTGTTCCTCCGTCAGCGGACGTGTTAAACATGCCTGCTCCTCTCTTTCTCCCCTCTTTTCTCTATTTTAACCCCCCCCCCCCTCTCTTCCTGAGGAGAATTCTAATAGGGTGTCATGTTTTTTAATTGCAGAAATACATCGTACCCCTGGTCATGGGCAGCCGTGAGGACACCAAGAAACTGCAGAGGATGGAGAGCCACATCGCTGAGATGAGTGGCACGCTGACACAGACAGGTGAAGATTAATATCTTCATCACTTTTTCCTCCTTAACATTTTCCTTCATTTATCTGTCGCCAAAATCTGCTCACATTTTACAAACGACGCTCCCGTCATTTCGCTTTAATTTGAAATTGCTTGTTTACTGTCGGCTCACCCTCAATTAATTACGTTTCGCTGAAAAGCTCTTAACCTCAGAATATTAATGAGGAGAAGGAAAATGACAACGTTTCTATTTTTTTTTTTTTGTCGTCCTCCCCCCCCCACCCACACCCGTCCACCCACCCGCCCGCACCCCCTTCCTCTCCGTGGCGAGAAAGTTCATTTTAATTTTCGGCGTAGAAGTGTGGCGCACGGGCCAGTGTCGGTGCGCGGTGGTGATTAAGTGTCCTCTGTGACAGGTGCATCTCCCGCATTGGACAGGTGAGGAATCTCTGCCTGCCCGTCAGCGTGGGCGGGCTGCCGCTCCTCAGCTGAGTAATTAAACGTCCTCACCGAGTCGCCGCCGTCGGGAGCAGGGGCAGTCGTGAAAGAAACTTAGCCTGATTAGCATAGCATTCAGCACGTCGGTGTGACAGCGGTGTCTTCTTTACAAAATTAACAAAAAATATTGTAATGAAAAAGTATATATATTTTCATATTTTTAACAAAAATCTCAGGTTTGAGTTTCTGAGGGTTATGAATATCGTAACGTTGCTGAATTTTTTGTTTAATGTCAGATTACATTGATTACAGTGTTAACCTTGGTAAACACAAAATTTTACACTAAGTAGCCTATATGATGCTTTGCAGGTTCTTAAACCGTTTGTACTGTACCCGTATACAGTATTGTTAATGTGTTGCGAACCTTAACTGACACATTAACTTCTGTTCTTTTCATTTTACGCAGTAATAGCTCGTCGTTATTGCAGCTGTAATCTTGGTAATAAGTGGAGGACTGAAATTCTGGGAGTTGTAGTTCTTATGGGATCACAGAACAGCCATCGTTTTTAAGGCTTCCCAGTGGTGTAAAATGTACGAATCAAGCAGGCAATTCTATTAGAGGATGTTCTGTGTCATCACATGAAACAATTAATTCACAGCTTTCTTCTTTTTGTACTCATGATAATACTGAGGGTCTTCAGCCAAAATATTAAGTACACATTTCTACATCATCAAACTGAATAGAGATGTGACATAAAGTACACTTTATTGGTCTCTCAAGTTTAATGGGGACGACGTATTTTTTAAATGCATTTTCTTTTTTAGAAGTAGATATTTGCTTTTAAAGGACGGGCGTGCGAGTTGCATGCGACGTTGGCGTGACTGTAATAATCTGCTTAACAAATGAGCTCTTATATTGTCATTTTGATTCCTGTATGCAAAAACATTGTCCGTGAATGCTACGTTTTTCTATCTCTGTTCTTAGCATTGATAATCACAGTTTTGTTTTCGGCAAAGATTTAATGATAAGAATGCCTTTATATTCTGAGCACAACAGGTTCTGTGATCATAACAGTTTCCTCATAGAAAGCCAACCTCCTCCTGCCCCCTGCCCCCCCACCTCTCTCTCTCTCTCAGTTGTGGTGGTGTTTCCAATTTACTGTGTCTGGAATAGCCAAGCTGCCATTGTAGTTAATGACTGTTTCAGTTAACAGTTGGAAGAGAGGGGGTTGTAACGTGAGTAATAGCAAATAACTGCCTTCCTGCCAATTTCCAGAGCCCTTTGTTAAAGTTCATGTATTTCTCGAGTGCTGAATGCACTGAAGTGATGTTTCCCTTTGAATAAAACTGCGTTTCTCTCCCCGCTCAGAGTGGGACCACCGCTCCCATTATAATTTCCTACAACTTCACGCGGACAGTTAATGAATGGATCTTGGAACCGCTTCAGCGCCACGGCCCGTAATGGAATTGTGTGGCAGTAGAGCCTCTCCGTCGGTGGGAACCGTATTGGTGACCAGCTGGCCATTAAAGGCAGGCTCTGGCCCAGACATATGTAGTGTACACTATATCGAGGTATTTACTGAATAATTTACTGGGCACATTGTGTCTGCTTCTCCACAGCAGCTGTAGAAGCACTTATAAACCTCCCCAAATTCACATGTTTCTAACCCTTACAGCATGAAGTCATGCTGGTCAAATAAATTAATATTCTTCTCAAAGACGTTCATTCGTTCACTCCGTTGTACAGTATGGTACGTGTGTCACAGTTTGAGTTGAATGCCAGCCATGCAGCCATTGCAGTGGATGCCCTGCCTTGTGGCCTTAATGGCCTTTTAAAAATGACTACCTGCACGCCCACCGGTCCCTGCTCAGGGACATGTTTCTCACTATATATTAAAGTTGCGCTGTTTGGCAGCATTTTACTATGGTATTGCCATCATGAGTGTCACACTCTTGGTAGAGGTTTGTCTCCATTTTTTTACATTGAGTGTTCATACTTTCATATCAGATATGCACCTGCTGTCTATAGCTACATCAACCTAACAACAGAGCGTCCATAAAATAAATTGTTCCGGTAAGGTTTTCTAATCCCTGTAGCTGTATTTAGTCATTTTGATAACACAACGGTTTACTCCGAGAAGGTTTAGCACTTCTTCAGCGATACATTTGAAAAAGTACCAAGTGTGATACATATATAAGGTAAAAATAAGGATAAATATGTTGAGAAATATACAGCCATCCACATACAATCTGAGAATTTACAGGTACCTGCCATTTTTTATTTTGGTTTAAATAAACAATCGGAAAACATAGATATATGTAACAGTATGGTTTTCTTACTAATGCCAGAAGAAGATTTCAGGAGAAATGTTTTTATATGGCGGGTGAGGAGCACGTTTGTAACAGACTCTCAGGAGGCCGCATGATGACTGACCCAAAGCAGCACAAGTCCTTAGGGCGAGTGACTGGGCACCCGGGCCTAGGTCCCAGAACAGCCTGGGTGAATTCTGTTGCCCCTTCACCAGCTGTTATCGAGACTCACTAACAGCTTGGGTGAGTCATTCCAGGAAGAGCTAGAATGGAAAAAAAAAGTATTTAATGCAGAATACTTTGCATTTGCAAAGAGAGCTGTATTGTAAAGCCCTAAGCCATCCACTCAACAGCCAATCAGCAGGGAGCTACAATATCTCCTGATGTTAAACCAATTAGACTTGATTTAACACTTTGCTCAGGATGATTTATACAAATGTTTATTGGTTTTCTGTAATATAATCAGTTTGGAAACTTAATGCATTGTTTGGGAATACGTGTGCAAGTGGAAGCCGGGAGAATCCAACTGTTCTCAGTGTTATTTGAAATGATACACCGTTTTATAGCACCGTGAGCCGCTGTTAGCGGTGTTCCTTATTATTGTTTTTATTTGTCTCTGGTCTCCTGTACCTTCAGTTGAGCTTGAAATAATTCAATCTTCAAAGTCAATGCTGGGAGAGCAATATTTATTGGGATTAAGAGGGGCATTTTGTCTGGATCTCTTCCCCCCCAAATGAAAGGGGGTGTTTTTTTTCCTAGTTTTTTTTGCTTGTTGAATGTAGCAGTAAGTAAGATCAGTGGTTAGTCTGCTAATGGAAGCATACAGGCTGTTATTTAATATGAAGTCAGACACCAGATTAGAGATTTAATCAATTTGTGTTGCTCAAGAAAATGTCATTACATCCCTGACCTAGTTAAAAGGAACACCACACCCATGTTTATTAAAAAATATAGTAAATATTGAAGACATTGTTTTGCGCATTTCTCATAAAATTTTACAGTCTATTGAACTGGAAGTTGTTGGAGTTGGTCAAATAAAAAAATGTGGCTGTATGATTTATTGTCACTATGACAATATAGCGTTATCCTCATGCTGAGTTCAGCAAACACCAAAACTTACTCATCAAATTGAGTGAGAAGAATTGTTGTGCTAGCATTTAGTTGTAAGTCCAAAGTTAAGGACCGATTTTGATTGAATAAAGGCTTTTTTCTACATTTGGCAGAAACCAGCATGTCCAATTTTTTCTAACATGACGTTTTTAACACCATGCTTCAAAATGGCGATAAAAAAAGGATTTCCACAGCCCCCGGTACTGAAACCCTCCGGCGAATGCTTTCCATCACTAATTTTGTGCTCCGTTTTAATCCTATAGAACAATCCAGAGCCTTTTCTTTTCTTGCAACTTGTGATCTTCTGACAGAGGCTGTAAGTGAATAAGGTTTGTAATGTCTCAAGCAGGCTACAGAACTGCTTATGAAACAGATAGCTCTAATTATTGACTTTGTGGAAGTATTTTGCCTTGTCTACCGCCTCTCGGAGAAGTCTGTAGTCTTGGCATATTAGAGGCTCTGTGTAATTGAGGGTTATTGGAGATAAAAATGTATGTTCATTGCTCTTACTGTAAAGTTAACCTTTATTTAGTAGTCTTAACTTTGTATTCTAATTGCAGTGACTAGCTGCGTTTAAACGCAAAGCATCCTTCAGGCCACACAGAGATGTTTAAATCATTGTAACCCAGATACGGTTTAAGGATTTGGCCTCATGAAGAGGTTCTCGAATTAGGGCTAAGCCTGGAGCACACCTTTTTGGCTCTTATGTGGTTTGTACACCTTCGCCACCTTTGGGGTCTGTGTGGTGTGCTGTTGTGAGTGAACCTGGGACGTGGCGCAGCGCGCCGTGCCGTTCGCTAGGTTTACACTGCCGATGAAATGAATTATGGGCCAAAAAATAACAAGTGTATATCCAGCGAGGACAGAAAACAGCAGCAGTAGACGTCATGCTTTGATTTGGTTAAAGAACACGTGGAAGCATTTGTTAGACCATTTAAAATGTATTACTGCCTGTTTAATGTAAACATTTAATTTCCTTTTGTTTGCTGTAGAACCTTGTTTTTCTTTCAGCAGGAGTTGGGGCGACGCAGCCTTGCCTTGTGCCTGGTAGTGGAGCCAGTGTGTGTTCACTGAAGCACATTATATAATGTACTGATAGGGGCCTAAACTCCTATTTTAGGTTCCTGCATTGGACAAGAAATTAAAGTTAGAAATGAGGTTGAAGTTTACCACTAGGGGCCCAAACCAGATAGATTTACAGATAAATGTAATTTTAGGAGTTATGATATTCATCCTGGGGGACTAATAATACTTTTATTATTTCTCATTTTATTCACCTGTGCTGTACTGTTGTGTTGTATTGTACTAGATTTTATTACAAATACATTTTTGGTGGCATCGTTTTTAGTTTAACAAGTCAATGTTTTGTACGTTACTGCGGACATTTGTTTTTTACCTTCATTACAGTTCTGTTTATTATTGTATTTAAGACTTTATTTGATATTCTGATGATGAATTTCCTATTTGGACCTGTGTGTTGTTCCTGGGTGATATTTTTAAGTAACTGTTGTCACATGTTTGCTGGATTATAAATAATACATTTACATTTTGTGCATTTCTTCATTTTAATCAAAACTGATTTCTTGTCGCTGAGTTTGGGGGGGGATCAGTTTGGGTGCTACGATGCACCTTCCACTTCTTTATTATTGAGCAATTGAGTACTCACTGTGATAATATTTTCTTTGTATTCTTCTCTTAATCTGTGTCTTTTCATAACTTCATTCCTGACTTGGTCTTTCCATTTTGTCTCTTTCTTTAAAATTCACTTGCTAGCAAATCTTCCTAAAAACAGATGGTTTTTTTTATCCTGAATTGATGATAATCACTTTTATGGCACACAGACAGAGGCCAATCAACTAATTGTATGGCTTGTTAAGGTTGTTTTATGCACCTGCATTAATTTTGAGCTGCCAGAGCACTGGGCTTGAATACTTATGCAATCAACGTATCTCCATTTTTATTTAAATTCTTTTTGCATTTATATACTTTTCACTTTCTTTTGTTGGTTTGAAAGCCGCAAAATGTGTAAAGTCTGAAAGCAAGAAATCGTAAAGCAATGGTCTTAATACATGTCCAATGTACTGTACACTGTGTTTTTCAGGTTGCCATGTTATAACAAAATCATCAGTGAACTCCAAAAAGCACAATTTGGCCCTATTTAGCACCAATTGCCTCTCAGCAAAGACTTCACTACATATTGGCAGGTTACACATATTAGTCACTTGATGGGGTAAGCCTGGTATTCATAGGCCTTTGTTGCTTACCCCTGCATTTATTTGTACTTGACACGTTTTTATTTAGATTGCTTGAGAATATACTGTACATATACAGTAAGTCTTTGTAGACAACAAGGCTTCCATTTGGACCAGTGAGGTTACTGAAAGATTTGTACCCTAGCTGGGTAGAAACTGATAGGTGACGTGACAGAAATCGCACCAAGCTGAGTGGGCTACGCTGAAGGTTAACGGTCATATGGTGACAGCGAGTGGCAGGTGCGGAAGCCGCCATTGCCTGTAATGAAATGAGATTTTACGTCTTGTTTTTAAGCCCAGTGTAAATGCGATTCTCGGTGCATGCGATATGTGTGACGGTGCTGTGTGGGTGTTGTTGCAGCCGTTGGTGACGGCCGCGCGCGTGTGCGTTTGTCCCTCCGCAGTGACGCAGTTGCAGGTGACGCTGGTCTCCGTGCAGGAGCTCCTTGTGCAGCAACAGCAGAGGATACAGGAGCTGTCCCAGGAACTGGCCTCCTCTGAGGTAACGTGCCCTTTGACCCCCCTCACCACACCTTTCTCTCTCACTGAACTCTCTTCAAACGCCGCTGCGCTTCTTACAACGGATGCATTTGGAATGGCTCCCTATGCGCTTCATACTGCACCATTTAGGGGATCGGCCATTTTGTAGGGTGTCCTAATTCTCGGTGTTCTCAATTGAGAATCCAGAAACTATCAAAATAGCCAATTCCCTGAATAGTGCACTATAAAGCGTATAAGGGAGTCATTCCGAACGCAGCAAATTACTACTTCAAATCCAAGGTGTAATGGCTTTGGACTCCTCCTTCCAAATTTTCACTTTCAGGTTAAATTCTATTCTGTTCTATTCTAGCCTATCATGGGCTGCAACCAGGCCTTGGATCATGTGAGGTATGAATCCGAGCCCCATTAAGGACCAAAGACCTTTTCCATGTTTGCCTAGTAATAGATGGATGGATAGATGGATGGATAGAGGGATGGATGGATAGATAAATGGACTGACTGATGTAGATATGTTTATTATCCCTGCTGAGGTAGTTTGTGGCTGCCATGCCATTACAATACATTGAAAACGAATGTGATAATTGTAATAATGAAGAGGACAGCCATCATTGACGGGTAGGTATATGACGTAACCGTATGCCAAATGTACGAGTAACTCGGTCGCAGACAATGACAGAAACATGCAACATATCGCACAAGATACAATAAGACAATACAAGCTAGAATTTTGACCTCTGTATGTACCATTCAACTCTAAGTGTAACTGATGTCATATCATCACCCCCACGTGTTCTTATCTGTCCACCAGTCTGTCTGCCTGCCTGAGAACAGGGTAACTGACAAAATTACAGATGGATTTGGTTAAACGTGATGAAATGATTGACTACTTCACAGGAAAGTAATAGTAGATTTCATGGCTGATAAGACAAGTGTTAATGGAAGCACAGGCATGTCCTGCTCTGTGTGTCTGCAGTTGGCTGTGGATCAGACATCAAGTGATGGAATATTAGCTCCTTCCAGGTAGACATCTTTCTAAATTGGTGTGTGTTGTCCAAACAGGCATGGTTTAAATCATTCCTGCATCTGAGAACTGTTCACTCTGTGAATTCAGTAAAATGGTCTGGGCTGTGTACCGTTTCCAGCAATTTTGTTACCGAGTAGTTCAGCAGAAAGGTTTAATACATAAACAGATAAATCGAAGCCTTTGTGTAGTAGTTGGAGTCTCGCGCATTAAGATCCCACCCCACGCTCGGTGGATTGAGGCCATCTAACAAGTGTGCAACCTCGGAGGATTGAAGCCATCTTGAGTTTAAAACAACAATTCACATTTTTCTGCAACAGAGGATGCATCTCCCTGATGAGAATATGCTCGTGTGTGTGTGTGTGTGTGTGTGTGTGTGTGTGTGTGTATTTATCCACATAGACAGGGGTAAATGCGCTGGCCAAAGGCAGTTGGACTCTCGATAATAATGAACCTAGGAGGTCACCATCTGAAGATGGAGGCCCAAGCCAACCTGGGGCTGTACCAGGGTGTAGGAGGCTCTATTTTCATTAGCGCGTCGTTGCTACTGCCTCGTCTCTACTTTAAAGAAATCCCTTAAGCTGAAAGCATTTATTTGAGGCAGTTTGTTAACCTGTAAACGGCAATCAATGCGCCGTGCTGTAACAAGGTTGCCCGGTTAGCGCGCGGCCTGCTCACTTTGTTTTGTCGTTCGGTTCGGGGGCGACGGCAGTATTTTGTAACAGGATCCTGGCTTTAATTGGATCTCTCGCGACACGCTACGTTCTGATTCGGCTTAATTTCATCGTCCGCGTTTATAACCATAAAGAATAACAGCCCTCCGAGGGACTGGATCTGCGTTAAGGTTGGTAAGATTGATAAAAGCACATCCCGAGCGCTCATCTCCGCGGTCTTCATGTGCCGGGACGATTGCGCATCGTCTTATGGCGTCGTGATAAATCACCCCGTAATCGGCCCAAAAAACTGCAGCCGAACGGCAGCCCGGGCCATGTTTTATGTCCACAGCTTGTTAAGCACATGTGTGTTTCAATGTAGCATCTGGATCCTGCCGGAAAACATATGTGATCGCATCTGCCTCTAGAGGAAAAATATGAATCCACCTCTGGTGTTACTTTTATCGAAAACTGCAGGGCCGTGACTGATTTCCGAAGCCCCCCTCCCCCACCCCAAAACCCAATCTTTTAACTGTGGCACAAAAAGAAATCTGATTGAGTGATCATATAGAGAATGTGGCGAGGTTCAAGGTTCCGCGGGGCTCCCAATCTAAACAATGTCATTACCGCAAATCATTCCTCTCTGTCAGAGCACCGGCAACCTGCAATCAAATCCATCTATTGTTGCATACACTTTAACAATGATCCAAGCAGGCCTTCAAAGCAGGGAAGGGAGATTTGTTTTTTGTTTTTTTTTGTCAAAATATAAATTAAATTGAAAAGTTTGTGCCTCATTTGCCTTGAGTGCCTTCTTGGAGGGCAGCAGTGTGTAAAAAGTATATTTCACATCAAAACAGCCATTAAACAAATCATAAACTGCACTTTATAGCGATTGTGCTGATCTTAAATTTTCTTTGGAGACGAAAAAGCTCTGTTGTGTCAAGCCATATGGGAAATTGGAAAATTGGTTTCAGGTCCGGAGCGTGTGATTCAGAACACATGTTGGACTGTTGAGCTACTTATCTTTTTTAGTTAGTGGTTTTTCAGGCAGTCTTTCAGGCTTTCTTCCTGCAGTATAAAGTGCGGCGGCCGCGGCAATTAAACCTCTTAACGCCGAAATTCACATTTAACCCGAAACACATGGCGACTTCTGTTTCTTCAGCTGCTAAGTAAACATTTCTCCTAGTCCTTAAACCGCTAAATTGCACTGCACGCTCTTCCCAGTTTTCAGGACTTGGAAGCTTGGTTTTGCAGTTGAGGAAGTTGTGGTCGCACCAATTGCAGTGTTTCAGAAACTCTTCCATGCATGCATGTACTGACACACACACACACACACACACACACACACACACATGTACGTGCAGAGGAGAGTAGATTACGTACTGTACACTCCATAAACAGCAGAATCATTTTCTCAGCGTGTCCCTATGGTTCGGCTGTTTGGCGGTATTAAATGCCCAAATTAAAAAGAGTATATTGGAAGTGCTCTGTTCAGACAAATTTAGCATATTTTCATTCAGTTAACAAGCTCACATTTTTTTTACGAGATAATCCAAATATCTAGCAGTTTATATTGATTGCTCTGTTTCTTCAAATCAGTGAAGCTAGGTCTTTATTAGTGTCAGCATATAAAAGATTAGGAACTGCTCAATTTCGAGCAGAACACTCCTGTTCCTAGGATAGTGAATAAATACGCAAATAAATTATGCCAGCTTATGCACTTGGAACACTCCAAAGGGATTTATTTTGAAGATAATTCTACCGTAAATATACATACATTAGAGGGGAAAAAAGCACAATCTGTTAGTCTCTGCGAATTAATTTGCATCTAGACATTTAAATGCGTGCTCGTTTAGGTATTATCTGTTGCTAATGGTCTGCAGGCATTTATCATAATTTATTTTTATTGTGCTGTCTTTAGTGTTGGAGTTGCTGCTGTGTTTGTGCGAACGCCCTCTCTGTAGAGGCTATTTTTAAGTCCCAGCTCTGCAATTTGTCTCTTCAGTAATTTTCTCTACCTTTGCTCCTCCGCACGCTCGCAGCGGCCCCCGAGAGGTCCTCGAAAGGGGAGGGGCCAAAGCCCGAGCAGGGGCCAATCGGAGACGCGCACCCCTCACCTGTACTGTTGTTTATTTGTCCATCACAGGAGGGGATCCCAGATCTAACACCCCAACACTCGTTCAGCAGTTTGAGCTCAAACTCGCCGCTATGTTCTCGACCGCGTTTTTAATGCTCATCCAGTCCAACGGAGGCGTTTTTTTGCGGGTTTTATGGCTCCCACCGAAGGCCTGGGGTGGGATTTTGTAAAGAACTGGAGCAGAAATGAGTGTTCTCTTCTGTTCCAGGGGTACCTGAAGTGTCAGCAGCAGAGTGCTTGGTCGGGGTTTTTTTTCCACCCCCCCCCCTTCTTTTTTTAATTTTTAATTTTTATTTTATTTTATGGAAGTCCAAGCCTCAGCCTCTGAAGCAATTAATTTTATAAAAAAAATTTCCAAAGGTAAAATTAGAGAGAAGTACATTCCAGGCTTATTATGCGAGAGCCTTTGGGAGTGGGGCGGATTAAGATGGCTGTAATGAGGTGAGCTCTGTAATAAGAGGGTTTTCACAGGGCCCTAATACAGTGAGGCGAGATCACATGTGCCCTCAAAAACAGGCCAGGTTAGGAACAGATAGGTGAGCGTACCCCCCCTGCCCCTCCCCCCTCCACCCTTGTACCCTTCTTACCTCTCTGTAAATGAGTCTGATCCCTTTCAGATGTGATTCAATTAATTTCTATAAGATTTAATTACATGTGATGGAGTCCAAGTTATCCCACTTTACTCAATAGGGGGGGGGTTCTCTGCCTCCGCTAACTAGCCGCCGCTAGTGAGTCAGAGATTCTTAATTACAGTTTTATTTCTTATTTTTCTCCCTCTTTATTATTTTTTCTCTCTTCTTCCCTGGGCTTAATCTATATCTTCCGCCGGCCCGGTTTCTCCCTCACTTCAGAGAGCCGGAGTTTAGGGAGGATTAGGGCACAGACTGAGGGTGTTTTTCCTGCGGGAGCGTTCAAAGCGCCAGGTGCCCCCTTTGACTCTGTGTAGTTTTACCAGACGGCCCCGTATCCCCCTGTAAAAAGATCTGGGCCGGGGATCCCCACTTAATCCTTTAGAGCGTTTACCTTGAACACCTCGTATATTACTACACAGGCCCCTAAGCGCTCGCCAAGGTGGCTTCGCAGGGCTCTAACCACAGAGGACGAAGGGGATACAAGGTGAGCTTAGATGGGCTTTGATATGAATTGTGTGTGGCTTTGACTTGTGTGCCCTGTAAAGTATGCGATGCACCTCAAAAAGTGGCCTGAAAGGATCTTTGTTGCTCGTTTCCTTGTTAAGGTTTTTACCGAGCGCGGTTTTCACTGTCATTTTTCGCTGAGATATATACTCCCGACGTGGGCACGCTTCGCTAAACTGTAACTGACGGCACTTCTGGTGCAGCGCCTGGAGTGTTTCCTGAAAGGGTGGAGTCGCATTCCCATGAGCCTTTTGGGCATCGCTGCAGGAGAGTTTCCGAGCCGTGATCAACTTCTGGAGCAAGCTGCCCATTTCAGACAAACCGAGAGATGGACATGGAGGTTTTTGAAGTGATTTGCCAGTCAAATACGCAGAGGCCACTACAATTAGACATCACCAACCATAGCAAGTCATCCGATGCCAAGCAGTGCTTGATAAGGCTCACTTTTAATAAAAGCCCACGGTCATTTGGAGGTAGAATGAATGTTGCCATTGTTGTACACCAAGCTTCTTATCAACCAGTCCTGTCTTGTACAAATCTCCAGTCGGAAATATGGAAAAACTATGTAAAAATTGCGTGATTCAGTGACATTACCTTCTGGGAAAGCTGTTGTTGTCTGGTTGAGGATAAAGTCAAAAGTTTTTTTCTTCTCTTTTTTAAAAATGATTTGCAGTTATGCAGACTTTATGGAAATTGTAAAGTTATGGCGTGATCAGAGTGTGGCTATGTATGAATCTAAAATACAGTCATGTAGGTGTTTGTTCTGCTAAGTAATTGATAATTATTAAGAATCTGACGATGCTTCATGTTTGGGGAGAGGGAGAAATGTGATGGTGTTTGTTAGGGTCATGGTAACACAGGCCTATTGACCTGGCCTGCACAGTATCCCAGTATCCCAGAGCCCTGTATGTGACTCTTCATCTCTCTCTCTTTCTCCCCCTCTCCCTCACTTCCCCCCCCATCTGCCTGATAGCAGGCTTCGTCTGCAGCCAACCGCATGCTGGAGACCCAGGCCATCAGTGAGCTGAAGGCGGAGATAGTGTCCCTTAAGGGGCTACTACTGAGCAGGTACTACTCACACACTCAACAGTCACTTATCCTGGGCCTAAGGGTACCAAAGGGTCATTCTCTCAAACAGTTATTATTTAACATGCATGTCTGATTGGTGCTTGAAATTCATTTGAGACTTTCTGGAGCAAAAATGCTTTTGGTCCTTTTATTGCACTCCATCTTATGCTCTTAACTCTTCGCACTCCGGATACAAAGCTTGAATGCCTTTGCTGCTATATGCCATGTGTTTTGAATCAATATTATATACATTATATATATAGAAACTCATAATATATATGTATATATTATGGATATATTATGTGTTTTGTCAATCTTCTGCCCTCTTTGCATCTCATTATTTATTATTTTCTTTTGCCTATAGCCTCATCATTATTTGAACTATTAGTAATCAAATCTAAATTAAATATTTAATTTAATTACGAATATTTAATTTGATATGCCCGTTTCAGTGTTGATTTGGGGAATCCACAGCAATGTCAGAAATCTGTACACAGTTAAATACTTATGCCACGGTTTCTGTAGAAAAGTTCTAAAACTGTTGTAAATCAAATAATTTGGTCTTTTATAGTTATGAAAAATTCAGTTGTACTTAGCTATATTTTATTTAGCTACATTGAATGGCACATTTAGTAATTTGCATTTTGTCATGAAGCTAAATAATTCAAATTCTGGGGCAGGACTCAGGGCCAGGCCAGGGCTAGCCTAAGGCTGTAGAATTTGCCAGTGTGGCGTCAACATTTCTGTTGCGCTTTTTTCAAACATGAATGGCATCACATTTAGGGAAGGAATATTTTATTTTATTTTAATGCAATAGAAACACCGCTGCCCTGCACTTTACGGAGTGTTTACGGAATCCGTTGTCACCAAGCTAACAAGCTAATGTTGTTTGCTGTTGTTTGGCCAGCAAATCCAACCTGGTCATCTAGCTTCTTGCGTTTCCCTGACGACATAACTCTTCCCCAGAGACTGGGGCCAGTGGCAGAAAGCTGGTTGGGCCAAAGCCTCTGGGGCACTTCTTGGCAGACCAGGAAAAAAAACTTTAAAAAAAACACAAGTTAGACACTCAGTTATTCTGGGGCCGAGGATGAAGGATGGAGGAAGACCATTAAGTGTTATTAGAAGTGTTCGTAGAACTTAATGTTTCGAACGTGGCAGCCATGTTGCATGATGACAGCAAGCGGAGTAGCGTTTCCTTTTCTGCTCAGCTGAGAAGGAAAGCGTTATGAACGGCTGTGGTTTCCGCGACTTCTCGGTCCTCCACACTGCGTGTTTTGAGCTGGCCGTCCAAATCGTCGTCATCCACCCCATCGGCATCTCAGACGGGAGACCTTTGTGCTGCAAAATGTATAACCAGCATTATTTTGCAGCGAGACCGCAAATCATTCAAATATTTAAATGCAGTTGTGCATAATCACCTGCAGATTGGGGAATGTAAGGCTGTCTCATACCCTGTTGTGCATCAAATGAAACACTTTATGTTATAGATGTTTACTTCAAAACGACCTTTGAAAACTTCTTAAATATTGCTCTTATACACTGCTTGTGGGAACTGGCTTGTTACTGGTTAATGAACACTGTTATATATCCAGCAGTATCCCTCATTTCATGAAAATTTATTCTGTTTCAGCTTCATTAATATTCATTTGATTGTATGTGCATAATGCAAATTAAGTACTAAGTAATGGTTACATCTGAAAAATCATGCAGATTAAAGCTTTCTCCGGGACTCTTGCTTTCTACGTGGTTTGTACTTATTTCACATATTAATCAGTGATTTGTGTTTTCTTTTTGCTCTCATTTTATCCCGACTTACTCAAGATGTTGAGCTGTTCCAGGGGTTAAATACTGACACAAGACAACAAAGAAACCCCATCTGCCACAAAGGCTCGTCTCCTGCACAATACACACTTTCAAAGTTTCTTTAAAATTTTTTAAAATACAAATACATTTAATCGTCTGGATCTACAGCGAATGCGGTTTCTTCCCTTTGGTATTGATCTCTTTTAAGCGGTGACTTGTCATGCTTCTTAAGCTTTACACAACTCTTAAAACTGTAGTAACTTTATGTCAATGCAACAGCATCTGTGGTAGGCAGGTGTGATGTGTCTTGGTGTCCAACTGAAAGCAAAGCTGGTAAAAAGCGGCGGCAAAAGCGTTCACTTTCAGTCGGTGCAGTTGCGCTCCGATGATTGGGGGGTTTGCACCCCCCAGTCCTGCCAGATCCGAGTACGGCCGGTTCCTTGGGGGCGGTCACTCCCTGGGGTGGAGGGAGGGTCTCGGCGAGAACCGTCGCGCACAATGCGGCCCTGGGCGTGTTGGGTCGCAGTCAGGGCCTCGAGGAGTCGCGTCCTGATGAGGACGTGGCGCCCTCCTTCCTACTAGCGGCTGACAGGGTTCTGTAGTGGCGAATCACAAGCGGTTGCTAAGGGGGGGAATTGAATAACAAAGGGTTACCAAGTTGAGAGAAAAATGGAAAAATCTGAAACTTAAAAAATTAAAAAAAAAAAAAAAAACATTCTTTTTGTGCGTTTAGCCTTGCTTTATGTGCGTACCCCCAGGGGGGCTCTTGGGTCAATAGGCAGAGGAAATGCCCATATGCACATTTGAGTTGTTGATTTTGAGTTTGTTTTTGGGTTGTTTATAGATTTATGATGATGATGATGATGATGATGATGATGGATTTTGTAGTTTAATCTCAGCCCCCTCTTTCTCGGCTCCTTGCCACCCCTTCAGGAGGCAGTTTCCTGCATCGCCCTCCATTCCTAAGATACCGTCCTGGCAGATCCCCTTGAAGCCACCCACGCTCTCAAATTCACCCTCGCTCAACCACAACAACAGCAGCAGCGACATCTCGCCCGTTAGCAACGAGTCGGCCTCCTCCTCGCCCATCAAGGAGGGCCTCAGTCCCCAGGGCTCTCAGTCCGGGGCCCTCAGCCTCAACGGGGAGGACGGTCTCGGGGCCACACTGCCGCTAGACTTGAAGGACCAGGTGCGGATGGAGGTGCAAGGAGAGGAGGAGAAGAAGAAGGAGGTGGAGGAGGAGGAGGAGGAGGAGGAGGACGACGAAGACGAGGACGAAGATGATGACGATGACGACGTAACCCACGTAGACGAGGAGGAACACCTGAGTGTTCAGACAGAAGACCGTAGGGGCGGGGACGGACAGATCAACGAGCATGTGGACAAGCTACGTCGTCCGGAGGGGGCAGCCAATGAGAGCGAAGTGGATTAGGTCACGGAGGGGGCAGCCAATGAGAGCGAAGTGGATTAGGTCACACAAGTACCTCGAGGCTTTTCTTTCACCCATCCAACCCCCCCCCCCCCCCCTTTCCTCATTTTATTTTTGGCCTCTGCTTTTTTTGATATCCATGTCTGTTAATTTTCTTTATTATATAATATTAATCTTGAACATCCAATGTAAAAGTAAAAAAGAAAATTATAATAATAATCAGTGGACAGCGAATGTTTTGTAGTACCCCGTTATATCTGTGGCTTACTTCATTTACTTTTATACATGCAAACTCAGTTATGGCACATTATTGCATGGCTGGGCAGTTGGGTAGCCTAGTAAAAAAAATAAGAAGTTTAACTTGCAGGATTAAATTACGACAAAATCAGTAAAAGGTCGACCCATTTCATATTAACTCCTCCTTTTTCAATTGGTTGTTCAGCCTCACGCTCAATACGAGAACCCAGTGGGGCGGTCCTCGTAACCGCTAGCTATTTCACCTGACATTGTGTCTGTAGTTTCTAGGGCCGAATGGCCGACATGTAAGGATATATCTGCTAGTTAGAGTGTCTGTCTTTTCCTCAAATAAATGGGCTACAGTGAAAGTCTGGACACCAAAGACCTACTAAATGAACCCAATGCACTTTAGGTCCAGGTGATAGTGGACCTCAGGTGGAGGAGTCAGTTTTCAGTTGGGATCTCCCCTTGAGCTTGGATACACACACACACACACACACACACACACACACACACACACACACCATGTCGGTAGGTGAGGACAGCTAGATGAAATGTTGATGTTTGGAGTCCTGGAGCTCTTTTGTTTTACATCGCCTTGGTGACTCCGGCTCAACACAGGAAGCCCTCAGGCGATATTTCCACATAAGAAACGGCCAGAAAAGAAGCCCAGAGGTGGTTGACAGGTGGTACGGTTGGTATTTTGCTGGTATGCGCCGAGAAAGAAGAAGAACGGCGTGTTTGTGGGCTCCGGTCTCCCTCTGTCCGCGTCTCCTGTGTGGCAGGAGCGAAAGCAGGCCTCTTCCTCGTCTCCAACTGAGCCGCTGATTTGCTTTATGAAGTATGTTAATAATCAAATGATCAACAAATAACAGATGTATTAGTTCATGCAGCTTGAAATGTCAAGGAGGCTAAAATCAGAAATCTAATACCAAAACCCTGTTATATTATATTACATGACGAACCCTCCAGTCCAAATTATATAGGCCTCCTACAGTGAAAATTTTTATCACGAAACGACACCAAGGTTTTGTAATTAAACTGTAAAACAATGGAGGTTGCAACAGAACTGGTGACAGTTCTGTCTTTTACTGGGAGTGGGGGAGGGGAGAGGAAGATGAATGCCCCTTAATGTAAACGGAGAGTAACGTATGAATACTTAACTAATGAAATTACTCATTCACCCAGCTGAAGAAAAAAAAAATCCCTCAAGTGAGAATTACAGTACAGCAGCAGCCCAGCCACAAAATGTCTTCCACCGTGACTGAGCGGAGCTGCTTCTCTCTACCTGATGATGGCTTGGGACATGCATTTAAAAAAAAAAAATTATTATAATTTTTTATAACTTAATCCTCACCTGAGTTACCTTACTACTAATAATAATAATAATAGTAGTAGTAGTAGAGTAGTACATTTTCTGAAAGGTTATACAGTAACACCTCACGCTTTACTTTTTTTAACGGATGGTTATTAACATGAAAATAGTCAGTGACATGGAATAACGCCCTAAGACTGTCCCTTGGTAACAGAACAGACCAGTGTGACTGACGCACCCTGACCCAAACATGGACGTGTGGCCAGTGCAGGGGCGTGGCAGAAAGCCAGCGTAACACTTCACCCTCAAACGTAAACGTAGCGTGCTGCGGGCTGTGCGCAGATGGGCTGTTACTGTTCAAATCTGGTCTTTCCTCCACTGCGCTTTCAGTGTATGGTTCCCTACAGATAACTAGTAGCCAGCTGCTGATTGTGAGAATGTATATCGCCTGATATCAAAAATAAATGTACATAATTGTAATAAATCTGGTTTAACACAGTCCACTACATTGGCAGACTATTTTTTTGTAGTGACTTCATTTTAACGGTTTGTATATGAACTGTCTATGAACTGTATATGTGCTATCTGCATGTTATTCTCCCAAACTGTTGCAAATTCCACGTTTCACGCATCTGTAATAGTTTGGCGCACAACCGACGAAGCCTCATTCAAAAGATGCGTCACATGGCTTTGGTTTTTAAAATCTTTAATGGTCACATATTTATTTAGAACCAATCATCGCTTGTATTTGCCTATAAATTCCTTTAATGTATTGAAAGCAAGGCGTGAGTCTCCGAAACTGAATTATGTGCATGGAGGTGCATTTGTGATCCTGGTTTTTAATGGTGGATTTGTCACTTCACTTTAAAATTTAATTGTGATCAGCATTCTTCCTGACATTTTCAATGGGATCTCTGTTAAGAGTATTTAAATCGATAAACTTTGATCCTAAAACAGCGTTCTTGGGGGGGGAAAAAAAAGACATTCCACTAAAGTAAGCAGTACGAATATTCCAGTGCATTATCAAGTTTATGAATTTAATTCGTCTGTCAAGGTCTTGATGATCGATAGCGTTGCACATATTGATGTGGTGTATAAACTTCTCAAAGGTTCGATACCGCATCCCTTTGTAATCCATTAACCTCTCCCCGGAGTTCAGACCTACCTGAGATTTATAGGAGCCCCTGTAATAAATGCACTTGTACATCATTTAGTGCCCTGTGGGACTTGCCGTGCCTTCTTGCCTAGAAAGGCCTGTCTACACAGATTGCCGGTTCTTTTCTCCATTTTTGAGCGGCCAGTAGCCACCTTGGCTCCGACCGGACCCCCGCAGATCATTTAAAACAGGAAGAAGCCACAGCCCCACTCAGATTAATGGTGGGGGGTGGGGGGTGGGACTTATTAAACGGACAAGCAGACGTTAAGAAAAAATTCTGTAGCCCTTGGTGACGACAGATTGCTTTAGAGTAGGGAAAATGTAAACGGCAGTATGAAAACGCTTCATGGTTTTGACGCGTATCTCCAGCACCGGCTCTGGCCGCTCGGAAGCTTTAACCTCATCAATCTGGCTGCTAAACGGAGAGCACTCAATAGGATGGCGTATCGATGTGGCCTCAACTCCTATTGTTCTCCTGAACTGAGCACTCAGCAGGTTAGGGAGTTGAGTGTCTCCCCCTCCGTCCCTCATGGATCAATGAGAGGGCCGTTATCCCGTTTCGCCCTGGGAGGGTCCGTTCAGTTCTGCCGCAGACAGTGCGCCGGTGTGATGGGGGGGGGGGGGTTTACCTCCAGGGTCTCCACACCAAGCCCCCCACCCTGGGCACACTGTAGAGGGGAGGCCTCGTATGGGGAAAGGTCATGGAAAACGTTCCAACAGTCAAAAGATCACGACGGCTTGAGCAAACTTCCCCCTCAGATAAGATAGATGTACACGCAAGTGTGAAGAATCTGGGGGTCTGTTTGATGTCGATCGGGACGTTTGGCAGAGCCACCCCTGGGGCTCATGGTGGAGTCATTTCCAAGGGTAAACTTGTCATGGTACCACGGGCAGCCCCCCCCCCCAGGAAAAACATACAGCCCTGGAACAGTATTATTCAGATGGGGAAAACTGCATTAACCGGCTTCGTTTACCATACCTCTGTTTGCAAATATCAGTGTTGTGGCTGTCATTACGTTTTTAGTAAATTTTCTGTACATTTCAGCTCAAATATCAAGCTCAGAAAATAACCACACAAAGGAAAAAACCCTGGTTAAGTTTTAAAGGTCAAAGGTGTGTTCAAAAGGCCAACCGGTTCATTTCCTCCTTGTATTGACTGTTTGGAAGTATCGCATCACGGCAACAGCAGCAGAAGTTTACACTTGCAAAAATGGCATTTCCTTCCTGAGCAAAAAAAAAAAACCCGCCTTTGCATGTTTAAGAGGCAGTTTGTGACTGCACTTGGGGTGAATGAGTTCTCTACAGAATTAAAGCAAAGTCATAACCGATTTTATTTTCAGTTTCAGATGTTAGGAGCGGTAGAGCCGCGCCGCTCACCTGCGTACAGCGCTGGAGGATGCAGCTAAGAGTCCCCCACTTTGCGCGTGAGCGTGTGGAGCCAAGGTCAGGAGAGCTGACTGTGTGAGGCTTCCGTCGCAGGCCAACACTGCGGAGTCATAAAGCACTTTGTCATCACCCGTTATATAAACTCCACAATCGAGCCGGCTCACATTTCCCCGTGTCATGTGATGTCCTCCTGGCCCCATTTCAAGTTTAAACAGATCCAATATTCACCTGCCCCCCCACCCCACCCCTGCTCCCCCGCTGCCAACACCACCGCCGCCAGTCGCCACATCCCATGTCGTGTGGGGTACGCGTCTGGGATGGCTGTCAGCGGGGGAGTGGGGGGTGCGGTTGGCCAAAGTGTTGGGACCATTGGGGGAGGGGGGTGTAAAAACAATAGCAGCCTGTAAAAGAGATTAATAAAGCTGGGCTGAGATGCCCCCTGGAAGTGGTAATGCCGGAGACGATATGAATTGCCCTGTGAAGAGCCGTCAGGACCGTGGCGGATATGAGCATGCGGAAGGATAAAAATGCCCTTGTGCTGCTGTCTTATCCAGGGCTTCTGCTTGCCTGTTGAGTGCTTACAACTGCAGGCACTGCTGGGGCAACAGGTGCGAGGCTTGACGGCGTCTGCAAATTAGACAAATGGTGCGCCCATGTGAGAGGCACCTGGAGCACTCCAGTGGGCTGGAACGGGGCGGAGAGAAAGGGGATGTGTTAAATGAAATGCCCCCCCCTCTCTCTTTCTCCCTCTCCCGCTCTCTCTTTTTCTCTATCTCTCCCCCTATCTCTCTCCCTCTCTCTTTCTCTCCCCTCATCTCTCTTTCTCTCCCCTCTATCTATTTCTCCCTCTCTCTTTCTCTCTCCCCCTCTCTTTCTCTCTCTCCCCTCTCTTTCTTTCTCTCTCTCCCCTCTCTCTCTTTCTCCCTCTCTCCCTCTTTATTTCTCTCTCCCCCTCTCTTTCTCTCCCTCTTTTTTCCCCTCTTCTCTCTGTCTCTCTCCCTCTCCTTCTCTCTGTCTCCCTTTCTCTCTCCTCTTCTTTCTCTTCCTCTCTCTCCCCCTCTCTCCTTCTCTCAGTCTCCCTCCATCCATCTCGCTGTCTCCCTCCCGTCCTCTCCCCCTTTCCCTCACCCTCTACTTTTCCCTCTCTCTTTTTTCCCCTCCCCCTCTCTGTCTCTCTCCCCTGCATTATCTCATGTCCATTTCCTGGATGGTTTCATTAATCCATGATTGATCCCTATGCTGTATATTTCCTAATATGTTTCCCTCCAATTTTCAATGCCAATCTCCGTCTCTCCCTCACACCTTTCTCTCTTTTTCTCTCTTTCTTCTTGAGGCCTGTGTTCATACTAAACACGTTTGTTTTGTGAACATTTCCCAGTGTGTCTGCAGTGTGTGCAAATGTGACAAAAGAGCTCTCGTGTAGTGCACCTTACAGCCAACAGTACAAGCACTTGAGAATTGAGCCTGCAGTTTTATGTCTTAATTAAAAATGTGAATAGCACCACTCCTGGGTTCTTTATTATGGCGTCTGTAATTGCACATGGCCTTTCAGTGTCCTATCCCGCATTGTATCTTTTAGTGATTAAGAAATGCAAACAAAAATGTATAACACCACCAGAAATAACAACATTATACAGATTCATATTTCAAGGTAACTTCCCGTTTTCCAACTGACGAAGGTTTGTGCACCGCTCCGGTTATCATAATATGAAAACAGCCAAGGAATGAACTGTGATGTATTGCTAATCGGGGACTGCTCGGGGGGGGGTGGGGGGGGGGGGTGTATACCCGTCTGTGGAAGATACCCATTTCTATTACCTGAACAGACCAGGGCGGTATATTTTTACTTCAGTCCATGTTCCACATTTGGAAGGGTTCCGGTTTTTACTCAGTGAGGTTATCCAGTTAACTGAGTAATCATGTTTAGTGAAATACCCCCCTGGCCTGGTCAGGTGATAGCAGATTAAAATAGAAACGGGTATAACCACAGATATGTACACTGTCCCGCCCTTTTCCATATTTTCACATTAGCTATGTTTTAGGTTTGGGACACGAATGGCATCCGGGCTCGTCCAGTATACCACGTGTGCATTTGTGTTGACGGGCTGGGGGTGTGGGGGGTATGGTACGACCTTGTCCTCCAAACTTGGCCTGGATTGTCACTACGAAATACAATCCAAAATTTTCAAGCCCTCGGAGGAAAAAAAACAAAAAAAAAACAATCCCAAAATCCCTCGCCGGTCTCCCAGCCTCCAGTTTGGAAGGAGTGCAGTACTCACAGAATTCCTCTGGTAACAGAAAACCCCAGTCATTGGTGCACATTTTCTATTCTTAGCTTGGGCAGAATCTCCCCAACCTTTCCCTCTTACACGTTGCAGATGTCACATTGCTGATGTATTCCATATTAAATTACAGAGTTTTAAGTGAGGGAGGGGGGGGGGACTGTGGCGCTATCAACAACCATAATGTGGAAGATTAGCGTCAGATGCATCGCACCTGTTTCCATCCTCCTTTTTGTGAAGGACACAGCTGTGACACCAAAAAGGGTATTTTGAAAAGGCCTTGGTCCTTATTTAGCCTTACACTTACACTCAAGGTTGTGTTTATGAGACTCATTAGGTGATGTCACTCGTAAAACACACACACACACACACACATGATAAAAGCAGACAAGCACTACGTTTCAAACACATTTTATTTCAAGCTTGGCTCCAGGTGGGGGTAATGTAGTCATGTGACGTTTCTATTCTCAAGGCTGAAAGAAACGGGATGAGAACTGTGTTTCTGCTGTGCTGTTGGAAATATCTCGTCACGTGTTGAGTGCATAGTTTCATTTTAAACCAAACAGTCTGTTCCCAGATCCATAAATACCATTAATAAAATTGTGTTCACACACACGCACTCTCTCTCTCTCTCTCTCTTTCTTCAAGTTTGGCTTGTTCAGTCCTATTGTTATGCGTTCAAACACTATCTGGGTATTCTTATTCATATTATCTCCACACAAACCTAGATGAAATTGGCTGTGAGATTTTGGTACTCTGTGCATTATTGACTGCAATATTTGTCCTATGTTGGGCATGATAGCGGCACGGGCTCATGCGTCCTGATTGGTTGCTGAGTGGCTGTTTGTTTGTTTGAGCTGTGAGGTCACATCGCCATGTGCTACACCCAAGGCAACACCACTGTTACCCCGTTGCTGTACATGTTCCTTATACATCCAAAGGGTTTGACATGTATCTATTCTTTTTGCGGAAAGGATAAAATTTCAACGTTTCTCTTTAAAGGTTATAATTGCAGTTGCAGACAGAACAGACAGACGCTGGATGGAGCATGACTGTGTGGCCCATTACTGTGTGATTAATCCTGAAAACAAAAATATTACACTTGTATTTTCTATTCCTGTTTTATAGGTATTCTTTTCTTGACAGTGAAATTAATTGAATTCAGTATTAACAGCACTGACGCTGGCTGCGCCGTCTCCACGCAGCCACTTTAAGCCCAGCTGCCAAAAAGGACAGGTTTTATGGCTCTGTCATGAAGTCAATTTGTGTTCTGTTGTGTTCCTACCATGACAGCGGAGCAATAGAGCGCATTGTGCTATTCCAGCTCATTGTCAACATATCTGCCGGCCTTTTTTTTTTTCCCCCCGCAAGAAAACGATCCCATTCCCCCCTGACTCATGTCAAATTAACCAAATTTACAGCTTAGCACTTAAGAAGTTCTTCGGTTGCCAAGAAAGCGGGTCTTGCTGGTGAGCGCCGCTGTAGCTCCTATCGAATTAGAATTGTTCTGGCTCCCCACAGACCCTCGGCAAAGCTTGGTCTTCCCAGCACTCCCCTTTTGGACTGAGTTATAAAGCGATGAAACAATCCCCCCCAGCTCAGGAGACCGCTGCTTGGATTTTAAGCAAACTACTTGAAATCTAATGGCTCCCTGGCCAAGGGCCAGCGCAGATTAGCAATTTGGTACGTTTGTTTCATGTTGCAACTCGCCACTGGTTGTTTGTTCTTTGTTGGAAGGCCCTTTAAACAGAAGGGATGACTAATTTATGGCACGAGACAAACTTTGAACAAACGAAAAGAAGCAGAATGTAATGGTTGGTATTTCTGTGTAAACATTTATGTAACAAACTTGACAGGCGTTTCACTTTTCAGAAGCTGTTTATAGAGGTCCAGCTCTTGCGTCTCATTGGGAGGGCGTTTGAAATTTGTGTAACAAAACATTTTCTGTTTACTTGAGCTATTTTTTTCATGTAGTTATTAATACAAACTTATCAATTGGTAATTCGATTGTAGTCATTGTTTAAATTCACGTTACTCATTTTGTAATTTTGTCACTCAATTTTTCTGTCATTGTCTAGACTAAAAATTACATGGGAAAACAACAAAATCAGTTGTATTTGTCATCAGATCTATTTCACTGGCAAAAAAATCTAACATCCAAAAAGTGAAAAGTTTTTGCTGTTTTTCTATTAAAGATATTACATTGTCTTCAGTAAGTGTTGTACAATAAATGGATGCAAATGTATTTGAAGAAATTTCTGATGAAAAATCTTGCACTGAGAAAAACATCAACATATAGAGGCAAATACAGAAGGCAAAGTCATTTGTGTGAAAAGTGAACAAATGGAAAAAATTTAATGTGTCAATTTTTCATTCCGATGGATGAAAAAATCATTTTTTCATTGACTATGGTGAAAAAAAAAAAACAGATAGAAATGTGTTTGAGGACATTTTTGATGAAAAATCAGTTTCACTGGAAGAAAGCAAAATACATAAGACTATGGTATTATGTCCAAAAAGTGAAAAATGCAAAAATCATGAATGTGTCTGATTTTGATTCCAATGGAAATAATCTTCATTGAACAACAGCGATGAAATAAATGAATGAACATGTGTTTAATTTATCAAAGTAATTTATGATGAAAAATGTATGCCACTGGAAAAACTGAAAAATACGTAAGATGAAATCATAGAATTTTTCATCATTAACACATTTTCCTTCATTTATTTCGCCGTGGTTATTGAATTCATATGATTTCTTATCAATCTGAATGGAAAATATACACATTTAGAATTTTTAAAATTTTCATCTATTTGGAGGTAAGAATATAGTATTAAGTATTTTTCTGTTTTTCTTGTGAAATAGATTTTCCATCAGAAATATCTTCAAACACATGTAAATTCATTTATGTTGAATGAAGATGATTTTCTTCCATCTAAAAGGATAATGCACACCTTTAGAATTTTCACATTTTTCACTTTTTGGATAAGATTATAGTCTTATATATTATCCACTTTTCCTGGTGAAGTAGATTTTATATCACAAATGTCCTCAAACACATGTTCATTCACTTATTTCACTATATTTGTTGAATAAAGATTACCTCTCTTCCATCAAAATGGAAAAGGTGCACCCTTAAAATGTTCACCATTTTACTTCTTGGACTATAGTCTTCTGTATTTTTCTCTTTTTTTGAGAAGTAGATGTTTCCTCATGAATTCCCTCACACACACATGTGCATGCATGGTACGCCTTTTCCATTCACATAGATGAGAAATCATCTTTATCCAACAACCAAGTACATTTATGATGAAAAATGTATATCAGACTATATATCCTTATGTCCAAAAGTGAAAAATTTAAAATTCTGCATTGAGATTGACAAGAAATCTTCTTTCTTGAACAACAGTGGTGAAATAAATGAAATAAAAGGTTTTTGAAGACATTTTTGATGACAAATTTATATTTCACAGAAAAATACATATAGTATAAGACTGATGTTGAGTAAAATTTGTCTGTTTTTTCATGCAACTTGTTGAGAAAATATAATTATTGAACAACTTCAGTCAAATTTATGAATGTAAAAGTCCTTAAAGACATTTATGATGGAAATCTAGTTCACTGGAAAAACAGGGAACGAGAGACTATAGTCTTATGTACAAAATGTAGAAAAATGCAAAAACTCTAAATATGCCAATTTTTCAGTCAGATGGATGAGAAATAACTTATTTTCAACAACTGTCATGAAAAGAATGAATGCACATGTGTTTGAGGGGATTTACAATGAAAAATATATTTCAGTGGAAGACAAGGAAAATATATGACTATATTCTTGCATCCAAAATGTGGAAAAAATTGAAAAGACTAAGGGCTATTTTCCGGCTGGCGCATGGTGTGTGGTTTTCTATAGGATATTTAAGTGCTGTAATTGCATTTGATTGCGTAAGTCAATAAATTCTATAAGTTGTTACTAAACTGCTATATAGAAAAAAGTGTGTTTTTGTGTGGTAGCCTTGGATATTATATAAGTCCACCATATACTGAAATAGCCCATGCAGAAACGAGCATATTTGTATTTCTCAATGACCAATTAAACAACCGTTAACAAATTATCCCACTTTGCGACATTATGCATTGATATTATGATCAAACATTTCCACTAATCAAGCATTCAATCGTGAATTTGGACAATCGAGCTTTTGGTCATGTGTGAATAAAAAAAAATCTGAAATCTAAGTTAATCCATCTGTCCATGCTTGCCAAAGGTGTATGTCTTTATTCATAAGCACCATCGATCGATACAATGATACAACACAATCGATTTAATAAAAAATGTCAAAACACTGTCAAAGTCATGTAGAATAATGGCAATAACTCATTATTTAATGGCCATCCCCTAAAATAACAGGATTTATACATCCATTAAATGGCTTTTCACCGGCAACATTGCTGCAAGTCTTTTCACCGTTTTCTTATGAGATATGTTTTTACAGTGCAGAATATTGATAATCATAATTAGGACTGAGCCTAGCCTACTATTTACTGTTTTGTAGCCTACAGTGAGTAGTCTACATATTTTCAAACTATCCGTTCATAATAAACTACAAATAATACAATACTACAAATATTAGTGTGCACATCGCACAGCTGCGTTTATATCTTCTCATTACAAACAGCTGTAAGAAAAATAAATGAATACAGTAACCTACCCCTGGGACCACAATGCAGTATAATAAACATAATAAACAATTAAAAACAGAAATACATAGAGGAATCGGCCTAACATAAAACATGAATTTTTCCTGCTTGGGGGATTTAGGTTCTGAATGATCATGCATTGCTTGGAAAAGCCCTGAAATGACCAACTCGCCCTGGACTGACTCACCCCACACAGCGGCTTTCCTCACACTTTGGCACACGGCGAGTCAAACGGGCTCAGAAGTGTGAAAATCCATGACGATATTGCCACTCCGTCAGTGTGACAGCTCACCACACACCATGCGCCGGCTGGAAAATAGAGCCCTAAATGTGAGACTTTTCCATTGAGAAGGATGAAAAATCAACTTTATTCAGTGGTGCAATAACCAAATGATAACGTGTTCGTGGACATTAAAAATGTTTTTCACATGAAAAAAAGAAAAATACATAAGAATATAGACTTATGCCCAAAAAAAAAAACTAAAAGTTCTATGTGTCCAATTTTCATTGAGATTGATGAGAAATCATCTTTATTTAATGATTGTGGTGAAATAAATTAATTTAAATGTATTTGAAGACATTTTTCATTAAAAATCTATTTCACTGGAAAAAATACACAAAACTCTCTATAGTCTTGTGTCCAAAAAGTAAAAAAAACAAATTCTGTTTGGATGAAATTCAGAATAAAAATAACTGGAAAATATAGAAGACCATTTTCTAATGACCAAAATGTGCAAAAAACATTGCAGAATTCCCATTCAGATGGATGAGAAATTATCTTTTTTCAACAACCATGGTGAAATAAATGAATGCACATGTTTATGGACATTTATCAGAAATCTATTTTACTGAAAAAAACCTGCAAAATATATGACTAGTCTTACATCCCAAACAGTGGAAAATATCAAAAATACATTGAGATGGATTATAAATCATGTTTATTCAACAAATGTAATTAAAGAAAATTTATGAATGAATGTATATTTTGAAAATATTAATGATAAAAAAATCTATTTCACCGGATAAACATACATACATACATACTTATGTCAAAATGTGAAAAAGATCCAAAAATTCTATAAATGTGCTTTTCAATTCAGATATAAATATAAATATAAATTATTTTTATTCAACCATGGTGAAATAAATAAATAAAAATGTCCCTTGAGGACATTTATGATGAAAAATCTATTCATTGGAAAAAGAGGAAAATACATGAGACCATAGTCTTTGGTGAAAAATATTTTAAAAATGCAAAGATTCTCAATATATCATTTTGTTCATTCATAAGAATGAGAAATAATGTACAAACACAATATAAACATGTATTTAAGACATGTTGATGAAAAATCTATGGAAACGGCGTAAAACAGAAAACAGGGAAAGTACATAAAGACTATAGACTTATGTCCAAAAGTGAGAAAAGTGAAAATGCTAAATGTGCTCTATTTCCATTCAGATGTATGAACAATCTTCTTTTTTTTTAACAAAATAAATGCACGGCAAAATAAATTCATTAAAATGTATTTGAAGACATTTTTTATTAAAAATGTAATTCACTGGAAAAACTGGAAAATACATGAAAGACTATATTCCAAAATGTGAAAACATGCAAACATTTAAAATTGTGCTTATCCCATTGAGATGGATGAGAAACCATTGTTCTTCAACAACCAGGGTGAAATAAATTAATGATGAGAAACACAATATTTTTTACTTGGAGATGACCATGGGAAACGTAATTCAAGACACCTGAGTAATTATTGATTGCTATGATATAATGTCTTTTTTCTGATTAAATTCAATTATTTATTAGTTATTGAGCTGGCATTTTGTGTCCATCAAACATAATTTGCATTTAACTATGGGGTTTATGCAATTAGTTCACATATTTAAATAACAAATATAAGTCAGTATTACTTTTTTAAATACATTTTATTATTTTTCTTTTAGCAGTTGGATATGTTCAGCTGTTGGTAAAACAGCCTCTTGGGGTTTTCTGAAATAAATAAACTACAGACCAATGTCATGATTTAAGTTGTGATGACCTCTTCTATTTTTTCCTCCTAATGCCAATTTCACCCCTGCTTTGACAATTCAGTGTGAAAATGCCAGTAATTGGATGACACTCTTTGAGACCGGCAACAATGCCAGCCCAGAGATACACACTGGAGCAAATACATACAGATCCAAGAATAAATTTTTCCTTTAAATCAGAAAAGCTAAACTGATTTTGGCTACAGCCTCAGAACACAACCCGAGGAAACAAATGTTCTTTTAGCATATATACAGATGGTGGGAATGGCAGTAGTGTGCATTGGCTGACATGAAACACTGCTTCCAATAAGGTCTTGTTAATGTTAAATTGGCTGAATGTGTGTCCAATTCCTTTTGTCCTTTGGGGTCCCTGATCTTAATTTTTCATTCAGGCAACAGCTGCTCCCAATGCCAGAGTGGCCTCCTAGCTAATGTTTTCCCCCCTTTCTACCACTAAGGGTCTCCTAAAATAAACACATAGATAAATGAAAACAAAATGGAAATGACAATGAAATCAAATCTGAGGGGGGAAAAAGGCAAACTGACAAAGAGAACCACGGGGCAAAATACTTTTTTGATTACAGACACATAGGAAAAAAAACAACATAAAATGGTAAAATTATACAGATAATCATTTAGTCAAAAACCATTTCTGGCCAAATGATTAATTCATAAATAGATTCAGTAGTCACTGCCCAAGTTGATTATTATTATTTATTTTGTGGACGGAATCTATTTTGGTGTCCCTAATTTTTCATCTGCAGGCATGATGTCGCTGCACGTGGTCAATAGCAATGATATACATCTTTTCTGCAGGTTCGAGATATACCCTTCATTTAGTGACTTACTGACATGGGTGATCTGACCTTCTGTCCATCTACTGAAGCACTTGTGGCCCCTGAGGGCCCCCATGTCCTCGTCCATGGATCTCTCCCTGCAGCAAACATTCCCAAGACTACACGGAAAATCCACACGTCCTTTCCTGGGCTTTATTGTTTCCATCTTTGCAGACAAGGCCGACTGCTTTCCACTGCAGGGTTTTTTTTCTTTGCTGTGTGACTGTAATCAAAGCTGCAATTAATGAGGCTTTCATCTGTGTGCCCTAATCTTCCATATAGCTGCCTTCTGACTGTATGTGTGTGTGTGTGTGTGTGTGTGTGTTTGTGCCCTAATCTTCCATATAGCTGCCTTCTGACTGTGTGTGTGTGTGTGTGTGTGTCTGTGCCCTAATCTTCCATATAGCTGCCTTCTGACTGTGTGTGTGTGTGTGTGTGTTTGTGCCCTAATCTTCCATATAGCTGCCTTCTAACTCTGTGTGTGTGTGTGTGTGTTTGTGCCCTAATCTTCCATATAGCTGCCTTCTGACTGTGTGTGTGTGTGTGTGTGTGTGTTTGTGCCCTAATCTTCCATATAGCTGCCTTCTGACTGTGTGTGTGTGTGTGTTTGTGCCCTAATCTTCCATATAGCTGCCTTCTGACTGTGGTGTGTGTGTGTGTGTGTGTGAGTGTATGTGCGTGTGTGTCTGTGCGTGTTTGTGCCCTAATCTTCCATATACCTTCTGTGTGTGAGCGTGTGTGTGCGTATGTATGCATGTGTGTGAGCGTGTGTATGCATGTGTATGCATGTGTGTGCGTGTGTGTGCATGTGTGTGAGTGTTTGTGCCATAACCTTCCATATAGCTGCCTTCTGACTGTGGTGGCTGAGGCATGTGCGGTGTGCATGTTGTGTGTGTGTGTGTGTGTGTGTGTGTGTGTGTTTGTGTGTGTGAGTGGGTGTGTGTTTTCTGTTTCTGATTGTTCCCGTCCTCTGCTACACACATCTCTTCACACAACCTGTTCCTGGTACACCACCGTGCGGAGTGCCAGAGCAGGCTAGCTCTGGGAGCACAGTGCAGGGCAAAGCTGAGTGCCAGAGCAGGCTAGCTCTGGGAGCACAGTGCAGGGCGAAGCTGAGTGCCAGAGCAGGCTAGCTCTGGGAGCACAGTGCAGGGCGAAGCTGAGTGCCAGAGCAGGCTTGCTCTGGGAGCACAGTGCAGGGCGAAGCTGAGTGCCAGAGCAGGCTTGCTCTGGGAGCACAGTGCAGGGCGAAACTGAGTGCCAGAGCAGGCTAGCTCTGGGAGCACAGTGCAGGACGAAGCTGAGTGCCAGAGCAGGCTAGCTCTGGGAGCACAGTGCAGGGCCAATATCTTGTTAAACCATAGGCACTGCTGCATTGTAATGCAAACAAAACCCAGAATAAACAAAACCTCTTATACCAAACTTATTCCACAGTTTGGCCTCACTGACATTTCAGAATGGTAAGACTGTGAGGATGTGGAACACACAGAAAACTAAAGTTAAAAATTAAAACAAGCCACTGGCCTACATTCTTTTTGTCAGTACATTTTTATTTTATTGAGTGAAAATCTCAACCCTTGCATCAGTCATGCAGAAAAAAATCAAATAAATAAAGCACAAAATGCTAACAGCACTAAATTCAAGTGGAAAAATATTCAGTTATTAATAACATAGGTGCAGAGGGAGAAGATTCAAGTATTGGAGAAAACCAATTCCTTTAAATTCCTTTTTTTTCTTTAATCATATAAAATGTCAGTTATCTCCATGTACAGAGTGTTTGTGAATCAAGCCTTTTTCCCCACAGAAAAAAAAAATACACATTAATATTCAACATGAGCTAGAGATGGCTTATAGTCCTAGTGTGCAATATATATTACAAAGGCTAAACTTTTATTTTTTTCCTTTGCTACATTGTAGTCATTTTTTTATTTTTTATTTCACTCTACAGAGAACAGACATTTAATCCAGTTCCTTTTTTTCCTCTGTTTGTCGGCTAATTAAAACAGTAAAATGATCTGTCGTTTCAGCAGCAGCCTATGCAGGATTTGGAGGTCGTTTCCGTCTGGTTTTTGTTTAATATAATTTTCGTGTTTATTCTTTCTTTCTCGATTATATACAGGATGCCAGCTGGCTGACAGATGGTGATGCCTTTACCCGTTTTTTTTCGTTTTACTTAAAGAAACATCACAAGGCAAAGGCGGAGGGTGGTCATGAAGTAAGAGTGGAGATGGCGCTCTGACCATTGTGCCTCTGATTGGCAGCGGAGCGACCAGACGACTGAAACAAACGCGACGACGACAACAGCGCCTCTCTCTTTCAGGAAGTAGAAAGACTAATCCCATGGGCACCAGCAGGTTTTCCATTCACTGGGGAATGTTGATTTCAGACACCAAGGAGCCCCCAACCCCCCCTTTCTTATAACTCTGAGCGCTGTTGTAGTGGCCTGCGTTCACCTCTGATTGGAGTCATAGTTTTGGAGGCGTGGAAGTCCACAGAAAACGTCCATACCCAAAAGACAACAAATATTGTTGATTCCATATCTGCACAGAGCAGATGCTTTTTCTTCAGTCTCTCCGGGGACAGACGAGCGAGAGGCAAACAGCACAAACATATTTTAAGTACTACTTGTCCTTGAGAATAAACGCGCATCAAGAAGAGGAAGAAAGAAACAGAATAGAATGTGATGGAAGGGCCTGACATCTTTGCACAACCGGACCGACTGTATAACTGTATAAAAGCTTCTGTCTGCTGCCTGTAGCCGCACCCCAAGAGGCACAGGTTTAAACCTTAGAGCCCGGCGCTCAGAACTACCCCCAGAGGAAGCGGAACAGCTTAAGAACTGCCCCATGAGAGCGCCCCCCATCCTTTAAATCTGAGTGGTCTGACTCTCCCTTGGCCCCACCCACAGGCTAGGAGGGAGGGGCGTACTGTGAGGACTGTGTGCTGGTGTTTCCGAGGCGACGCTGTCACTCAGGCAACGTGCCCGCGCACACAGTGGATCCCTGTGCGCGCAATGCCCCGTATCAGACCCCCGCACCCCCCCCCCCCCTCCCCCCCTCCACCTCCCCGGGCTAAAACACTAGTTTGCACATTTGTATTGTTATAATAATTATATTTTCTTTATTTTTCACTTTTTACAAATCCCGCTATTTTACACACATAAAATGTATTCAAGTGCACAGTATGCCTCCCAGCCCAATTGCTATTCCAACATTTCTTAGAAAAAAAAACGTCAAAGTGAAGCACTGCCTTGAGTCTGAGACATTAACCAGCCGTGTGAGAGGCACGCCCAAAGCTAAACAAATGTCAACAAAAAAACCCAATTAAATAAAATGAAAAGCACACAAAACAATGACAAACAAAATTGAAAGTAAAACAGTATTAAATTAAACTATAAACATCCATTAATAAACCTAATCAGTGTGTTTTGTATTATTTCTTAAAATCCTTAAAAACTGGATTCTCTAATGCAAAAAATTCAAGTTACAACTGAAATGACAGCTTTCAGTGCTAAAATATGTCAAGGGCCCGACATGATTTGTTTTATCTAATTCTAAATATCAGAGGGAGAAAAGGGAGAAAAAGTCCACGCACACAAGCAAACTATGATGTGACTATTTTAAAATGTTCATATTTTTCCTTTTCTTTTTTCTCATTTTTAAAAATTATTTTCTTGTTATGGTTTTCATCAAATAGCTTTTTGTTCATTTATAGTTATTTTTTTACAGAAAAAATACTGTACAACTTTTTTCTTGAAACAATATTTTGAAGATCATCATCTACACATTTAATTACCTATATCGTGTTTTTTTTTTTTGTCCAGAGCCACGTTCAAGAAATAATTTCAATAAAACCTTTTCGGCTCTTGGATTTCACACACAGCTGTTCCAGAGGTTGAAAGACACGGTGAACCAAGAGACAGGCTCGGCTACAAAACCTTTTTGTAATTTAGAACTATCTGAATATTTCAATATTTTATTTTTTCTATAAAGATTTGATTTAAATCACAGTCCTTAATAGTGTTTCTTATGGGGCTGCCACAGTTACACCTGGTAGGCCTATTTCATATTCAATTAATCCAATTATGGAAGCAAATAATAACAAACCTCATTTTTAAATAAAACACAGAACAACAGTTCTTCGTCACACTAAACAATTATTTGTGCATCAAAGCAAACTGAACTGAAACAATAATGTAAAGAAATTTCCCTGTTCAAAGATATATGCTGAATCTTTTTATAAAGTAAAAATGGAACCTAAAAAAAAGTGCAAAACACCCTAAATTCTCATTGCAAGGTCACATAAATATTAAATAAAACCGTTACAATTGAAACTCAACCACTGTCTAGGCTGAGGGAGAACAACAAAAATATAAACACATTGTCTTCGTTCTGTACAACCCCCCCCCAACCCCCGCCCCGCCCCGCCCCCCCCCCCCACCGATCCCCACCCCTCATTAGACCTTACAGACTCCACTTCTCTGTGCTTCAGTCCATTCAAACCCTCAGCAAGTTAATCTCATGATGTTTACTGTCTGTAACTTGATATGCAGAGGGTTGTGAGGGAGAGAGACTTCTGGAAAGCACACTCTCTGACCCCCCACCCCCCCCCCCCATCCCCCATCTTGTTTTCATCTATTAGTTCATGCTACACAAAATAAAACAAAAGAAATCCAACCCCCCCTTCTGCCCTGACTTCCTCGTGTTTTCTCTACATTCAGATGAGGAAACTCGTGTTTGGTGAAGGATACTCTCGTCCACACGTGCGTCCTGAGCACCAGGGAGACAGCAGTCACTCCGTTTAACCTCCCGGTCAGTAGCACCATCGACCGTTCTCGCTAATGAGCCAGTCCACTAGCAAGAGAGCTGTTCTCCTACGTCATCTCTTCATTTCCCTATTCATTCAACTGGCCCTTTTACTGGACAATTAAGCAGGGAGAAACTTCTGGCAAAACTAGACAAACAAGACAAAAAAAAACTAAAACAAAACCTCGCCTTCAAACCGGTCGTCCCCGTGCCAACGGAAAAACAATGATGCAATGACAATGCAAACTTCTGAACAGTTAGAAACAAACAAACAAACAAAAAACATTTTAAATATATATGTTCTTAATGTATTTAAATATATATGTTCATCCACATAAAAGTGCACTAATCATACGCGGAAACCTATAAGGTAAACAGTGGCGATCGTCAGATGGCGAGAAATAAACCAATACTGAGAAAGCTGAACTGCTGCAGGTTATATTTAGAGTTCTTTCAGCGAGCTCCACGCATGGAGAATGGTGCGCTGCTTGGGTCTAAACCCTTTCTGCTAGTTGGGACTGGGAGAGCAACTGCAGTCGCTGGATTCAGAGATGACAGGGAAGTCCGCCGTCGGCATTGGAATGGAAACTAGGATCCTACTGTCCAACAGTATTTCTGAATGGAGAATTTCATCATAGAAGTAAAACAGGAAAAAAAAAAAAAAAACCTGGAAAATGTTTTGTAAAATGATGAAAGGAACAGAGTAGAAGCCAAAGCACTAATGCAGAGCCCCTGCACTTCAATAATAATAATAATAATAATAATAATAATAATGCTGCATTGTGTTTTTCATTGAAATCAGATATTCTAATACAACCTCTTTAATAAATCTCCCTATGTATATTTATACAGTGATTTCCCTTTATCCACTATCAAGGGATCAGCAGTTCATGTACTGACTGAACTGACAATTTCCTTTGTATATCAACATCCACACACCTAGAGTTTATAGCTATATATATTTTCTTTTTTTTTTTTCTTTATGGTGTTTTTTTTCCACACACGAAAAAAGTAACGAACAAAAAATAAAAGTGAAACATGCACGCACACAAAAAAGACTGATGTGTAGGAAAAGGTTTTAAACTTCCGCCCGTGTGTAAAAGAGGGCCTCATCTATATGTTTTTTTTTTCTGTTCATTCGTTATGCATAATTAAATTAATAATGTTGGTCATCTTGTAAACATCATAATAAATCATTTTGGGCCGTCATATTTTTTTGTTTTTTTTTGTTGTCTTGTCATCGGCAATGTCCTTTCGCGTGATAAATGAGGCCACTTTAATTTATGTTTGTTCATAGTATGTGGGGCTTTTTTCTCCTCAGTTTCTGTACAGCATGGATCATGGGTCGGCCTCTCTGTTTTCCAGTTGGGAAGTGTCAGCGTGGTTTGTGGAAGCATCAAAGCTCTCTCTGTTGTCCTTATCCCCATCTGGGCCCTCTGGCATAGAATCTTCATACGAGTCCGTGTTCAGGTCCTCCTCACCCTCGTCTTCGTCCTCCTCTTCCTCGTCCTCCGCGTTGATCTCCTCCTCAGGTGAAAGGTCGTCCTCGGCGTCGCCGGACGTGCCGGTGGTGTCGTCCTGAGCCCCTGGCATGGCGAGCTGGGTGGAGTTGGGCCCGTCCATGGCCAGGGCGTCGTGGTGCATCTTCTTGCTCAGGTCCAGGGAGTCGTTGAGGCCCAGGCCGCTGGGGTTCTTTAGGAAAAACAGCGAGCTGTTGGCGTCAGTGCCCAGGTTGAGCGACCCGTCCAGGTTGATGGAAGAAAAAGCCGGGTGGTCGTAACCGGGGGGGGTGCCCCTCACCGGCGGGAGGAACATGGCGGCGTTGTTGACGGAGACCCCCTGCTGGGTGGCGAGGGAAGCGGTGTGAAGTCCGGCGGAGGGCGCGGGCACCCCGCCCATGACATGGGGCTCCTGATTGGGCGAGACGGAAGGCATCTCCCCCCTCTCCTGCTTCTCGTGCTTGCGCTTGTGGGAGTCCATCTGGGACATGCCCACCACCGTGTGCTTGCACTCCGGGTAGGTGCAGTGGAAGTGGGAGCACTTGAGCTTGTACTTGCAGTCGACCACCTCGCAGTCGACGCTGGAGCTGAACTGGCAGAAGCCGGCGGCGCTGATGACGTCCTGCTTGCCGTGGTGCTTGCGGTGGGCCGTCACCTTGGTGCTGTCGGTGCAGCGGAACCCGCAGCGCAGGCAGTGGAAGTGGGTGCTGTTGCCGGAGAACTGGCAGTCGGGAAAGTTGCAGCTGAGCGAGGACTTGAAGCGCTTGAAGTCGTCCAGCACCAGGTTGTCGACGCGGTCGTGGTGCTGCGCGTGCTTGTACATGTGGGTGCGCCCGCAGAACTTGTAGCCGCAGTTCTCCCGGGTGCAGTGGTAGTGCGTGACCTTCAGTGAGAACTGGCAGCCCACGTCCTTGCAGTCCTCATACAGGTCGTAGCGGCGGAAGCCCTCCAGCATCATCCCCTCGTCCAGCATCTTCCGCGACGAGGCCGTCTTGCGCCGCTTGCCGAAGGGGGACATGTCCTCGATGATCCAGAAGCGCTTCTTGGCTCCCGTCGCCATGGGGATGGAGATGGTGTTGCCTGGCGAGGGAGGGCAAATAAAGGCGTCAGTCTTGACAGTCGCGAAAAGAAGCGACTCAGCTCGGTGAAGAAAGACAACAGAGTCCCTCCTTCCCTTGCTCTACACTGTGCATTTAATTTGGAAATCAGGCCCCATTTTGGCTCAAAAGCATCATGCTGTTGAGAGGCTGCCCACAGTGGACAGGTGAATGATTCACACCCGCTCCAGCATTGAATCATGAATAACATTAATGGAGGTAATTTCATGACAAAGGAAACCTGAGGCGTTTAATGGCTGCCTGCAGTGTACATAGCCAAGCTGCAGGACCTCCAGACCTCCAGAAGTTTATGGGGGGGGGGGGGGCACACCTACTGGATCAACTTGGGGCCGGTGCTAACAACATCATCCTGGGCCTGTCTGACAAGAATCAAGAGGCCTCTATAAAACTTTACAGAGGACATTAAGCACTTGGTAATGTTACTCCTGTTCACATTATATAAGATATGGCCCTGCATTTCAATCTGAAATTTACCTATATTTGCGAGAAAAATAAACTAAAGTTGTTGTTTTTTTGCAGCTACTAGCATTAGTGCGTAGCCATCTTGGAACAAACTAGGTTGAGATGTCACTAGTTTAGTTTTTTCTTGTATTACTTGACTGCTGACTTTCAATGAGCTCAATGATGAACTCGTGCGGATTGTACACTTTCAATGAGCTCAATGATGAACATTTAATAAAAAACACAAGGAGGGTCCTTTTGTATTGCCCCGGGTTGCTCAAATTACGAGTATTACCGAGCGTTTCACGTCCCCTTTAACACAATTACAATAAAGGGCAGTGAACAGAGGCTGGAGTGGACCTTACTGGGTTTACAATAGGATTTACACAATAGGATTTACAATAGGGACCACTTCTACTGGTGGCCCTATTGAAACAGGACTTTAGTAAACTTGAGGAAGCGGGAGGCAATCGTGAAATATTCTTTACTGTAGTCTCTCTCTGTTTCCAACACGCCCTACTGCCTACGGTCTAGATCAGGGGCCGGTGTGAAAAGGGCCGGTGTTTAATCCCAGCACTAAGACATCTGATTCAACTTATCAAGGTCTTTTATTGGCCAAAACACCTGCACCCACACTGGCTGTTTTTGGATAAGATTGTACACCCCTGGTCTAAATGTACAGTCCAGTTCTGGTCATTTTGCGATGAATGGACTGAACACTTTATAGCACATTTTATTACATAGAAATTAATCTGGATATCATTACTTCTGTTATATGACTAACCAGTAAAGTGTATATTGGTACAACAGCCCTGATTGTCCAGTATGGAGTTATCTGGAGTCAGATAACTTATACTTTCACCGTAAATGCATTTTATTTTTCTGTAAATTTGCGTAATTCTTACACATTTCTATGTACTTGCTAGATTACTTTATAATAACATAGCTTCATCGAATTTATCATATAGATAAATCTTGATCATGAGCAGTTGTGCAGAGAATAATTTAACCTAATTTGGTGATAGGGAACCAGTTTTGTAATGTTTCCACCTGTAATTCTAATACAAAAAACATGGAAAAATATTATGTAAAATGAGCCTTAGGACTTGGCACCAGACGTCAATGTTCAACAGTGTTGGCACTATAAAATATATATTATTCAAAGAAAAACAATGTTATTAATAAATAGCAGTGCAAGTTTGTTTTAAAAAAAAACAGAGCTAGTACCTTTTTCCACACCTGCACACCCACACCCATTTATCACACACAGCTACCACATTTCCCACTGACGTTTTCTACTAAAGCTCAAAGATAACATTATAGACTTATCTTTTTTATTTTTTGCTTTGAATTTACAATAAAAGATATGATTGTGGTATCCTGGATCTTGCTTTTTTTTAAAAACATGTTGCCAAAAACAATTTTACAAAGAGAATAGGTTTTTTAGAATAGCATGTGCAGTTAAACTGTAAATGTAACATTCACAGTTAAAAAGAGGTTCATGACAGTGTAAGACAGAATGTGTTCACACAGGTTGCTACTCAACTAGTCTATCGCTACGCAAGTTAGCTGCGCCTGTTGCTGTGTTTGCTTGTGTCGGGATGAGTACCTGCGGCGTCCTGCACTATAGGGACGTCATTTCTAACCGGCGACGGAGTGGCAACAATCGGACTGAAAGCTTGCGTGTTGGTTGGCATGACAACGCCCCGAGTGGCTCCGAGAGAGGCGCTGAGCAGAGAGTATGACAGACAGGATGGAGAGAGGAGGTATGGGAGAGAGGGAAGAGGAGGCCGGAGGAGAGCTGGAGAGAAAGATGGAGGCTGAGGCTGGGGCGGAGGAGGTGGAGGTGCATTGTGGGTAGCAGTAGTGTCAGCGGGAGCTGTGGTGGCCTGGTAGCCTGATCCTACAGAGACAGGTTGTCCAGGATGTGGGACAGGGTGGGGTGGAGACACACACACACACACACAAACATGCACACGCACACGCACGCACACGCACACGCACACAAACACGCACACGTACACACACACGCACGCACGCACGCACGCACGCACGCACGCACACACACACACACACACACAAACACGCACACGTACACACACACACACACGCACACACACACACACAAACACAGACAGGGGTAGGAGGTACACAGAGGGAGGAGATAACAAAAACCACAAAGAAATAAGCCAAATGAAAAGGAGAACCCAAACAGCCCAAAGCAACAATGGTGAGAATGGAAGATAACATTTGAAATCAAAATAACATGAAGAAAAATAATAAAGACTCATTTTATGAAGGCAAGGCAAGAACTGAGAAGGGGAGGAGACTATCTGACCTTCCTTAAAGAGTAAAAAGAGAGAGAAAAATAGAGAAAGCAAGAGAGAGCAAGAGAGAGAAGAGAGAAGAGAGAAGAGAGTGCAAGAGAGAGAGAAAGAGAGAGAGCAAGAGAGAGAGAGAGAGAGAGCCAGAGAGAACCGGAGAGAGCCGGGTCTTAGCTCTCCCAGTGCAAAGTGCAAGCCTACTTTGACTGCACTGGCACTACCATGGAGTTGCCACAGGGAAAACACAAATGTGAGGGGCGGTGGAGATGACTGTAAAATCAATTTACAGCACCATAATTTGATAAATGTCATAAACTACGGAAAACGTTTGCCGGGCCCTATGTTTTATAGACAAGAGGGTACTTTTATGTGACTCAACTGAGACAGTGCAACTGAAATAAAGCAATCACCCCCCCTTTCACCTCATCTAACCTGACCAAGATTATGAAATGTTTTTCTACAAAAAAAACATGGTTTGAAAATGAGTTATTTTTAGGCCTCATGAAAGAATATAATTATCTTTTTTTGATTTGCTATTGATTTCTTTCTTACACACTGGTGTCGAGAGACACGATAAAGGATATGTGGACAAGAGCAGAATCTAAGAATATCTACAAAAAATTGAACATTTCTCTTGCGTGCATAAGAACCAATGTGCATCATGTCAGATTGAAATGAGCTATCATCCCACCGTCACAGACGCCTCACTATCGACACAGCCCAACTGTAAATGTTCTCTCGTTTTCACAAAGTGGCTGCCATTTTCTGAGGCATTTAGATACATATTACATTCAAGTTCAAATGTACACTTTCCACGTTAACAACTTCTCAGAAAGCATCGTAGCATCATTGACCGACGATGCGGTACCGTTAATAACGTCGTTAAGCAGATTATAAGCAGGCAGCCCCGTGAACTGCCCTGGGTCCTCAGTGTGAGGAGCTTTCGGACCCCCAGCTCTGATAGTTACCTGCTGGGGAGCTCTCGTTTCCCACAGGGGTGCTTGTGCAGCTGCGGTCCTGATTGGAGGACTCGGAGGACAGGCCCAGGGGACTGCCCCCACCCATGTAGTCCATGTAGTCGTCCGTCTCGTCCATCATGTTGGAGAATCCGGAGTTATGGGCCGAATGGCCGCCCATAGAGCCCGTCGACATGCTGGACATGTGGTGCATCTCGTCCTGCCTGTGACCGTGTGACATCACCTGCGAGGCGACACACGGGAGCAGTTTTGAGTTGGGGGTGACAGGACGTGGGGGGTAAGGGGGAAGTCAGGGACTTTAACAGGCACATACCAGCTCCGTCACTGGCTTGCCAGCAGCCACACGGGTCAGCACATTAGAGAGCACAATGAGAGTGTGAGTGCGTGCGACGGCTGTTTTTAAAAAAAAGGGGAGAGTTTCTGTATATCTGCACGTTTGCATAATTGCTGTATGCAAACCACTGCTGGTAACGTTCCATCTCAAAATTTCCTGCTCGCCGTTTGCATTTCTTCACGCGCAATAAACACATGAAGATACCGCGGCGGCGACTGTTTCCAGGTTACAGCCAGAAACCCCCACCCGTAGCCATGGTTACCTACCTGGGACGGAACCCTGTCAAAGTTCTTTCCCAGCATCCTCCTCATGTGCTTGCGGGCGTGGGAGGTCATCTGATGCTTCAGCAGAAAGGAGAACTGGCAGCCATCCCGGATGCAATGGAAGTGACTGTTCACCTGGTTATACTTGCAACCTGTAGACAGGGCGCAGCCAGCCGGGCACAGAACATTCAGGTTTTACAGAAGCGCACATTTACACACTTTTTTGTCTTTTGTTTTTTGTATTGGCAGTGTAAGTTATTTATGTGATACAGTATATGAAAGTTTGCACACTGCATCCTGCTTTAGTTATGTGATACAGTATATGAAGGTTTGCACACTGCATCCTGCTTTAGTTATGTGATACAGTATATGAAGGTTTGCACACTGCATCCTGCTTTATTTATGTGATACAGTATATGAAAGTTTGCACACTGCATCCTGCTTTAGTTATGTGATACAGTATATGAAGGTTTGCACACTGCATCCTGCTTTAGTTATGTGATACAGTATATGAAGGTTTGCACACTGCATCCTGCTTTAGTTATGTGATACAGTATATGAAAGTTTGCACACTGCATCCTGCTTTAGTTATGTGATACAGTATATGAAAGTTTGCACACTGCATCCTGCTTTAGTTATGTGATACAGTATATGAAGGTTTGCACACTGCATCCTGCTTTATTTATGTGATACAGTATATGAAAGTTTGCACACTGCATCCTGCTTTAGTTATGTGATACAGTATATGAAAGTGGATTGGGCAGCAGACCAAGGCGGGGGCCTTGGCGGTCTGATCCCCAGCTATGGAAGCTGGCTTTAGGGACATGGAATGTCACCTCTCTGGCGGGGAAAGAGCCGGAGCTGGTGGAAGAGGCTGAGCGTTACCGGCTAGATATAGTCGGTCTCACCTCGACACATAGCTCTGGCTCCGGAACCCAAGTCCTTGAGAGGGGTTGGACTCTCTCCTATGCTGGAGTTGCTCCAGGTGAGAGGCGGAGGGCCGGGGTGGGCTTCCTGATAGCCCCCAGGCTCTCTGCCTGTACGTTGGGGTTCACCCCGGTGGACGAAAGGGTTGCTTCCCTGTCAAGACGATCTTCAACTCCCACCTCCGGCAGAGCTTCAACCATGTCCCGAGGGCAGTGGGGGACATTGAGTCCGAATGGACCTTGTCCCGCTCTGCCATTGTCAAGGCGGCTGTCGTGAGCTGCGGCCGCAAGGTTGCTGGGGCCAGTCGCGGCGGAAATCCCCGAACCCGATGGTGGACACCAGGGGTGAGAGGAGCCGTCAGGCTGAAGAAGGAGGCCTACAGGGCGTGGCTGGTCTGTGGGTCTCCGGAAGCAGCTGACGGGTACCGGCGGGCCAAGCGGTGTGCGGCCGTGGCAGTCGCCGAGGCAAAAAGTCGGGCGTGGGAGGAGTTCGGGGAGGCCATGGAGGAAGACTATCGATCGGCTCCGAAGAGGTTCTGGCAAACCGTCCGTCGCCTCAGGGGGGGAAGGCGGCAACTTGCTCACACTGTTTACAGTAGTGACGGGGGGCTGCTGACGTCAACTGGGGAGATAGTCGGACGGTGGAAGGAATACTTTGAGGAGCTCCTCAATCCCACCAACACGTATTCCATGGAGGAGACAGAGTCGAGGGAGGACTTGGGGAGGGGTCGTCCAATCCCCGGGGCAGAAGTCGCCGAGGCGGTGAAACAACTCCGCGGCGGCAGAGCTCCGGGGGTGGATGAGATCCGTCCTGGGTATCTCAAGGCTCTGGATGTTGTAGGGCTGTCTTGGCTGACACGCCTCTGCAACATTGCGTGGACATCGGGGGCAGTGCCTTTGGAGTGGCAAACCGGGGTGGTGGTCCCCATCTTTAAGAAAGGGGACCAGAGGGTGTGTTCCAACTACCGGGGGATCACACTCCTCAGCCTCCCTGGGAAGGTCTACTCCAGGGTATTGGAGCGGAGGGTCCGGTCGATAGTTGAACCTCAGATCGAGGAGGAGCAATGTGGTTTTCGTCCCGGCCGTGGAACCGTGGATCAGCTCTTTACCCTCGCTAGGGTGCTGGAAGGGGCATGGGAGTTTGCCCAACCAGTCCACATGTGTTTTGTGGATTTGGAGAAGGCTTATGACCGTGTTCCCAGGGGCATCCTGTGGGGGGTACTCCGGGAGTATGGGGTGGATGGCCCCTTACTAAGGGCCATTCAGTCCCTGTACCAAAGGAGTGAGAGTCTGGTCCGCGTTGCCGGCAGTAAGTCGGACTTGTTCCCAGTGGGGGTTGGACTCCGCCAAGGCTGCCCTATGTCACCGGTTCTGTTCATAACCTTTATGGACAGAATTTCTAGGCGCAGCCGGGTGGCGGAGGGTGTCGAGTTTCGTGGTGGAAGGATTTCGTCTCTGCTGTTTGCGGACGACGTGGTCTTTTTAGCTCCATCAAACAGCGACCTTCAGCTCCTGCTGGGGCAGTTCGCAGCCGAGTGTGAAGCGGCTGGGATGAGAATCAGCATCTCCAAGTCTGAGGCCATGGTCCTCAGCCGGAAAAGGGTGGATTGCCCACTCCGGGTCGGGGGGGAGGTCCTGCCTCAGGTGGAGGAGTTTAAGTATCTCGGGATCTTGTTCATGAGTGAGGGTAGGATGGAGCGGGAGATGGACAGGCGCATCGGGGCGGCGTCAGCAGTGATGCGGGCGCTAAACCGGTCCGTCGTGGTGAAGAGAGAGCTAAGCCAAAAGGCGAAGCTCTCGATCTACCGGTCAATCTACGTTCCAACCCTCACCTATGGCCACGAGCTATGGGTAGTGACCGAAAGAACGAGATCGCGAATACAAGCAGCCGAAATGAGTTTCCTCCGCAGGGTGGCCGGGCTCAGCCTTAGAGATAGGGTGAGGAGCTCGGACATCCGGGAGGGACTCAGAGTAGAGCCGCTGCTCCTCCATGTCGAGAGGAGCCAGCTGAGGTGGTTCGGGCATCTGGTGAGGATGCCTCCTGGACGCCTCCCTCGGGAGGTTTTTCGGGCATGTCCGTCCGGGAGGAGACCTCGGGGCCGACCCAGGACACGCTGGAGGGATTATATCTCTCGGCTGGCCTGGGAACGCCTCGGGATTCCCCCGGAAGAGCTGGCGGAAGTGGCTGGGGAGAGGGCGGCCTGGGTTCCCTTGCTGAAGCTGCTGCCCCCGCGACCCGGACCCGGATAAGCGGAAGACAACGAGACGAGACGAGACGAGACGAGTATATGAAAGTTTGCACACTGCATCCTGCTTTAGTTATGTGACACAGTATATGAAGGTTTGCACACTGCATCCTGCTTTATTTATGTGATACAGTATATGAAAGTTTGCACACTGCATCCTGCTTTAGTTATGTGATACAGTATATGAAGGTTTGCACACTGCATCCTGCTTTAGTTATGTGATACAGTATATGAAAGTTTGCACACTGCATCCTGCTTTAGTTATGTGATACAGTATATGAAGGTTTGCACACTGCATCCTGCTTTATTTATGTGATACAGTATATGAAAGTTTGCACACTGCATCCTGCTTTAGTTATGTGATACAGTATATGAAAGTTTGCACACTGCATCCTGCTTTAGTTATGTGATACAGTATATGAAGGTTTGCACACTGCATCCTGCTTTATTTATGTGATACAGTATATGAAAGTTTGCACACTGCATCCTGCTTTAGTTATGTGATACAGTATATGAAAGTTTGCACACTGCATCCTGCTTTAGTTATGTGATACAGTATATGAAAGTTTGCACACTGCATCCTGCTTTATTTATGTGATACAGTATATGAAAGTTTGCACACTGCATCCTGCTTTATTTATTTGATACAGTACATGAAAGTTTGCACACTGCATCCTGCTTTATTTATGTGATACAGTATATTAAGTTTTGCACACTGCATCCTGCTTTATTTATGTGATACAGAATATGAAGTTTTGCACACTGCATCCTGCTTTATTTATGTGATACAGTATATGAAGTTTTGCACACTGCATCCTGCTTTATTTATGTGATACAGTATATGAAGTTTTGCACACTGCATCCTGCTTTATTTATGTGATACAGTATATGAAGTTTTGCACACTGCATCCTGCTTTATTTATGTGATACAGTATATGAAAGTTTGCACACTGCATCCTGCTTTATTTATGTGATACAGTATATGAAGTTTTGCACACTGCATCCTGCTTTATTTATGTGATACAGTATATGAAGTTTTGCACACTGCATCCTGCTTTATTTATGTGATACAGTATATGAAGTTTTGCACACTGCATCCTGCTTTATTTATGTGATACAGTATATGAAGTTTTGCACACTGCATCCTGCTTTATTTATGTGATACAGTATATGAAGTTTTGCACACTGCATCCTGCTTTATTTATGTGATACAGTATATGAAGTTTTGCACACTGCATCCTGCTTTATTTATGTGATACAGTATATGAAGTTTTGCACACTGCATCCTGCTTTATTTATGTGATACAGTATATGAAGTTTTGCACACTGCATCCTGCTTTATTTATGTGATACAGTATATGAAGTTTTGCACACTGCATCCTGCTTTATTTATGTGATACAGTATATGAAGTTTTGCACACTGCATCCTGCTTTATTTATGTGATACAGTATATGAAGTTTTGCACACTGCATCCTGCTTTATTTATGTGATACAGTATATGAAGTTTTGCACACTGCATCCTGCTTTAGTTATGTGATACAGAATATGAAGTTTTGCACACTGCATCCTGCTTTAGTTATGTGATACAGTATATGAAGTTTTGCACACTGCATCCTGCTTTAGTTATGTGATACAGTATATGAAGTTTTGCACACTGCATCCTGCTTTAGTTATGTGATACAGAATATGAAGTTTTGCACACTGCATCCTGCTTTAGTTATGTGATACAGTATATGAAGTTTTGCACACTGCATCCTGCTTTATTTATGTGATACAGTATATGAAGTTTTGCACACTGCATCCTGCTTTATTTATGTGATACAGTATATGAAGTTTTGCACACTGCATCCTGCTTTAGTTATGTGATACAGAATATGAAGTTTTGCACACTGCATCCTGCTTTAGTTATGTGATACAGTATATGAAGTTTTGCACACTGCATCCTGCTTTATTTATGTGATACAGTATATGAAGTTTTGCACACTGCATCCTGCTTTATTTATGTGATACAGTATATGAAGTTTTGCACACTGCATCCTGCTTTAATGTGCTCTGACGTGTGCTCAACCGATGAAAATATGTGCTCTAACAACTTTGAATCAATTTTTAAAAATCAAATTTCACAAAAATATTATCATACCTACAACATGTATGATACGCATGGCACAATTTTAGAGCGTTTTCACCGCGAGAACAGAATTTTATTTAATTGGCATTTAAATAAATTATATTTAATGAAAATATGAGAACACCACTGGCAACTGAAGTAAACATACAATTACTTCTATATTAAATTAATTTTTAAAAACTATCCATTGCAGCATTTTTTCTACCTTTTTTTTGCAGCGGCCATTGTCTAATTGCTGTATGAATTCAAATTAAGTCACTGCTTTTTTTGTAACTTAATCAAATATTATGGCAAGCTACTAATAATTTTATTATAAATCACTGAAATAATTGAAAGAGTAACATGCAGGCCAGGTGCTGGCTCGTTGGTTGCCATGGTGCCCAGTGCACTGTACAATGCCACATGTCATCAAATAGCTTTTGTGCACACTGGCTATAACATTGAACATGCAAAGTGGAACAAATAGCAGCAACTGCTGAAATATCAGGGCCATTTTGTAGGAGTGGAATCCAGGTAACATCATAACCAAACTTCTATTTACTGCTGCTGCCACGGAAACCACTCTCAGCGTCCTGCTGAACCATCAATTCTTTATGACTCTGGTGTTTGCTTTTGGAAAAGTTGAAAAACTTTCTTTTTTCTCCTCCCACTAACAATACAACGGGCAAATGAAAGCAGGACACAAAGGAGAGGCAGATATGCAGCGCTTTGTTTGTCTGTCGACCTCCAGCAAAACGTTTTTTTTCCCCGTTTTTTTCTGAGAGAAATACAGCTTCTCATGTACTTGTGAGTGCTGACGATTCAGCTCTGGGAAAAAAAACGCAGCAACACAAACACAGTGAGCTAAACCAGCCCTGTAATTAACAAACTCCCTTAATTACTTGTTCTTGGCAGGTTAAACACACATAAAAAGACAACATCAACCTGATTGCCTACTATAAATACATAAGTTTATTAATATAAAACAAAAAAAAAGGCAGATACATTTTCTGCTCGCTGTTCTTTCCTATAGAACACTGAAGGACATAATCTTAGATATTAGAAAATCATAAAAATGATATGAATTGATTCTAAATGCTCCTCATTAAACATCACCAGTGAAAATAGCTGTTTTACTTTGCCAAGTAATAAAATTACCTGCAATGTCACTTAGTGCTTGTCATGAAATCATTTTAACTCATAGCATAATGGGCCTATATCAAAAAGAGAGAAATGAATGTATAGGTACAGTTCTGAAGTGTTATTATTTAAAAATGATTGATCATTAGTTGATTGATAACTAATAGCTGAGTGCTGGGAACAGCACCATACTTTCAGCATAAAGCTGAACATTGTGTAAACTCTAGAAAGAGTGGGCTTACAGTAGACACTGGGATCAATGTGTAATTACCATTACGCAATGATTTGACCTCCAAACCAGTTCCTACTCGATGGCTCAATAAAAAAAGGTTTCTCTATAGAGGGGCATGAGGGGAGGTTATGGCTCGTTAATCCTGCAGTTCTACAAGTCACGTTAGTAACCGTTAGTAACCGTTAGTAACCGCGGGCATCGTACCCAGTCTGCCGCACTCCTCTCTCTTGGTGAAGTACTTGAATCCGTTGGCGGCCCGACGCTCTGCCTTCTCGTGCTTTTTGACATGCCAGGGCAACTTGGTGGTGATGTTGGTGACAAAGTAGCAGCCAGTTCTCAGGCAGTGGTAGTGCCCCCTCATCCGAAACTCACAATGCTAGAGACGGGCCAAGGGAAAACAACACCAATCAACATTATTATAAACTTTATTTACATAGCACTGGTCAAAACAAAGTGCTTGACAAAAAGCTATAAACACAGACAGTTTAAACACGCAAATGATTAAAAGCAGAGACAATAACAAAATAACATTGACTGGCTACAGACATAAACACGGTTACAGTGTAGACACAGGTAGAAGACAAAGTAAAAACTGAAAGTAAATTTTAGAAATAATTAATTCCTTTTTTTAAAAACCTCAGAATATATTTTAACACATATTTAATGCTACAATTCTTCATATCCTACGGGGTGAAATCAGAGTCATATTGGAGATACGGAATGACCACCCTGCTAATTCATCACATTCCCTCCCGCTTTTCAGAACATGTGCTGAGGATCCCCGGCTACCACTTCCAGATCGAGCCCCCAAATCCAGCACCACCTGCACCTGTGCCCCGCGCGCTGTGCCCCGAGCGCTATGCCCCGAGCGCTGTGCCCCCGATTCCCAAACCCAGCCCCTTTCCTGTGAAATCGGAGCGTCCCGGCTCCAGCGTCCCTCCTTTCCGAACGCATCTCATTTGTGGTGTCGGTATTTTTCCCCCTCTCCCGTCACTGTAACCTGTTTCCAACCCGCCATCTGTTTCCGTGGCTGAGCCTCCCCCAGGAGAATGGCAAACGGGAGCCCCTCACCACAGCCATGTTTATTGAGGAATGGTTGGAGACGCATAAATGAATACATTTAAACTGTTTCCCCCCCAAATACGAGGACAGAATAGGTGGGAAGGGAAAGCGGGTGAGAGAGAGAGTGAGAGATGGATCTTATTTAGAAATCGGGGTGAGACAGGAAGCAGGAGGCTGGGAATTTCTTCATACTTTTCATATTTTTTTCATATTTTTTTTCACTCCATAAGTCAAAATGAGACAAATATAATTTTAAGTTAATATGGCATGAAATTTGTAGCTTAACAAAATATTTATTGATCAGAAGCTTGATTACATTGATCAGGTGCAAGCAGGTAAATTATGAGCCTAGGCCGATTTGCTTTATTGCTTCTTTGAGCAATCTAAGCAGTTGGTCACTGACCAATGAGTCCACGCTACAATGGAAGAGACGTCACTGTTGCATGCAACAACAGAAGTTGATATCAGAATAATAGCAAGATGGGAAAGTGAACAAGTATTGAGCCGCCTTCTGAGCTTGTTAAGAACCCCAGCCAGTGCTAAGACACAACAAGGGTTCTGGTTCCGGTCATTCGGCTGGCTCTTAGACTCACCTGGTTAGGACAGAGACACTGGAGTGAGTAGTAGGAAAACTGGTCCCGGACATTGACCAGATTGTTGATAGGATTGATGTGGTCCAGACAGTGAGACTCGGCCTTCCCGGATGTCTTGCACACGTACTTGCAATTGCCAAAGAGACAGTGGAAGTGAAACTTGTTGGAGTACTTGCAGTCCGTCGCCAGGCACGGGTCGCTGAAAACAAGCGTCGTTTTAGCACGTTAGCAACAAAACTGAAAAAAATGATCAGAGTACGAAATCGCACGGTCAAATACAGTATACGACTAAAGAGCCTCGCTGGAGCAAAGGACAAGCTGCTCTGAAAACGGCCTCTCCCAGGAATGCAGATAAGACAGGAGGGCAGAGGTGCTGCAGTCTGCTTAAGGTAATGGCAGCTCTAAAGAGCAACAACACAGAACATGTGGGGCCTACATTAGGTCCAGGAGCAAGCTCTCTACAGCAGGAGCCAATACTCAGAGCTCAAGATTAATGAGTAGCACTTACATACTGTACAATACTCTATAGAGCTAGTTGTAGAAATGTTATCTTTTCTATTGTTTTTTATATGGCCAAAGGTACCCAGACACTCCTTAGTCTGGGGCTATTTTTTATGGTTTGGGCTAGGCCCCTTAGTTCCACTGAAGGCAAATTTTAATGCTACAGCATACAATGACATTCTAGACGATTCTGTGCTTCCAACTTTGTGGCAACATTTTGGGGAAGGCCCTTTCCTGTTTCAGAATGGCAATGCCCCCGTGCACAAAAAGAGGTCCATACAGAAATGGTTTGTCGAGATTGGTATGGAAGAACTTGACTGGCTTGCACAGAGCCCTGACCTAAACCCCATCAAACACTATTGGGATCAATTGGAAAGCCGACTGCAAGCCAGGCCTAATAGCCCCACATCAGTGCCCAACCTCACTAATGCACTTCTGACTGAATGAAAACAAATTCACACAGCAATGTTCCAACATCTAGTGGAAAGCCTTCCCAGGAGAGTGGAGGCTGTTATATCAGCAAATGGGGACCAACTCCATATTAATACCCATGATTTTGGAATGAGATGTTGGATGAGCAGGTGTCCATATACTTTTGGCCATGTAGTGTACTTTCCTTGAGATACTGAGCAGCACCATTACAGTGAACCTAACTGTGGTTGACTCTATTGTATATTCCATAGTTCGAGATCTCGCAGGTAAAAATATACATTGTCATTAACTTTATAATAGCCTCCGCTTAAATAGTTTGCGTCTGACTCACTTGTCCTGGAACTGCAGGAAGCCAGGCTTGACCTGAGGCTTAGCGTTCTCCAAAGAGGTGGTGGCCAGGGGCGAGGTGGCCGGCAGGTTGGGCATGGAGGCGGGCAGCTGGGGGATGGACCCGGTCAACTGCTTCCAGGCCAGCAGGGAGGGGGAGGAGCCAAACCCCCCTGCCGTCGTGATGGTGGGCACCTCCATGGAGGGTGCGGTCACCATAGAGACGGGCACAGAGGGCTGGGAGTTGGCGCCCTCGCTGAGCTCCTTGGACTGGTTGAAATGGGGCTCTGATTTCACCTTCAGGGTTGCCCGGAAGTGGAAACTAACAAAACATAAGAGAGACAAAATGTCAGGGCTCCGCCCACAGCAACTAAAATAATTTGGCACATACTCTTCAAAGACCGTAGTTAAAAAAATGTCATAATAAAATACAGGTTGTACACGATTGTGTTCTGAGTGTTCAAACTCCCAGCATGGCCCACATTGCCAAGCGCCACTACTGTATAAACATGCCTTTAATTACAGGGCAAGTGCCAGGCACTGATGTGGAGCGAACTTTAACAGCGGATTTGTGCATTCCAGTAGAAACACAAGTGCTAATTGTATTATCTCCACACGCCATTTGAGTTTGAGCTGTTCTTAAAGATGGAAGAAAGCATCCATCCATTTGTGTAGGAAAAACAAAAGGGAAAAAAACCTTCAATAAAAAGACACACTACAAGTTTTGTGTCCAGGTTGCGCGGGGAGGGTCAGAGCCCACACTCACTTGGCGTGCTTCACCGCACCGTCCACAGTGCTGAAGAGGGCCCCACAGTCCTCCACCAGGCAGTGGAAATGCACCTTCTGGAGAAAGTCGCAATGGGCTTCACAGAAGTCATCTGTGCCGAACCTGACAGCGACAGGACAACCACGTAAAAACATGAGCCAAAATACAAACACTGCTTACCGCTGCAAGATTCTCGCGGCAAGGAACGCCTCCGGAGCCAGTCCGGGAATTAAGTGAATCCAAAATGAGCACCTGGAGAAGTCAGCCCTTGTTACCGAGAGCTGACGTGACTGCTCGTTTGTGGATTCTGTTTTTTTGTTGTTGTTGTTGTTACCTGCGTAGGTATGTTCTCCAGAGCTCGACGGGTTTGTCCTGGATGGGCCTCTTCATCACCCGGCTGAGGTACTGAGCAGCCTCCGAGTTATCTGCCGCCTGGCTGCCCTCGAGCTCAGCCTTCAGGTTCATGCCGCTGAAGAAGCCAGCGTTCACCTGCGACATCTGCAAGAGACACAGTGTGACAGAGCGTTGAAGGTGGCTCTCCCTGGATCGCAGAGGCACACAGCACTGAGAGTTTCCACACAGACAGCGCTAACTGAAGGCAGGCAGAGGCACGCACGCCGGCCGGGCTTTTTGTATGCGGCTGCCCTCGCTTTATGCGATTAGGAAATAGAACTCCAAAAGGCCCAATTGAGTAGAAAGGTCGTAGGTCATAGGTCATTTGAACAACACTTTTGGATTCAAACATCTCCTGTGAGGACGCAGTGGGTGCCGTGCGGGAAGATTCACAGCCGTGCCCAAACATTGCAAAAAAAAAGAAAAAAGCTCTTAGCCGGTCTGCATTGCTGTAGGAAAAATGGATTTTGATACCTCTTTAAATCATCAAGGTAATGGATCCTTACACTACATTTATTTCTGTCTGAAAAGATGTATGATTAAAACACTGTCCACTTTAATCTCCACAAAAACACACAATGTTTAAATATCCTTCCCCGACCGTTTACTCTTTTAAAAAAATGAGGGTGACGGTTTTTCTATTTTATTTTTGCTTCTTAATCAAATAATTTACAAACTCCATAAATAAAGACGGAGCGAAGGGAGGGGAAAAATGAGAAGGAGGAGGGGAAATGCATGCAGAGTTCAAAACAGCTCATCAAAAAACAAACATCTCTATATATCTGGTGTGGCATCCAGCTACCGGTTCATTATATTAATTTGTGAGCGGTGGGCTGAAATTACACCGTATGAAAAATGGCTGGAAAATTTAAATGGTACAAACTCATCTTATTAGCGGTGAAACATTAAAAAACAAACAGCCCCCTCTGCGGCCTGCTAATTTGTCTTGGGATGAAACTGTGTGATGGATGGATCTTACCTTATTCATAAGCGAGGATAAAAGAGATGTATTTCCCGGTACAGGATGTCCGTTTGATTCATTACTGGAACAAGGAAAATGAACAATGTTTAGTCAAGATTTGCATGAGAACAGTAAATATTAACATTTATCACAGACTGCAGGGATAGGCAATGAAGAAAAAAGACTTCTTTGCAAAATAAAAATGATATAAAACGAAACTGAACTTGAAGGGGAGGCTTGAAAAAAGTGAAAATTGCTCCAGTGAGCATTTATGTAAACAACCTTTTGAAATTTGAAGGTGCAAAAAAAAAAAATTATAATAAAAAAAGAGAAACAAATTTTACATCACAGGCTGGTGCCGGTACTGTAATTGTGTGAACAAAGTGGACTATTTAGATAGCAAAATACTAGAAATTTTAAAAAGCGCAGTGTTTTGCCGATGTATGTCTGAGCTGAAGCAAATGCCTGACACTGTCAGACAGACACGGGACAGTTGCAGTGTCCCCCCCCCCCATGGCAGCCATATTGACTTTTTTAAAATTTTTACAAAGACACATTTGGATTAATTAACATGGGGGTTTGCTTGAGAAATAAACAGTGAATCACACAGCAGAAGACAGGTCAGACTATACAATGGGAACTCAGCGGCAGAGGCAGGGCTTGGGCTAACCGTACCTGTGGTCCTTCTTGCTCAGGTCCAGGCTGTGCTCCTGTACGGAGTCTTGGGAGGCCCCGGAGGTAGCATCCACCGGCTCCTGCTTCACCTGAACCAGATTAAACCGGCTCGCCTGAGCATGCTGACCGTTCCCTGAGGAGAACCGGAGAGGGAGAGAGAGAAAGAGAGAGAAAAGGAGGGAGAGAGAAGAAACAACACCCGTTATTGTTGGTCAGCATTATTGTGCCTTGATGAGATCCGATCTGACTTCTTGTCCCAGCCAAAGAGGATACTCCGAGTGATAATTATTTGCGAAATTATGTCAGGCCGTCAAGGCTAGCGGGTTTTTAAGCGGTGACTGAGAAGCGGGAGGAATGGGGGGAAAAGACTCCTTTTTCAGCAGCGCTTGTCACAACTCATTTGCTGGGCTGCCTCTTAACTGTTCATTACATAGGATGCTAATGCTGAGGGAAAGTGGCAGTTTCAGACTGGTCACCCCCCCATCCCATTCCCATTCCCCCTCCTCCCATCTTTGCTTGTCCTCGTTGGCCTGGCAACGGACGGCAGCCAATGCCATTGAGCATGCCCAAAAGGGACATCTGCCATGTCGGTCAGATTGGAGGTGACAGCCAATCAGATCAGTTCAAATAGTGTGACCTCTCGATCGGATTTCCAGGATAGGTATTCAGTGGATGTGGTGAGTGAGACGAAAAAGAAAAAAAAAAAGAAGTAAAAAAAAAAAAGATGTAAAAATAGGGAAGAGGGGGGGGATGCTGACAGGAATATAGGGCCTGGCTTTTTCCACAATCCCCAAGTGATTGAAATATTAATTTGTCCTGGGGCTATACAGAGGGAGCTCAGACAGTAAGTGGTGTTTTATTAAAAAAAGGAGAGTCCGGAGCGCAGCCTTTCGCCTGGTGGTCTGAGTGCGTCGGCAGTGATTGGTTTCAGCGAGGGGCACGTTGTTTGGAGAGCACGGCCTTTTGAGAAATTGTGACAAGCAAGGACGCGACCACAGTGCATGCCCTTGGGCGGGCCCCGGAGAGGCCCGCGTGTGTGCGCAGGACGATGATCCAGCATGGTAACTGGCTTGCTGATGTGGCCCGTAGAAGTCCATTTACCAGAACCACATTACCATGGACGCGAAAACCACAACAGAGGCCCGTCATTTAAAAAGAAAATGGTGGCCAGAACTGAGAGGCTGTTTAGCCGAGTTCTGCGGGTTATTCTTTAATGCTGTCACTCCTTCAGGGTGCAGTGGTTTTGACAATGGCAGAGGTTTAGCTAAGGTAGCCTTGCTGTCAGCACAAACTGCCTGATCACTGCCTGGTCAATGATTAATGTCCCTGCCCGATCGAGAGAAGACTGTACACATGAACCAAAGGAGGAGTGACCAATCAAATGCCTGAGTTCACAGCCCTGCCCCACATTTTGGCTTGTCGCTCAGTTAAACAAAAGCACAACTCTGACCAATAAAAATTCAGTGATCACTAGGACTAGGCCTTGAAAGACGCTGCCTGAAGTCCAATGACACACACACAGTTATGTTCACTGGAGAGGAACCATGGAAAGCCTGATAAAAACATATCTGTGGATCATAGTTATCTTAGCAAAGGCGCTCATGACCCCTTAAAAAAGAGAAAAGAAAAGAAAGAGCAACCATTTTGATCTCAGAGTGACAATTTTCTGGAAGTTCTCCAGGAATAATGTTGTAGCGTGTAATTACCCCTGCTAAGTTGCAGCGCTAGCGAGAGATCATTTGTACTGCGTGTCTAATTAGCATACCCTTCAGATGTCTGGATCTTTTTTAAAAACCACAACTTAGCAAAACACTTTGGGGTAAATTGGTGTGAAACGCTAAACGAAGGATGAATGATGAATTAAAAATATTCCACTGTTCAGAAGTACAGTATATATTTGTATTCTTTCCAGTCTAACATTTTTTTCTTCCATTTCAAAACAGCTATAACCCAAACTGTGGTTTGTGCAAATTTTTTTTTCTTCATATTTACAAGAAATGGAATCGGCTGTTCATACCCCAACAAACATTAAATGAAGTGAAAATAGCCACAGTCCTTTTTCACCTTTCACACTCTGAAACCTAACCACTTCCTCTTCAGTTTTTCTGCAAGTGACCGTCTCAAACTTGCACGATTTGGCAACAAAGTGTGAGGCTCTGTTCTTTTTAAAGTACGATCAGTGTCTTTCTCCTTTTTAAAAAAAATAAATAAAAAAGCCAAAGAGTGGAAGACTTTAAACGATGTGTCTGCAGAGCACAAGAGAAACGGTTTCCAAACAATGGCCGCTGGCGTGTCACGCACGCTCTCGATGTTTGAGTGAAGGGAAGCGACTCCATCTGTGGGGTTGCTCCTGCTACACCTTCTCCCCCCGGCTCAGTACCTGCCCCGGTCCCACAGGTGGAGCGCGTGACGGGCTGCGTCAGAGAGCCCTGAGCAGCTGCCCTACTCTCCCAGCGAACGTCCTTCCCCAAAAATACCAACAGGCCTTAAAAATCCACCGTCTTCCTCGCAGTCTCCTGTTAATCTCCATCCAACCCACACTCCACCTGTGCTAGGCTCAGCGAGTGCTTGGACCCGTCCTTCATTATCTAGAGCCCTTTAGAAATGCTTGTATTTATATTGCCATCATTGTTTTGTGTTCATAAGCACAAAGGGATTTATTAAGCACAAGGCTGAAGTGATTGGCATACTGTATATGGCACATGCTACACAGTGTTGGTAGCTGTGCTCAATGTTAGGCAGAATAATTTTTTGAGTTGAGCAAGGCTGCATGCAATGCATGTGTTCTTGCAGAAATGAGTTCGAGAAAGATCTACAGATGGAAATAGAGAGAGAGAGAGAGAAATAAGAGAGAGAGGGAGAGAGAAAGAGAGAAGAGAGAGCAAAGAAAGAGGAGAGACAGAAAAAAGAGAGAAAAGAGAGAGAGGGAGAGGTAGAGAGTGAGAAAGAGCAAAGAGAGACAGAGAGAAAAAAGGAGAAGAAAAAAAAAAGAAAGAGGGAGAGGGGGGAGAGAGCTAGAGCGAGAGAGAGAGAGAGAGAGAGAGAGAGAGAGAGCTCTGTTTCCCTGTCAGCTCTGGCGCTCTGGGTCATTTCTACTTGAGTGATTCCTGTTTTTATCAGTTTGCATTAAAAAAAAAAATGTTTTGTACTTTCAATTTCTGAACTTAATTTTATTCAGTCTCCATTTGCTCGGAACGAATGCAGGCACAGATAAGAGTCCAATGATGAGGAAACATGTTGAACACAAGGCCCCGTGAGTCTGCTCTGAATGACATTAGAAGGTTTTACAGGGTCTGCTCCTACTGCCGGGGCATTTATCTGCTGATGTATTTCTGGGTATCAATGAAGTGATCACTTCAATAAGAGGTTGGGGACACCAACGCGAGCCTGCCACGTTTAAAACCTGAAAGCGGAGATGTGTTTAATGCTTTCTCCTCTGTACGCAGATGACCCGCACGTGCACTCTCGCTCCGTTTACTACTGCAGACGCACCAGCTCCACGTGAGTTTAAAAAAACAAAACAAGAGAGAACGGGACAAGGGGAAGAGGATGTGGCTTTACTACCAGTGGTGACATATTGTGAGACCAGCCACACCCTCTTTTTTGCTATCCATGGACAAGGAATTTGAATGTTCAAAAAGCACCGTGTGACGACACATTAAGACCATTTTAACTGAAAACCTGTTCAAAACAAATAATTTGTTTTTTGGCTACCCATAGATCAGGGGTCTGTCGCTCTGGTTCTGAAGACCTGCAGGGTATGCTGGTTTTTGTTGGTACTCAACACTTAATTGATCAATTAAAGCAGTTCATTTTACAGGTAACTAAAATCACATGCTTTCTTGGGTTTAATAAGCAAAAATTGGTGTAACCCAGCAGACTGTAGCTCTCAGGATTGAGGTCACAGACCCCTAATATACAGTATAGTACATGTGCATACTAATGCGTGGGTGATACTGAGAGACTGAGCTGGACTCCCCCACTTGGAGCACATTGGTGGTGGGTCACTAACCTATGTCCGGGTTGCCTGAGGGCCTGAGGGCTGCCGCTGCCAGTCTGGCCATCATGGGGGATATCAGGCCCTTGCTTGCGGCGATCTTCTCCATGATGGAGGAGGCCGCAAAGGAGGTGGGGGTAGAGGCGGCCGCTTCCCCAGTGGCGGAGGAGCACTGGGAGAAGGAATCCGTGGGCATGGAGTGGGCGCCGGAGGCGGCGGCCGAGATGAGGCTGGCGGCGGCTGAGGGGGGCAGCTGGAGGGGCAGTCGGGGCAGGAGGGGGAAGAAGGGGTTGGAGCCGGTCATGCCAGAGTTGGAGAGCGCCAGGGCCACAGGCATGTTGCTGGGCAGGGCCTGGGAGAGCAGGCTGGACATGCGGCAGCCGGGCGGCAGAGAGGAGGTGGGCTTGATGATGTGGCTGGAGGAGATGGCGGTGGTGGGCGTGGGCAGGAGGTGTGGGCCCGAGGAGCACTGCTGGGTGGTCGGCGAGGCGCTCAGGCTGGAGTTCTTGCTGCTGATGGCGGAGAAGTCCATCAGGTCGTCGTTACTGGACTCGTCGGGCTCGTCCTTGGGCATGAGGAAGGAGGAGGCGAGGCCGAGCACGCCGGATGAGCGGATGTGGCGGCGCTCGTGCTTGCGCTTGTGGGAGGTCATCTGGCTGGTGGAGGTGAAGGTGAAGCCGCAGCCCGAGCGAATGCAGTGGAAGTGATTGGTGGCCTTGCTGTAGACGCAGCCCTCGTACTTGCACTCCTCGTACTTGTAGAACTTCTTGAAGCCGTCCTTGGCGTAGGCGTCGTCTTTGATGTGATAGCTCTTGTGCTTCTCGATGTCGCACTTGTTCTTGAAGGTGAAGGTGCACCCAGGGCGCCTGGAGTTAAGAGGAAAACGAGTGAGAAATTGGGGAATTCTTTCCCAAAAAGGTCTTTCTAATGGGACATTCCCATTGTTGTGTCACACACTATACAAACCAATGACGCAAGCTGCTTCGCCTAGCTGCACAGCTCCTGGTTAATTAATTATTTGCTGCAAAACCCTTCTCCATTGCAGCCACTTTATATCTGAAGAAACTACAAAGCCTCTTTTTTTGTTAGGAAAACCATAATTGGCTTCTTTCAACTTCCTGATTCTCTTTTTGATTCTTTCTTGGCACGTCCACATGCACTCTCTCACTGCCACCAGTGAAGGTAATTTTACATGTTTAAAAGAAATAATTAATCATCTAAACACTACGGCACATAAAGTCGGATTTTAACACTCTGTGGGAGTTTTCACGTACATTGTCACACTGCCACCATAGTCTTATACATATTAATAAAGAACTGCCTTTCTCTCTGCAGGTCTTAACACAGGTACCTCATAGTGAATTATGGTTATAAGGGCTAAACTATGAAAGCGTCAAGAAAGGTGTTTTCACATTAGGGAAAATGCTGACTTGGGATGAAGACATACAGTAATGATATTCAGCCACTCTTTTTAATGGGAAGCGGATGATGTGATCTGCAGGAAGGCCTGTGTGCGTAGTGAATTTAAAGTGCGTTTAGGTTTTGGTGGGTCGTCTCCCCCGTCCTAAGCTCCCCGCCGTACCCCCTCGGGGGCGACCTCTGACCCTTACCTGCAGTGGAAGTGGGTGGTCTTCTGGCCGTAGAACTGGCACTCCACAGTGCCGCAGTCCTCCGTGGCCCGGAACCTCTGGAAGCCGTCGTTGATAAGCTGTGCATTTTTCTTGTGGAAGTTTTCGTGAGTCATGACGTCGGACGTGCTGGTGTACACCTTGTTGCACCCCACCTACAAAGGGAAAGGATTGTGGTTGAACAGAGATGAATGGTATAGTATATAAGTATATATATAAGTATGCTGTATATGAAACACTACATTACATTACTAGCATGTCTGGAGCGAATTAAACAACAAATCACATGGTATTTTTTACATAGCGTCCATTTATACAGCTCGATATATACAGAAGCAATTTAGATTAAAGTACCTTGGCTCATGGGTACAACGGCATTGTTCTCCCTGGGAATCGAACCTGCAACCTTTAGGCTACAAGACCAGTTCCTTACCCGTTTTTCTACACTGCCGCCGTCATTTTTTAAACTTGTCACATGAAACGAGAGGGCCCTGTTTGCAGGAGTCAGAAACCTGAGCGAGGCGACAACCGCTGCGACAATCGACTATGAGCAAACTTTGATCCGGCGAAGCTGCAAATGCAGTACTACTGAAGAGAAATTAAAAATAGCTCGACAATGTTCTCTGTGTGGGCAGTGCAGATTCTGGTGACCTAAATGTAGCGAGGCTCTCTTTTCTCATGTTCAGCGAACCGTTAAGCAGCTCTCCCTCACCGTCTTAGAAAACTGACAAACACACCACAAATTCTACAGAAGCGACACCAAAAGTCATTCAGATGACAACCATTTAGGAGGTGGCTGAAAACATGGGCTCTTTGAAATATAAGTGTTTAAGGACAAAACGTGGTAATATGAAGTTTGTCCCAACTTTCCTTAACACTCTACAATCATCCAATCAACTGGCAGAACTTTATTAGGGAACTATAGTCTCTGCGAATCTTGTGTAATAAATGTACAGAGGACAGGGGGTGGGGGGTGGGGGGTGGGGAGTGGAGGGGGTGGTGGGCATGTTGGCTGTCACTTTTCCCTCCTTCTAAAATGTTCTGTTATGCAGCAGCACTCAGAAGCGCTCTGGGTCAGAGGAAGAACAGCCTGTGTTTGAATTAAAACCGCCGTTTGTATATCATCTCTGGCACTTTTCACCTGCACAAACCGGGCAACTTCACCATATTGAGTCAAACAATGAAAAAAATGCCACTCTGTTTTTTCCCCCCGTAAATCTGACCAACGGGTGCCAACATCTGCTGGTTCTCAGAGCTGTTAAAACAAGCGCTGAAATGTCTAATAACAATTACGCCGTTAGAAGGGGGGGGGTTAAAAAATATATATATCTCGAGCCATCCACCGAGGCACCGCTTCTGCTCCGGTGGGAAAGCTCTCTGTGCCATGACACCTTGAAAATAAGCAGATGTAAAAAAATTAAACAAATCTGGTGGGGAATAATCTTCAACTCGCTGCTTGGTACTAAAAGATGAAAAATGTTAAGTTTATATAAACAGCTAACTGAATTTTATCCATGCCAATTAAGGAGAAAGAGAGCGAGGGAGACACGGGACTGCTTAATGTCCGTCCTTTTAATTTTTCTTTTATTTACTTTATGACACCTTTTGTCAAACGAATGAAAACTGCTCTTAAATGGCAATTTAGGCTTAATGGAAAAAGTGGAAGAAATGTAATTCCCTTTTATAGACGCAGTTAAAACACACACATCTCAATCCTTTCCGCAGACTGCCAGTGTACATCATGATTTGCCTCTGTCAGCTCAGCTGCGTGGCATGGCTTTCTCTGGAACCGGCGGGGAGACGAACACTATTCTCCCTTTGTGGCTTGCGCGTTTTGCTCAAACCCACACGCCATTCTGTAGACTGCCATCTTGCCCCCAGCAATGGAACACACGAACACAAACTTGGGGCCTGCACCATTTTACCATTTTACGTTTGACAAACACACAAGCGAGTTCAAAGGAACTGGAATAAGTATGAAATACTTTAGAGGAAAGCCAGAGGTAGCCTGTAACCACAAGATAATGGACACGCATGGCCCTTCTGGAGAGTAGGCTAATACAAAGGCTAACTTTATATGCTGGTCACTGCTTCAGGCTGATAGTGACATAGAGACAGATACTGAAACATTAGGCTGGGAAACCCTTTCAGGCCAACCCCAGTGGGCCAGTGCAGCCATACTGAAGGGCATGCTACTGACCGCATGGCCTGCCCAAGCTTAAAAAACAGCACATCACCCGCAGATGGACTATGGCCATGGCACTGTTTCAGCAGACCAACCTGCGAGTGACTAAACTAAATAAAAGTTCTAGATCTGTGGCAGTGCCATTAAGGGTCATAGAACAGGAGTCGCCTAGCGTTTGTTTGCGTGTGTATGTGTGTGTGTGTGTGTGTGTGTGTGTGTGTGTGTGTGTGTGCGTGTGAGTGGATGGATATTTGTGTGTTATTGTACGTATGTGAGTGCACACATGAACATTGTAATGTGAGCATAAGCATGTGCGTGTGTGTGTGTATATTTCTGTGCGTGTGCGAGTGGATATTTGTGAGTGTTTGTGTACGTATGTCAGTGCACATATGAACATGTGTTTGTGCATGCGCGAGTGTGTGCGTGTGTGTGTGTGCGCATGCGTGAGTGTGTGTGTGTGCATGCGCGAGTGTGTGTGTGTGTGTGTGTGTGAGTTTTACCTGCATGCAGTGGTAGTGGGTGCTCTTCCCGTTGAGGTGGCAGCCATGGTAGTACACGCTGCAATCATCCAATGGGCTGAAGCGCATGAAGCCATGCTGCAGGGAGTTGTCGCGCTTCTTGTGCATGTTGTAGTGGCGGATCACATCCTGCTTACTGGTGAATCTCTGCCAGGGACACAGCACACATGCAACAGGTTGGTGGGCTTTGTCCCTCTATTTTTCTTTTGGGGGTGGGGGGTGGGAGAAGCAGCAACAAGTCGTTTTATCGCTCTGGCAACAGCTGTGGAGCACAGGAGCCAACTGGCAGGGCTCAGTGCTGTCTGTCCGCCAATGAAGAGGTCCCCCCGGTCTTCACACACTTACCTCTTCATCCACTTCCTCTGCGTCTCTCAAATCGCCACCCCCAACCCCTTTTCTCGCTGGATTTTGTGCCCCAGGTACAGCAAGCCTCTGCTTAAATGTATTTCTGCCGTGGCCTTTGTTATCTCAATGTTTCTCATTTTTAATTAAGACAGATCACTTGACATGCAAGATCATGGTTCTGGTGTTCCTGGCTTCAGAAAAATTATGTTCCGTGCAGATGGTTTTGAAACGTGCAAAGGGAAAAGCAACAACAAACAAACAAACAAACAAACAAACAAACCAAAATGTTTCCCTTTTTAATTCCCCCGTTTGAGATATGATTCCAGTTTTAATTAAAGCATTAAAGCATGGTTTTCTTGCTGGGTTAGAATGTAATAATGAGAGAATGTGCTACGATACCCCCGTCAAAATTAAAACCCTCCTACACCACAGCCGAGCCAGAAAAAACACACAACTTTCTCCGGGGAGACCGGCGCAACCGAATCTGCTGTAATTGGGCTTAAGCTGATGTTACAGGATCTGAAACCATAGAAGCACAAATCAATGAGTCTGTCCAATTTTAATCCATCTTTTTAAACATGCATGTAAATCGGGTAGTGGAGGGAAAACAAATACGGCAAAAAAGTTGAAAGAATAATCAGTTCTCTAAAACACTTACACTAATTGCTCGTCAGTTAAGCATATTTTACACAAGGGAGAAAATAACAACAACTAATGCCATGCTTTTCATTTATTAAACGTTGTCAGATCTCCTATTGCTTTGAAGCGCTTATTGATTTAATACATGAAGTAGAAGAGTACAGGAGCCAACCTGCTACGAGCTCGGCTGTCATATGCACATTGTTGTTGCTACATTGTTGAAATTAAGATATTTAAGTTCTGACAAGCTGGCTAAACAAAGAACAGCATGAAGCCAGATATGGTTGAACTCAAAAAGCCCCCCCCCCTTAAAAAGAACTAAAAAGTAAACAAAAAACGACAGCTGGAAGGCGCGAAAAAAGGGGAAATTTCTTAAATAAATGGGTGGTATTAAGCCGTATACGTCATTAGGTTCGCGAGCGCTTGCTACATTTATTTTAGGATTCCCCACACAGTGGCCAGAGAACACACGCCCATTAAAGGAGTGAGTTTCAGGAGGCCGGCAGGGGGATAATATTGCAGGACTGTGTCATGTAGCGTTTCATGAGTTATCGCCCACAAATGATCGGGATTGGAGATTCAAAGTGAACCGAGGATGTTTCCCTGAAACCCGATCCCTAACTCGCTGTTCCAGGCTTATTTTACACAGACGTTTCACATTCAAAATCCTCAGGAATAACAGATAATAGGACATGAAACAAGTGACAAGTTTTTCAAGAAAACAATTCAAAGTGCTCTTGAATGCTTTATAATATGTTGCCACGGAGTGTTACTAGCCTGGTACTTGACGTACTCTTTAGTGAATTCACTAATGCATTCTCCTTTTTAAAAAAAACTTCACTTGGCCACCTGTGACGATCATGAAAAAGAACACCAATGTTTTCCATCAACCTGGATGAAATCTAAAAGAATCACCAGAGTAAATGGACATTATTTCCGTTCCGATCAGTTTCTCCACAACATGATTGTGAACAAAATGGCAGCAGAATTCAAGAGTAACTGCTGCAGTGAGTCACGTTTTAACGGCTTACTGTCACAACACCAATCAAAAAATATTCATAAGATTACAAACAGCAGAGGTTGATGCTTCCAGTCAGGAGAAAATAAGAGCGGAAGAATTATAAATAAATAAAAGCTAAAATTTTTGCTGTGAGTTTTGACATCCCCTGTAAATCTGCTTGTATGACTGCTCTTTTACATCATATGTGTGGGCGAACAAACACAGGTCGTGTTTTGATCTGCTTAAGACCTATTTTATTTGTGCCATACACGACAACTCCTGGGACTCCAGGACAAGATTAATAATGTGAAAAGGGATTAGAACCAGCCCCAGAGCTGGAGCAGATGTCTTCAGGAAAAAAAAAAAAAACACACAGAATAGGAACCATATTTCAAGCATATTTACATTTAACCCAGAATAAAAGGCCAATTGTCAGAGTCCAACTGTGCTCTCAGGCAGCTTAAAAAAAAAGCCTTTTCTTTCATTTGGATGAGTGCCAGTAGACATAACCTGTTCAGCTGACAGATATTGCCGTGACTTTCTCTGCGGCGTACGGGGTCTATCCTGGGTGTGTCCCGAAACAAGGTGCTGATGCATTTAAATCACCTTGCAGCACAGGTTTTCCATCACCCCTCAGGAGTCGCTGGCCAAAACGGGGCCTGTTGCGTTCTAATGCTCTCTCTCTCTCTCTCTCTCTCTCTCCCCTTGGGTGGGACGTTTAATTAATGGATATGTCCTTACATCATCCAGGTATTCGGCAAACACCTGGCGCTGCGCTTTTTTTTCTTCTTTTCTTTCGCTTATGGAAATTCTGCAGCGAGGGGACGTGCATGAAGATCCACTGAACCATGGTTTGTTTGACTACGACATTACTTGGCCGACACGATCACATTTATCAGGGTGACGCGCGGCTTTGGGCCGGAGGAGGGGAGCTGGAGCAGGCTGGGGGAAACAGAGACACCGAGGTCAGGGTGACGCGCGGCTTTGGGCCGGAGGAGGGGAGCTGGAGCAGGCTGGGGGAAAACAGAGACACAGAGGAGAAGACCAGATGGCGTTTTTTTTGGCTCCGCCCCCGGGGCAGGTGCCACGCTAACTTACCTGATAGTTACACTCAGGGTCCATGCAGTGATAATGTTCTCTGTACTGGTAGGCGCAATGCACATGCCCACAGTGCTGGCTCCCGGAAAACCTGAAAACCGAAAAGCAGAGGTTAAAAAAAGCGCAGTTACCGCCGAATCCCCTTTCAGCTACGACCGTCCGCCATCGTCCGAGGGGAAGCGCCCGCGGCCTCCACGGGAAACCCCGTATGAGTAGAGGCTGCGGGGCCAGGAAAAGGCCTGAGAGAAGCGTTAGAAAGCATTCGGGCGGCTCGGCTAAACTCGGGCCGAGTTAAGGCATCTGCAGTCACTGACTCGGCCATGGAAATTCCCCCTGTCAAAGGCAAGTCAACAAGATAATAATTCAACAAAAGAATGAATGGATTTAAACTATTCTATTGACTCTTCTCTGAATACATAATCAGTGACAAGTTACAGCAAGAATGGGGAAGTAGGCCCTTTAGATGTGTTTTTCTCTTTATAGTCACTTTCTAAAGCTGAAACAAGTGGCAATTTGCTGTGCGTAAGCCATCTCAGTAAATGGTAGTGCCCAATGCACGTGAAATCTGTTGCTTTCACTGAAATGACCAGTGCGCTAGTAGGCCAAATGACTGAATTACAAGCACTGTGACTCAGACTGCATTTCTTCCCTGTCCACACCTGTAATACCTCAGACACAGAGGTTATGCAACACACCCACACAGCTACATCTCCGTCTCTCGTCACATCGATTTCGAACAAAATTAGTTCAATTTATTTCAAAAGCAGTTGGCAGACTCTTATTAAACTGTAACCCCAAATGAAATTCATTAATTTTGCCCACGCTTTCTAAACCTCACCAAATCGGTGAGTTAACAGCGCTTCTTTAATCAGAGAGAGAGAGAGCGAGTGAGAGTGGTTAGGATTAATAGAAAGGCTTGAGCACATCTCACCGCTCACTGTGCCAGGCTCATGTAGATCGGCGGCAGAGTAAAGAGCCACATGTCCTCAGTGTTTACAGGCTGATTATAACCCTGACGATGATGACTGTTAAAAACCTCCAATTACATCCAAAAACACACAAATAAACATTTGCACTGCTGTTGCCAAGAGCACCATCTGCTAAAGTACTGGGGGGTGGAGGAGGGGGTAGGGAGGCGTGGGGGGGGGGGGTGGTTTGAAAAAAGCTAAGTAATAGATATTTTTTTTTCCTGTGTAGCATGGATTATCCCAGGGCTGCTTGCACAGATCACTTTGCTGAGTTCATTAAGCTAATTGAACGGCAAATCCACTACCTTTTAAAAAGTTGGTGGTCATGTCACTGGTGTGTTTGCGCCTTGGGGTGGGGTGGGGTGGGGGGGGGGCTACTCATGGGGTTTGTGGGGGCTGTTGGGTTTGGCGTTGCATGCCTCTTCAAGAAGAGAAAAAGAAACTGTGCTACAGCAGCTCCGCCGTACAAAAAAACCCTCCCAGCATCCTTTGCCCCTACACGTCTGGCCTTTGTACGCGCCACGCGGGTCCCCCTTGGGGAGCCTGGCCCACCCTGCCACCCGTCACCCAGCTGTATCGCTCCGGCTCTGGACAATTCCCACCCCCCCGCGTCAGGGGGCTAATGGGCCGCCGCTATTCAGCGGCAGATTAAATATTAATATGGCAGCGATACAGAGATTGCTGTGCATCTCCCGTTACAATAGAGACACGCTGATCAAAGTGCTAAGCAATGGTGGTGCATGAAAGCATTTAAGAGGGAAACCGGCGACTAAACACTAGCAGGGAAGCTCTTTAAACATCAAACTGCTGCACTGCGAGAAGATGAACAACTTTTTTCCGCTTTCGCAGGGGGAAGGTGGGTGTATACAAGTATACAAAGATGGTTTTTAGCACCAGAGTGCACTCATTAGCAATGAACCCCCCCCCCCCCCCCCAGACCCCCAGATGCACCAGGCCGCATTTGCCCTTTTTATGAGTTCTCTCTGTTTTTTTTCTCACTCCTCTCTACTTTCTCTCTTTTTTTTTTCAACACGGAAATTGAAACTGTATCTGGGCTTATCTTCTGCCTTCCCGCGCATCAACTGCCGAGATGTTTAGACAAATTTTATGCATTATGCAGCGCAAATATCAAAACAGTTCTTGGCAGTGCCAGCAGAAGCCTCATTAAAAATTCCTTAATTAAATCTTCTTGCAAAATGTAATCAGTCCAAGGAGGGTTTTTTTGTGTGTGCACGAGGAAATGTGCATGTCTGCCAGTGCCAGGGCTTTGATTTGTGGCCTTCATGTTATGGCTTGGAAAAGTAATCATTAACAGCACAGCCACTTTGGCTTTTGAAATTGTGTTTTTTTCTTTTTAAAATGAATAAATAAACAAATAAACAAACCATAATCACCTTCTGATGCTGTTCAAAATGAATAGAGAATGTGATATTGAAGCCTATTGAGTGATATTGAAGCACACGGAGGACGATGTAGAATCCCTGGCAATGATTAGTATATTTTGTAAGTGGCTCTGTTTTAGATCATTCGGCGTCTAGTCTTGCGTGTCAGCGTCGACTGTGAAGAGTAAAAAACGTAATTGAGGACCACAGTTGTTTAATTCGTGATTTGAGAAGGGTGCATTTCGTCGTGCTCGCCCATGCCAAACGGACGATGCCGCACATCGCGAATGCCGCCGAATTTCGCATGCAATGCAAATTCCCGTACCCGCCGATGTTTACGCTTACCACCTTTGTCTTGAGACCAATGCAAGTATTGCTCAGTGTAGGAAAAGGCACAAGAGTGGGCAGTGATTGAGCGCCTGATTGGTCGACGCGCATTTTCACTCAATCACTCTCCAGCCTCAGCTCGACTGTATTCAATTCCTCTTCATGGGCCTATAAACTTAGTTGCTAACTAATAATTTATAGGCCATGCGCAAAACTTCTATCCAAATCCTAGATCCAACTTTATCACTTCATAAAATATGACTTCAATTAAAAAGAGGTTATTTTAAACTTTCCCGAAACCCTTTTTTCGCGATCCAGACAATTTGCATACCTGGCGATATATTTCTGGTACAGGTTGACATCCTCGATGACGGGTTTCTCGGGTGGCAGGCCGTTCCTAATGCAACGCACAAAAGACAGAGGATTAATGGGTACGATCCCCGTCGTTAATAAAAAACAAACTGACACCATATTTACTTACAAGCAATTTCAAACTTCGGGCTATCAATATACATTTCTGAGGTGTAACAACGTTCTCATGTGGAAATGAATCAATGGAGTGTGAGCGCACGTTGATGCATGGCCTCCCAACAATAAAGAGAGAAATGTAGCATAAATCATTCATGCGCAGGAGAGTGCACATATGCAAAATTAGGTAAGTAATGTGGACGGTCAAAAAGCCTGGAGAAACGCTGCCATTTATTTATTTATTACTTTTTTAAGTGAACGCTGTTTCCCCAGAGGGACCGAACCCCCTCCTCCTGCTGGTACAAAGAGAAGTGGTCACCGCGCTGCTGAGAAGTGGCCGAAAGCATACCGCCCGGGTTAGGGACGCCACGTCCGTTTTTAGAATGGAGGAGGGCGGTCCTCGTACCTGGAACGCACGTCGGCCCGCGCGGAACGGCATTCAGACGGAGAGAGAGAGGTCACCCCCCGGGGCTCAACGCGAGCAGCGCGGAGAGAGGAGGACCAGGGGTTACACCCGGGTCTTATAGAACGCTGTAGTTATGGCTACAGAGTGCCCCGTCTGCTCCCGCGGGCAGCCCCCCCCCCCGTTATATCCGCACCCGGGCATGGCCGGCAGTCCTCAGCGGGGCCCGAGCATCGCGGGCAGAGATGTGACAGGTCTTAACTAGCGACAAGGTCAATTATCCTGCGCAAAGCGCACCGCCCGAGCGGCCAGGCGTGAGCGACCGCTCCCCAAACTCCTCCTCTGCTTTAAAGTGTATCGAGAAGGCAATTTCAGCGCCCCCCCCCCGCAACTCTCCAGGAGTTTAGTCATGGCTCAAAAGTAATTAAATTGAGAATTGTTACACCTCAGCTAAAAGAGGAAGTCAGTCACTCTGCGACGCCGTGTACTAAATCAGCCCTTTGCACAGCATGGTGGGTAAACACTTCATGGGCTTTAGCTACTTATCATGTAGTGCATCTATTGGCTCTGAACACTATTTCACACTGCATTCACTTTGCTGTTGTGAGGTAACAATTACTTAAACAATGACTCTCAGGGACAAGACCGGGGTATTTATATGTACTTTGGATAACTGCGCGGGCTGGGCTTCTGCTGGGGAATTTTGCATTTAAATAGAGTAAATGAAGTAGGGTCATTAAAAGAATAAGTCGGTAGAGTAAGATAGCACCAAGTGAAGAGGATGTGATTAACCCATGTGTAATTCTAGGGCATTTTTCATTGTATGAATCAACGTAATGCACCGTTTATAATAAATATTAATAAATAAAATAAAAGAAACTGTGCATTATATATTTCTCAATTCACTTTTGAACACCAGCAACATTTTATATCTCAACCCGGTTTTTTTTTTTTTGTTGATTGGTCAACGAAAAATGTGATATTTCATTTGTCTAAAAGTTAATGTAGTGATCAAGGTCAATACTGACTTCCCTGCCAATTCTCTTTTCATATGAATTCAAGTATTAGAAGCTTACAGAAGCTTCCGGTAAATTGATTTAAATTTTTGAGAAACCATGTAAAAAAGAAATTATTTATGTTTGCAATTAAATAAGGCAACTCTCTGGGCAAGTAAAAAATTTGGAATATAAGACTGCTGCCTCTGCCAAATATGCTGTTGAGATATATTAAGCATTTTCCTCAAAACCAGATGAACAAGAAACCACATGCAGATTTGGTTTCGGATTTCAAATATACCAAACATTAAAAACACACATACAGTACAGGCTAAGTTGAAAATACAACTATTCCAGCCCAATGTGCATCGTTCCATGCAAGACACCGCCATATCACACGAGAGGCCTTACTTCACAGAGGACACGGTTCCCGTGGTGATGGAGTCTGTCTTGGAGAAGCTGGATTTCATGTAGTCGGACGCGCTGAAGCCCAGGTGGCCGGCCTGGTCCGCTGGGATGCCGGGCGGTCCGGTGGCAGCAGTAGTGGCGACAGCTGAGGTGCTGGAGGTGGTGAGGACACTGGGAATTCCGGAGTTGCCGGGGGCGGCAGACAGAATGTTGGGCACGAGGGCCGGCTCCGCCTTCCCGGGCATGAGCTTCTGGATGTTCCGGACGTCGTACTTGGACGGGCGGCCCACCTTCCCCGTCTTGAAGGCGATGGCCCCCCCCATGTCCGGGTTGCCTTCCCCCGGCTTGAAGAGGTGAAGGAACTTGACGTTCTCCAGGTCGTACTTCGAGGGCCGCTTGTAGGCGCTGCCGTTCTGCTGCCTCAGGCTCTCGCCCATCTTCAGCTTCTGGATGAAGAAGTCGTACTTGGACGTGCGCGAGGCCAGGCTCTGCATCTGGGATGGGCTGGCGGGCGGGGCGCTCAGGGGCCCCGGCTTGTGGTCCATGGGCGCCGGGTACATCTGGCTCTCGGCGGTCTGGATACAGCCAGCAGGGTGCATCAGGGAGGCCTTTTCGGCAGCCATCTTGGGGGTGAGGTCGTCCGGCTTGGCGGCGGGATGCATGGGCCAGGGAAGCGTCTCGCCTGCCTTCAGCTTGCGGATATACTCCTCATACTTGGAGAAGCGGGCACGGCGGCTGGCCTCCTCGCTACTCAGGCAGGAGGGGTCTGAGGTAGCAGCTTTCTGCTTTTCCAAGCTTATCTTCTTGGCCAGCTCGTCCCTCACCTGCTGGTCGTCGTACCCGAACATGCCCAGGAACTCGTTCATGGTGCTGGCTGCATAGTCGCGGAGCACTGAGCCCTCACCTGAGTAGACGGAGACATGGGAAACGAGAAGCTCATCAGTAAGAACCAAAAGAAGCCAAACACACAGGAGCTCCGCTTTCTCCCGCCTCTCGCTTTGCGTTTAAGAAATTAAAGCGCTGCATGTGGCAAGATATCTACACGCGATAAAATATCTCCAACTTCCCCCTTTTCTTGCCTGAATCCTTTTCGATGTCAAGTAAATTATCCTCCATTGTCATTTTGAAAGTAAATTGCCTGAAGATCTCCAGATATGCGAAACGTTCAGTCCTCAATTCTAATGCTGAACTCATATTAAAAGGACGGCAACAAAGGTATTTAACACTGAGGGGGAAAAAAGGGAGTTCATCAATGTCATCAGAATCAATGTTCCTAAAATGTTCTTGTAAATGCCTCCTCAGTACATTAAACACAGGTTTCATAAATACACCGCCTGATGTTACTCACAAAGTCAGCAGTCTTATTGATATTGAACCATGTCAGTATTCAGTAGTTACACAGTCAATTGTGAATGCGTTTTTAGGGGGGATTTCCACACAATATCAAAGACAGGAAACAAAGTCACAAAATTATGATCCAATCAAAAACCCCAGCTGTTGCTTTACCAACAATGCCCCCCACCGCACCACACCTTAGCCCTTTTGGGATACATGCTCAGCCTCAGGGTTGGAATAAAATGGGATTTCCAAGATGAGATATTTAAAAATTTTATTTCTATTGTTCTGGCATGGCTGGTGCCTTTTTATTTTTTGGCCTTGACAGTTTGGTAGTCGAGCCAACTGCTAAGCAGCAATGTAGGCGCTTGCCCATATTTTTATGGTACAAACACTACGAAAATACGACCGGCTTCCAGTTGTCCAGCGCGTGAGCCTGTTTTCCCTCACGCACTGCCCCATACGGCACTCGTGACTCAAGAGCACGGACCTGGCATCTTTCCTCTGACTGGGTGTGAAACTACGGCGGCTGAATTATGAGAATAACATGTCAAAACCCGGACTTTGCTTTCTCTATCACACACAATAATTAAGTCTACATTTCGTCTCATTTACAGAGTCTGAACGCCTGCTCTTTGCTTATTTGTAATGCTTTGAAACTTCAGAGCTTTTTATTTCAAGAGTCCATTACATTCAAACCCCCCCACCCCCTCCCTCTCTCTGCCCCCTCTGCTTACGCATTGTCAGGAATGGAGTAAATGTATAGTTTAATTGCATTATGTAGACATTAATTCAGGCCCATTCAATTTTGCCCAAGTTAGATAGCTGTGGTGGCGGTAATGATAGTGGTCACAGAAAAGGGGGGTTGGGTGGAGTTTTGTGAGGGGTGCAGGGTTTAGAAAAAATGCGTTATCAGTACAGAAAGAGGGGGTAGGACGGGGGGGGGGGGGGCATGGGCACCGTTGATCGTCTGGTCATCCTGACGAACAACGGACAAAACTCCCACGTCTGCGTCCGGGTCCAGGGGCGTGAGGAGGCCCTTCGGTCAGAGCTTTTCATGGGTGACAGGTAAAGTCAGGAGGGCTTTTTTGGCCTTCCCTGCTTGCCCTACCCCAAAGTCCTAAGCACCAGACCGTTTCTTCATTTATTTGATTGCTTTTTTTCACCGCGGGGCACACTGGAGACGACCAGAGGTAACGCAAGCTGCAGCCGTGGTAATTAATACCAAAATATTTCAGCTTTGGTCTCAGATTTCTGTGTTATTGCTAAATCGGTCTTACCCCCCCTGTGCTTTTCACATCATCTCCTCAGCATGTAAAATAATCCCCAAATTTCCATCCGAGCATCAGGGTTACTCCACTCCGTGGCACATCAGTATGAAAGGCGATCCAGCAGATCGAAAGGGCATGAAAAATTTAAAAGAAATGTATCAGGTACGTGAGAGGAAATACCTGCTTGTTTGTCATGGGACATTTTTATCAATCTACAGTGTGTGTGTGGGGGGAGGGGGGTGTGGTTTTTAATTATATTTTTATGACAGACCGGGGCGAAGGCTTAATATCAGTATTTACGTCTCTGTCTGTCATTCTCTGCCCTGTTTCCTTATTAAACAGTAGCTAACAGTCAAATTTCCTGTTTCCCTGCAGTACCGTTGCCGGCATTAAATGGCAATGAAAGATGGAAGTAGGTGCAGGCTTTTTACCACACATATCTGGTATTGGGACACGTTCCTGGGATGTCTTGCTCTATTTGGTTTCACTCTGCTCATCAGTCAAAGTACTAAACGGTACATGTGCTTTCCACCACCCCTGTTGATGCGAAAAACGACAGATCTCACATTTCACACCGTATTGTACATGCAGTGTGTATAAATGAGCACAATTAGCAGTTTGACTGATGCAGGTTAATCCACCAAATCTGGATGTTTTATGGCTTGCCAACCCATTATAGTATTAAACTATATAGTAAGTGTTGACGTTTGAGTTGACGTTTCCACATTGTTTCTTCTCAATGTTCTTGAAGAGAAGGAACCTGGTTTAGGCGATTTATTGTAAGTCTCGGTGACAGTGCCGAATGGTTGCTAACGGCCCATGTGACAGGTGCAAGTGTCACTTCAGGTCCCCCGGCAGCTGTTCACGGGACACCTCAACCACCCAGCGACTCCCTGACCACGGAACTTCAAAGATGGGATGGGGTCTTTCACCTCCAGACCCAGAAATCTGAACCCAACACAGAATGTTGTTTCCACATTTCTGTTTTCAGGCAGTAAATGCAGAAACCACTGCAGATTTGATGAGCGACAAAATATTTTTAACCACTCCCCCAAACCCCCCCCCCCCCCCACATTATCTCAGGTTTCTGTGAGGGTCCTGGAGTTCTGGAGGTTTCCCTGACCCTGTGAGGATGAAGATGATAGTCTTCGGCCCCATTCCGCTTTTGCACGTAAGCCTTACAGCCATTTCCAGGCTGGAGACGATGCCAATCACACACAAGTTTCACACATTATCTCACCGATCATAGGGGAAATCCTGTCTCGCTTATGTACCTGTTCTTTCATACAAACAACACATTTGACTTCCCCTTCCCTGATCACGAATTTTTAAATGATTAATGTTATGATAACAGTAGTTATGATTATAATTGTTATAATCCTGATATGATTATGACAGTTATGCTTATCATCACGCTTATGGTGTTGATTATGGTAGCGTATTATGGTAATGATGATGATGATGATTATTATTATTACTATTATTATAATTATTATTATATTCTATGAAATGGTGACTACCAGTGGTTAAGCCATAGTGCCCAATCAATTTTTAAAGGAGTTCGTTTATTATGTAACTGTATCAGTTCTGAGAGTGTGACTGTATAAGTATTATGATGAGGCCTAGCAGTAGATAACCTTTTAAAACCCCCCTGTAAATGTGGCTCCTTCTCTGGCCTTATCACTCGTAATGATTTCATGTGAATGCAGATGGGAAGTGGTGGCTATGTGGAAGGGTGCGATTTGCCAGGCCGCTGTCTGTCTCTCTCTCTCCCTCTCCCTCTCCCTCTCTCTTTCTGTCTCTCTCTCTGGCTCTCCCTCTCCCTCTCTCTCTCTGTCTCTCTCTCTGGCTCTCCCTCTCTCTCCCTCTCCCTGTTCTCACTGGGGAGCAGGAAGAGAAGTGGCCTTAATCTCTGCACTTCACGCTGGCAAATTCCGACGGGCGACACGGTCCTTGTCTATGTTTGAGGCAATTAGGGCACATTTTTCCCCCTGCAATGTGATAACAAATATGGGCATTATATCTCCCTTTCTGCTGACCAAACATGGACATTAATGGTAGTGCGAACATAGCTTACTGTGCTGAGAGAAACAGAATGAGAGGACAGAGAGAGGAGAAAGAGAGAGACAAAGGGAGAGAGAGGAAGAGAGAGAGAGACAGAGCGAGCCTGCTTTGCAAGACTTGAGTCCCACATGAGAGAGAGGTATGGCATTGGAAAAAATAAAGAAACATGTTGGGGAATATAGAGTATAGAGACCAGCCATGAGTTAATAAACTCTTCAGGAAATGGTTGTGATATACACATTTAAAAAGGCTAATTATTCAATCAAAACAAACTGAGCTTTATTCTGTTCTCTCGAGATGTAGATTCAAGAAAGGAAACTCCTCAGAGACAATGTGGACTGAATTATGGGCTTCCCTCGGACTTAAACGAAAACAAATCTACAGCAGATTAATGAGCTAAATCAAAATAATAAAAATACAATATGATATTTAAATGTCACTATCATTTCCCTCACAATACAAATAACCACTTTTTAAAATATATATTTGCCCTTTCTCTGTCACGTTTTCAACTAATAAAATAAAATGATGTCAAAAAGTACACATGCTTATATAAGGTAGAAAAATAGATACAATGGGTAACCTTTAACACAATGTCATGGTCCGATAAACTACCTTAAGTCGTTACTTTCCTATTACTTGTGTCATATTCAGTGTTTTGTGTTATGCAGCAATTGAACAAATAATGTGCAATATCTAAATTATGTGGGGATAAGTATTCTCCAGGCTTGTGCTGATATGAAATCGGCGCAGTGCTTCTATGCGAGGAGTTAAATGTTTTGAAGGTCGCAGTTTCTCTCATTGATCTTGCAATGTTTGTTAATTACATTGTCACTGATGTTGTGAGAGATAATTAAGCCACTATGTTTATATGCATAATTATGTGCGCTCCGCATCAGCCTTTGAAAGACAGCAGCGAGGAAGGGAAAAAAAACATATTTTAATTGTGAGCTGCACAGAAACACGGCAATATAGATGCCCTAGTTACAATCAACAAAGAAAAAAGAAAAAAACTCCAAAGACAAGAGTTGTGACTAATGCTGTCTGCACTCTGCAGTCTTCAAAACAGTTTGTCTTTGTTGTGAGATGTGAGGAGCCAGGACTTGGTGGAAGCAAAAGGTGTGTACCCGTGTTTCACGACACAACACATATTTACAGCCAGGCTGTTTATGGCCATGAAATACACACACAATGACTAATTAAAACCGCAAAGCTCAAGCATTTGCCGGAAAATGCTCGATTTTTCTCAGAAGCCTTGGCCCCGCTGAGAAAAGTCTGAGGCCACAGGTTCTGCTGTTCATCTGCTGTGAAGATTTAAAAACAGAAGAACGGCCCTGCAGAATACATATGTGGCGTAGATAATAAAAAGTATGAAAAAAAGATGAAAGGCCCAGAAAACATCTGCAGAGTGAGGTGAACAAGCAAAAACAAAAACACTACAGACATAAACAAATCCTGTTTTGTACCAACACCAGATTCCAGCTGCATCTTGTCATGTTTTTTTTGTTGTTGCCTGTAAAACTGCCTTATCTCCTCCTGCCATCTAGCCCCGTTTGTGTTGGGCGCTTGCAAACCCTCCCAAAAGCGACCCAGCTCACTCAGAAAACAGGTTGCACGGTGACCAAAGTTTGGCGAGCTCGGGCCTGTAAATGCGACATTTCGTTTGCAAGATTGTTTGCACCACGTTCGCTCCTCGTTGCTTACGCTATCAAAACCGAGAACTACAGGATGAAAAGCAACTTGTGTAGATTCTTATCCCCTTGACAGTCTGTGGTGACACAATGCAATGGGGGAAAAAATCCAAATAGATAGGTTTTATGGGACTAACATTAATAAAAATAATGTAAATTTAAGGTAAATTATACAATGAAATGCACTGAACCAGGACTGGATTATCTATATGGTCTCCAATGGCTAGAAATGAATCAATGGAAAATGAATGATGACAATAATCATCTGCCTCCTCTTCTCAAGTTCCACAATAGACTGCTGATAATTATTAAATGGTGAACGCGTGAATATTCCAGGCAGATTTCAGTGACCGAGAAACCCCGGCTCTGGAAATGCATGTTTACACGACCCCTGTGTCGTTCTGTTTTCTTATATCTGTTTCCCCGCTTTGCAGATTCAGGGGAAATGAGATAATCCCCCTGCAAAAAGAGACTGACCCCAAGCCCCACCAAGATGGGCTACAACACTGGCTAAGTTTAGTGTGCTTGGGGAAAATTAAAGACTCCGAATGTAATCCTGGCTGTAATATGAAGCCTGTCCTGCCGTGCCAGTACCCATGGCCTTCAGCTGCTCGGCATATACGTGAACAGTATGCCCCGTTCCAAATATTAATTTCTTATTTCAGTGAACTGCATAGTTTCTTGTTTTCCCAATTGGTTGTCAGTTGCATCTGTCTATGGGGCAGTAATGTCACGGGCTATTCCTACTGTAACTTTAGCTTTCTCTCTCCGGTAGAAGGTTCACTTAAGCCCATGTGGATATGGCAAAGTCACAAAACAACAGAATATATCAACTATAGCCACCTCTCATGAGACTTTCGTTTTGTTTTTTTTAGAGGTAAAATAGAAGGTCAAGCAGTACCTGAGATAAAAAATATGCTTTCAAATCTCCAAACCGTATATATATGAGGGGCAATGAGGAGCCGGTGACCTCTACATTGGCCCATAAGGCCAGGGTGTGCAGAGGGACAGAAAAAGAGAAATTACCCGGAGAAGAGAAAGGAGGTGGGAGACTGGGGGCCTCGCTGTCCTCCTTATGGGGAGCATCCTCCGAGTCCCTGTCGTCGCGGTAACTGCTGGCCCGGGATCCGGGCAGGGTGCTGGGCTCGTCCGCGTTGTCCTCGTCCTCACTGCACCCTTTGGGCTGAATCATGTACACGCCCTCGGGCGGGCCCTCGTCTCGGCCGCCGGCCCTGTGTCCCCGTCGCTCGCCGCGGTCCAGCGACGGCTCGTCCGAGTACTCCCCGTTCACCCACTTCTCGATGGCCTCGCGCCTCCTCTGGTCCTCCTCAAAGTTCTGCCCGAGGCTCAGTGCCTCGGGGAAGTCGGTCTCCGGCCTGTCGGCCTCCTCATAGTGTGAGCTCCCCTTCTCGCTGTTGTCCGGTATGCTCAGGTCCCCCTCTGCATGCTGGGAACTGCCGTCGTACACCACCTGCCGGCTCAGCTTGGCACAGATAGCGTTTAGCTTTAGGCCACCTTTCCTTTTCGCGGCCATCTTGGATTTTCCTGAGGTCTTTTCAGTGCATAAAGTCCTTTCAGCTTTTGGAGAGAGGGATGGCCATGAAAGAAAAAAAAACAGACAACAAGAAAAGAAAATTAGATTTCAATTCAGTCAAACTGAGGACCACAACATGCATACAATATCTTTGATAAACCTGGGATTACATTTTTTGTTCCCGCATTCAGATAGATTTAGTGACAACCTGGCACATCCTACTTATTTGTGAACATATAGAGACTCATTTTTAAATTTAGCTTGGTCATAAATGGTTTAATGGTCATTGAGTTTGGACAAAGCTAACCTTCTCAATCCACACCACCAAGTACCGAACTACAGCTGACTTGTTCCCACACATAACTGGAAAATGATGTTGTGTCGAAAAAATAAGAACAGATATTATTTTGCATCTACACTTTTCACAGCTCTCTATTTTTACTCCAAAGCACCCACTATCCAAATGACAACAGCCAAAAAGACAAAAAGGAACAAAGAGGTGCATTTGTTGCTTGTCACACCTTTCACAAGCAGCTTAGTCAGACTTTCATTGTAAGTCAACTGCAAAGCTCTTCACCAGGAGCAGAGCACAAAACCACAGATAGATCTGAGTCAGACCCCCTACGGAGCTCTGAGCAGCCTCTGCACCCAGATATGATCCTGTACATGACAGCGGAATAAAAACACACTGAAATTTTATATTCTCTTTACCTAGAGAGGTGGAGGTCCTGCCAAATAGAGGGACTGCTTAGTTTTAACTCTGACAACCATAAATGCAACCCGCCCCGGCGTCGAGCTCTCAGCTTCGGCTGGCCTGCAGCTCCCCGGCGCTCTTGCGCAGCATCGTACCGTCTCACCCGCCAACCAGAGAGCTCAGCGGTGCCCAGTGCCGTCTCGCGGCATCGCCACCTTCCTGCTCTCTGGGACTCAAGTCTCACAAAGCGAGCTTGCTTGCTCCCACTGTCTCTCTCTCTTTGTCTCTCTCTCTCTCTCTCTCTCTCTCTCTTTCACTTTGTGCTCAGTTCCTACCTGCTCGCTCAAAGGACTCTGAGAAAATGTAAGCATAATTCTGCAATAATGCCCCCCCACCCCCCCCACATCTATTGTCTCATTTCAGTGACAAAACACACTTTTATTTATATCTTTGTTCTCACGACCGACCGCACAGGACCTCCTGCAGAGCCATACAATCATGAACATGCACACGGACACAGACACGCACACAGACACACACATGCACACACGCGCACACACACACGCACGCACACAAACACACACACGCGTGCATACAAACACACACCCATATGCGCGCGCACAAACACGCACACACACACAGACACACATACACACACATGCACACAGACACACAGACGCGCACACACACGCACACAGACACACACGCACACACACATGCACACACTCAAACACGCACACACGCTCACACACACCTACAAATATCCACGTACTCTAGGACTCAGGACATTCTCTCTCTTCCCTCATATTTAATAAAAGATGACCATAATAATTTTTGGTCATGTGACTGGCAAATCTGTAGTTTAACTCTAAGAACTCTGCAGGAGATAGATTTTCACTTCCCCTCGGTGGACTGAAACAAGCTGGCGCGTTGAAAGACGACATTACTTCGCCGTGGTCGGAGGTAGCGAGAACAGAGCAATCCACAGCTCTGACTTAACCTTCGAATGAGAAACGCCACCGCGCTGCCAGAGGACCAGAGCCAGAGCCAGCGATCACTTTTTAGCAGAGGGATCATACAGAAAGGCTTGATCGCAGCCATACTGTGCATGCTTTCACATGCAGGGATCTCTACCATCACAGCACTTCAATAACGCACTTCATCCGCCTTATATTCAGGGCTGCCGTCCAACCAGACAGCATCTGTGCAACTGTACGTGATAGAAGTCAGCCACCTAAGGCTTTTAAATCCCCCCTTCCCCTTTTTTTAAGTTTACGTCCAACAACATAAATCATAAGTGTTGAAAACTGTCACATCCCTAGGATGTTTTGAGTTTAGAGCCAGATTCTCATTTATGAAAACAAACAAAAAAAAAAACCCCAAAAAATTTAAATAAAAACCAAAGCAGTGGTACATTTTAAAATACGGTATATTTTACGGAACGAGACCAAACGTGTTTTAAAACAAAGGCTCGTCCCCTCGTTTGTTTAGGAACGTATAATTTCATTGACCGTAGCTGGTTAGTTTTACGTCTGACACAGCTGTACCTCTAAAGCGGTCACAGCTGCCACTGTGGTCCTTATCGTCAGCTGCCTTTTTAGGACAAGAGCAGCACGCTCCTTGTCCACACTTACCTTTCAGTTTTAATCATCCCTTGATTAAAAGACCCACCAAAGTTAACCTTGAAAAAGATTTTCCAGGCTGAAATCAAGTCTGTTCTAAGTCCAGATCTTTATCCTGTTGTAAATAACTTATATCGTGCCAAGCCTCCGAGGATAAGAAGCCATATACATCATATTAATCCCTCTACATTCTTTTTTCTTGGGTTTCAACGTGACCACCAAGGCTATTTCTGCTCTCCGTTTCATGGAGATGTCAATGTAAAAAAGAGCACAGAGTACGTCAGATTATTTAAAAAGTAAATGTAACAATGTATACATTTTTTTAAAAAGCCCTATTGTAAAGATCTCAGCAACAATATAACATCAACGGTGCTCCAATAAATAAAATCACCTTTTGTAGTTTTGTTTATATGTAATAACATTTTTACAGTAACCCCAGCTTTGAAGACTAAATTGCCAAATGTAAAAGGTTCTGAATCTCTATCTACAGTATGTAGTAAGATACGCGTGTCAAATAAGAAGCACATGTGAAAAACATCTGAAAAGAAATGACATTTTTCCCCCACATTCCTTGACCATTATTGTTGAGAGGCAGCTTTTTACCTGCCGTCTTTACAATGTACCTTCTGCACCCGGCACATGCTTTCTTAGTTACTGTAGTTTACATGGAAGACTTCCTCTTCGAAACAATGACTCCAGGAATTATGTACACTCTGGAGGCTGTCGTATATAAACAGCACTAACTGTACATTTTTGTGTTAGACAATCGCAGGCCAGGGTGAAAGGGTCACCTTCGAAAAGGACAGCGATTTGGAAAAAAAAATTCAGCTGGAAAAACTATTAGGAAGTGGAAGACATAAATTTTAAAGTATTTTTTCAGAACACCTCCGAAGGAAGATTGAGGTCGCTTGGGCGTAACAGTAAAGGTCATTTTTCTGTTTACTGTGCTCCGTATTTCATGCTTTAACTACTGATTTCCTTTGCATCGCAATCTCGCTTTCCTTGTAGGAAATGACCCCTGAGAAGCTATTTCTTTCCATTACTGACTATTTATGTGCATTTTTGCAAACGAGCACGTGCTCCGCCAAAGGCTCCCTGTCGCTACTCCTGTGGAAAAAAGAATTTCAGAAATACCAGGCTTATTTTTATTCTTTTTTTACCTTTAAAACGCACAATAGAATGTTAATTTATCCAGCGTTTAAGGAGCCCACGCGCAAAAAGGCTAACCATGCTAAATAAGCAGAACCAGACTTAATAAAACATTAATAAAAATGTCTGTTTCTACTGCATTCCCTGATTTATGGAATCAAGGTAGGAAAATATTATGGAGATGTTTACTGCACCCCTTGGTAGATGGAACGGCGCTGTTTGGGGGGTGGGGGGAGGCTAGGGCTGGGGGAGGTGTGTGTGTGTGTGTGTGGGGGGGGGGGTTCTTGGGCAGCGTCTCTCAGGGTGAAAAAGTGGCCCGGGGAGAATTACCCTTCAGCTCTGAGCCCCATCCCAACAACTAAATGATTATTTTGGTTGAGAGTTGGAAGGCCTGCAACTCTGTGTGGATTAATATATAAGGCTGCCCATGGCGCTGACTTTTCCACTGAGTACAATGGAGATTGCTATGGTTACCCTCTGATGTTTACCTCCAGTCATTTGTGTGCAGGATAGCGTACGATATGGTAAAATCAATGGGGACACAGATGAATGAACAAACCCCTCTTTTGGGGACACCCCACCACTCACCGCCCTTCCCCAAAAGACCACGGAGCAGTCATTCACATTAATGAAAACGTAGACTACAAACAACCATGTCATTCGTGCAATGTTTTCTTCTTCTTCTTCTTTTATAAAGTACAGTATGTTTGCTGCATTTAACTCACAGCTCCCAGTGTGGCTCCCAAAGGAAAATTAGGATGTGTGGAAACAAGCATTCAAACAGGATTCTTTCAAAGACTTACACCTATGATCAAAAATCACGTTAATCCCGAAAAGCAGTGGGAGGGTTAAAGAAAAAGCGAGACTTTGGTGTGGAACGTTATTAAAGAAAACTTCTTTCGCCTTCATGTGCTGCTGTTTATTGTAATGATGACAAGATTTTACAGGAAACTGCACAGAGCAGTGGCGGCAGCAAATGGCTGCCTGTATAAGGTAAAAACCTTGAGAAAAAGTGAAGAAACTATTTTAAACACATAACAGCGAGAGAGAGAGAGAGAGAGAGAATGGTGCTTTTTGCCTACATTTGCAACAAGGCTATTTTAAGCACATTGTTCCCTCAGTCCCAATTCCCAGAAATGAACGCGGCGGAGTTAACGTTTTAAATGACTGAAAACACTGGCCTGTCACAGTCAGCTCTTGAAACCCTTCACATCTTGTTGTTTAACGCACAACTTCTGTTTGTGCGCCAGAATGATATTATGCCCAATCAAGTGGTGTTTCAGATCCTAATAACGCTGCTGGAAGCGCAATATTTGTGTGGACGTGTGCTGACTGTAATCACACGGCGCTAGTGTGGGGAAGTGGGTGTTAATGGCTGTTTGGATTGGTGTGTACCAATCTCCTTCCCTCTTTCACAAGCAGGCAGACAGAGCTGGGTGTCAGCGCCCACATATTTAGGGGAGACGGATGGACCTTTCACCTGGCTGGGATCGCAGAACGACCCACGATTTGTATAACTCGTTTAGCGGAGTAACATCCGGTCAGAGAGACGAGGGAGGAGGCTCGGATTGACCCTTATGAAATAACTGCACTAATGTATGCGTTCAGGGAACGGGTGAAAGGAGTTTGGTCAAACGTGTAAAGGAAGTGAAACACAAGCCAGGAAAGTTCTCAGTGGATGGCTCTCAGTTTTAATAAGCCTCCTCATCTTCTTGAATACGCCACAAAATTTCCAGCCAAAGAACAAGGGAAAAGCCATGTAGGGTTTGAACACATCTCGACTGACACCAGGCCACTAAAATGTAAAAAAAATAAATAAAATTTAACGTTGAGCTAATTAATATAAAACAGATCTGGGGAAAGTCTGGACAGCTAAGTTTTTTTATTTTGTATTATTTAATGCAGCTCCTGTCACAGCCCCCCCCCCCCCCCCCCCACACACACACACCCTGGGCTGCTCTTTAAAAAAAGCTCTGGTTATAAGATTATAAACCTTTGGCAGATTAATTGACAAGGCCGGGGCTCCTGGCGTGTGCCTCAGTCAACCCTTTGTGTTTGAGTCTCCCAAGGTGGTGTGGGACCGAGGCCCCACGTGTGCTCACCCCCACCCCCCATCCCCCCCCCCCCCCCTTCCCGGGACGGAGGCCCCACGTGTGCTCACCCTCACCCCCCATCCCCCCCCCCCCCCCCCTTCCCGTGTTTTTATTTTTCTAATTTACAGCTCACAGGAAGACGGCATTTCCCTCGCTCCTCCGCGAGGCTGGGCTGCGGCCGCCGGGAAGCCGAGTGGAAAGCGCGACTGATGGACACGGAACCAAGACCCCTGCGTACGGCCCCTCTTTCATTTTTATTACGAGAGAATAACAATAAGCAGGTCCGCGACCCTGTCGTGAGATTTTCGCTGTTTTTTCAACAGTCTGTGCTGATGCAAAAATTTCCATTTTCTGCATGCATATTTAATTGAGCTTTGTCCCAGTGGTGCGGAAATGATTTGTTTTTTGCTCTCTGTTCACTTGACTCCTCTTCGGAGTCGGTAACCCTGATTAAGACGTTCGCGTTAATTTCCCAGCGCACACCTTTTTTTTTGTGCATTAATGGTTCTGATCGTCTAATTAAAACTTCTCAGCTTCGCTGCTGATCACCGCTCCTTGCGTGTCTGACCTGAAGTTTTAATTGCCGCGTCAGAAGCGATAATAATAATTTCTGGGTTCCGATGATTAAAAACAATGCCATTGCCAACTAGAGTTTAAAAAAGACAAGGCAGAAGGAAAAGTTTGTGTTGAGGATTTTTTTTTGGAGGGGGAGAGATTATATTGGGAGGAATTACAGAAAAAGACTCTTCCAGGTTTTGGGAGGGGGCATGGGGTTTGGTGGAGGGAGGGGCAGATGGAATGTTCCTCTTTGAGCCCATCGGGGACTCACTGGCGAAATAGGTTCGCGGGGCTACCCGTTCCCACGGAAACCCGTCGAGTAATTTAATAGAGCACCGGACCATTCAGCTTCACCAACGTGTCCATCGAGACGGACAAGCTTGGAGAGAGACCTGGGGGTATTACTGAGTAAAACCCAGAACAGCTCTTTTTACTTCAGTCCATGTTCCAGATTTGGGAGGGTTCCGGGTTTTACTCAGTGCAGTTATCTAGCTAACTCAGTAATCCTGCTTTGCGAAATACCCCCCTGCTCTACAGTCTGAACCGAACACTGTATTCTCCTTTTTGGGTGTAACCCAGCCACGGAGTCGGCCCTAAGCCATAGAAACACCTCGCTCACTATAACTTTGTCCATAGCATTACATCTATTGTGAAAAATTTAAAAAAATCTTGTGAAGATGTTGGTCCTTTTAACGTGTAAGCAAACAATCATATCCTACTCTGGCGGCAGTGACACAACCACCCAGGCGCAGTGAGTACAATTTCTGTTTCTCAATTGTAAAAAAAACACAAAACAAGTAGATAAACACAGACGCATTCACACGTAGGCACACACACTCACACGCTCACTGCAAGTGCGCAAGAGTAAATACATGCATGTGCAGTACACACACGCAAGCACAAATCTATTTTATTATGAATACATCAGTCGGTTGCGGATCTGCTTGCTTGCTGCTTTTTCCTGTCAATAAAGCACTTATTGCTTTTAGTCTAGAATGTGACCTTGCAACATGGTGTGCTGTCTTTGGGCCGACCTTGAGGGACCCGCTCTGACTTTTCACAGCGGCGTCCCCTGGCCATTATCAAACAAGGTCCTTCAACAGAGAGGGATACTCCAGCCACACCATGGCAGAGAAAAACAAATAACTCCTGGAGACACACACACACACGCACACGCACATGCACACACACACGTGCGCACACACACACACACACACACACACACAAAAGTGGACAATGGTTAAAAAGCACGCAGTTAAAAAGTGCTGCGTGTATCAGAGGACAGAGAACCCAAACCCCTCCCTGGGCCTTATCACCAACAAGGCAACCACTGTTTTCACTTTAGAACAGAAATTTAAAAACAAAAAACCAACACTTATCATATACCTATTTTTATGAATTAATGAATACTTAAAACGGACTGCATGCGATTATATATATATAATTTTTTTTTACTTTTTTAAAATTATTATTATTATTTTTTACACTGAGCTCATTCACTATGAATGACACACATTATATCAGCTTTTTACAAGTTGAGTATGTGGACTGCATAGTGAGGCAGATGGTGCACTACTTTGAGATTAAACTCTGGCCCTGTACTTAAGACAGACCACGGTGCTGATCTGTAAAACATTCCCACTTCCCAAAATACCAAAAGAAAATTTAATAAAATGTGCCAGGCAGCAGAGGGAGAAACCTTTATTTACTTCCTTACCCTCACAACCCCCCCCCCCCCCCGCTAATGCTGGATACTGCCGCTTGGGTGCAAGCCAGTCTTTAGGAGGGATGACCAAGCCTCCATATTACAGAATAGATCACCCAGACGCCGCCCTGCTGGTGGGCCTGCAGAACTGCAGAAGGCTTTATAGGGTCAGAGGGATGGATGAGTGTGTGTGAGCATGTGTGTGTGTGTGTGTGTGTGTGTGTGTGTGTGTGTGTGCATGTGCGTGTGGGGGGGGGGGGGGGTCAACGTGGCGGCACATGGCCGATAGGCCCTTGAGCTAGTATCTGTACAGATTAACTGTTGGAGTTGTATTTTTGTTGCGGGGGTCTGTTGTTAGCGAACAGGACAGGGTGGGGGGGCGGGGGCCAGGGCTCCTCTGCAGCCAGGCAACCCGGGGAGGTCGGGCGCCCCGAGAGCGCTGTCTGTCACTGCAGCTCATTATCTCCTGGATATATTTAATTTAGCAGTTCCGGAGCATGGTGCTGACTAAGGCACGTTGCCATTAGGCCTCCATTCTCCAGGGGAGATACTGCACAAGCCGGTCGATTAGTTATCAATTAAGAGTGCGGAAATCTCCACCTGGCGCGCGCAGGCAAACGGCTCCCCTCGCGCGCCGGGGCGGGGGCTCGACGCTCACACCCCCGCCCCCCACCTCCCCCAGCGCGGTAAACAGGTAGAGGAGAAGAGAGCGTGCCCGTCCTGTCTGCTGCCTCTATGCGTGAGGTTAACCTTGATATAAAGCACTGTCAGGCCAGATAATGTCAATCACAGGACGCCCTCTCACATAACCTCAATGTGCAACCTAAAAAGCAGTCTGTTTAGATGTTTGGACATGCCCCCTCTCTCCAGCATATGAATTTCATTAAAAGGAAATGGGTTGTGGCATTTCTTTAACAAGACTCTTAAGACATTTTGACAGCCTATAAGGCACTTTGCAGTAAAAAAAAAAAGGATTAAATAATGGGGCACAAAGTCCCCTGTGTGAGACAATATTTGATAGACAGTTTGAATCTTGCAGAGGCAAAAAAAAAAAAAGGTGGCCTTTCCGAGGAAATATTCCCAGCTCCCGGGAATGCTTAATTGATTTCCAAGGTTACTTTTTTAAATTTGTTTTTCAGATACAGGACTTGTGTGCGTGTCAATGTTCTTAAAGCACTTTCCTCTAAAAACCAGCTTTTTTTTTTTTTTTACCATTGACTTTGGGTCTTCCTGCAAACCTTCTCTCCTTCAAATGAGTGGAAGAAGTGACATTAACTAAAAACATACATTTCCAGACAGGATGCCTTGTTGACAACATCGATCCCAGGCCACCATTAAAACATTTGCTCTGCTTCACAGAGTTCCCCGGTTTTTACTTCTCTCGCTCTCCCTGTTTTATGCGCAGAGGAACGAGTCACAGGTGCCCCTTAAACGTCTTCTGGGATGGGTACAAGCGAAGCCCCAGCATCGTAACATGCCTTTCTCCAAAAAAATCGTAATATCTGAAAACCATAAAAATAAAAAACGGCTTACAGTAGTCTTATTATTGCAGAGCAATTTTTGTGCAGTCAAAAGAGTTACATTGAAGCAATTCTACTGACATCACCATACAGGGACGGTGTTTGCAAATCCTTTTCGTGAACAGGCGGGAGTACAGGTGGCGTGTAGTTTCCCCAAATCTCACAGCAGGTGACCGTACTGAGTGTACTGCAGTCTGCCAGGGCATGGAGTGCCCCTGGGGGCTTTCCCCCATCGGGTGAACCCCAAACAAATCTTTGCGCCCCAAACTCCAATATACCTCCAGACTTGTTAAGGCTCATGGTTGAGCCTTGCTGCTGATTGTCAGTGATGGACAGACAGTGTGTGCGTGTGTGTGCGTGTGTGTGTGTGTGTGTGTGTGTGTGTGACAGTTTGTGTGTGTGTGTGTGTGTGACAAACAGTTTTTGTTTGTATTTGTGCGTGTGTGTGTGTGTGTGTGTGTGTGTGTGTGTGTGTGTGTGTGTGTGTGCATGCGCGTGGGTTCCCCTGACTGTCAGCTGTAGGTCAGAGTTGCTATGCCCTAGTCTCAGGGCACACACATCACCATGGCGTGTGTCCATGCGCTCACCGAGCGACCAAGCAAATGCACATCGCTGACAGTACATTCGCCCATTGCTACTGCAGCGTTTTCCAGGAACACCAAACTCAGGTCATTACTTTTCAAATGCTGCATTTACCAAACTCTCACTGCATTTTGGTGGGTTCCTTTTGCTTGAAAAAACAATGAACATTAAGTGAGTTATTGTATGTGATACCAGTAAATATGGCATATGCTTTTTGCAAAGTGTTTTCTGTATACATAAATAAAAAAGAGAAAAAAAAAATATTTAAAAAAGTCCTTGTCATGAAATCTAAAAAAAGATGCAATGCCTGTGTACCAGTTTGGTTGAGGAACACAAAAGGAAGTGCTGCTAGCTGACTCAAATGAAGAATTTGCTTTTGATAAAAACCACAGCATTTTGCAGCTACTTCTAAATTCTACACCAAAACCCATTTGGTTTCCTGAAATGGAATCTGACTTCTCTACTAAAACAAGCAAATAAATTGAACAAACTGCATAAATGTTTAAAACATATCATTATCATTATTAGTGGATTTTATGTTAATACTGTGATCAGAATTATAAAGGATAAAATGTCAAATGGTAGCATGATATCAGAATAAAAAATAATCACTAAATTGAATGTTGAAGCTCGGGTGTAAAAATTTTTCAGGTTGAGAAATACAGGAACCCATTTTACATTTCTGCAACATTAATATTCTTCTTATTATTATTTTAAAGTGAAAACGGATACTCTGTTGAAGTGCAAATCTGATGAATTACTGTAGCAGATTGCTGTTATTAATTATTTAAGCGAATTTTATAAATATTCAGGTCTGTCGTGCATCTAATAATGAACGCTTTAGAGAAGGTTACTTCCCGTGCGTATCCTAATGTGTCAGAAATATCACTTTTAATCAGAGCCATGTCAGGGCAGCATCTAAACTCTAAAAATACAATCACAGCGAGAGCTCTCTGCTGGTCTCATCCACACCACGCCCCGACTTCTAACCCACCGCCTCACAGCGTTCGTGCAGAAGGATCATCGCGCCGTCTGAGGGGGGTGTTTCATACTGCATTATCACCACGGTAATTTGAGGGGAGAATAATGCATCTCTCTCTCTACCTTCTGGACACACCTAGTCCCGGTGCTATGGCGACCATATGGCGCTTTGCATATTCATACGCCGCCGTCGCCGCGGTGAAATGCTTAAACAAGCGCTTCAGACGACTTCAAATTAAATGAAAGAGAAGAAAAGGGACGGAAAAGTTGAATTTTTTCTCCCTCTCTTCTTCTCTTTATTCTTCCTGTCTTCCGTACCCTCAAACAGGGGTTGGGCGTGTCTAGCGGGGCGGTTAGCAGATCTCACCGGCGCTCCCCGCCTTGTGAGGCAGGGGGACAAACTCCCTTTTCCATGAGCGTCTGACAGAGGCAGAGAGGCTGCTGGGAAGTCTGTGTTGCTGGAGTGGGCTTGACGTCCTCTCTCCGGCAGGGTAAATATCACGGGCGTCCCTCATGCCATGCAGGACGGTCTCAGATTAACGCTGTCAGAGCGCTGGTGCTACCCCTTCATTATCCGTGCTCCGGGCCTTCCAGGGGCGGCCTCGTTGTCCACCAACTCTTTGCAGAAGTAGCAATTACTAAAGCCATCATCTTGCTCTCTCTCTTTTTCTCTCACTCCCTCGCTTTCTCCCTCTTTCTCTCCTGCCCGTCTTGTGCCCAGGTTCTTCTGAGTACGCAAATCTAGTGAAATACCTGTCCCTTACTAGGCGGGTGCGACACAGGTGTGCTAGTGTTGGTAGTGGTGCCTGCTAGAGCCTCGCTAAGTGTGGAACCAAACTGATGTGCAATGAAGGTTTAATCCACAAATAACATGCAAAAGACTACAGACACCTACACAGTAACCGAACGGCCCAGCTATATTTAACCGTTTCAGCTATATCACCTGAGTGTAAGTACTTGGGGGGGGGGGGACTTCTGTGTAGTTGCTTTAACAGGTCATGAAAGATAAAACGGGCTTCGTTTTAGTTTCTTTGCCAACAATGTGCTTTATCTCCACCCCTCCCCTCCCCTTCCATTCAAAGCCTTTATCAAAGGTGATGCCTCGCTTCTGTGCATCTTCCAAAATGTCTTCTTCCTGGAGCCGCTCTAATTCAGCTGCTCTCTGGCGAGCTCCAGTCGGTAAAATGGAAGATGATTTGATGGGAAGATCAAAAAGAAGAGAGGGACAGCACGGAGCGGGGATACCTGCACACGCCAACGGTGACTGTAATTTTTCCGAGCGTGCCTTTAAAGCAAAACAACAAAACGCGAAGCACCATAAGACATCAAAATGGGGGTATTTGACTTCAGAGGACTCGTCAGTGTCAGGTCTCCACAGCCGCTGGGACTAACGGCACAGAACAGACGGTACCAGCAGGCAGATCACAACCAATTGAGCAGCCCAGAGAGAAATACTGTCTCCTCCAAAGCGCGCATCAGTGCCAGATCTGAAAACGCCACTAATTCCTCAACCCACGTTCGCTACCTCAGACTGCCACAGTCCACATGGTGTGGACCAGAGCAATTCTTCAGCATACGCTCTCACATTTAAATGATTTATTTTTAATAATAATATTAATTATAGTAACAACCACCACAATAATAATAATAATAATAATAATAATAATAATAATAATAAAAAGAGGAAGAAGAAAAAGAAGAAGAACTGTTATTATCTTTTTTTGTTACTATTATTATCAGCAATGGTATTAAAAGTATTATTGGGAAGCAAGGCCCAACTACAGCTGAAAGACACAAATGGACCCATCCTTGCAGCGATGTTGTCTTTTATTCAAGATGAAAGATTTGAGCAGCACTGAAGAATTCCGGCCTTCAACAGGTGACACTGAACGATCAAAGCCTGCCGCGGTCTCAGATCCCCAACCTTTTACACTTCATTCAAGCGAGGGCCGCAAGCTTCGTATGCTTTCGAGTCGCACTTTTACAGAATCACCATCGGTGTCATTTTCTCAGTTTCTGCTCTTTAGTGTTGGATCGCCCTTCGGAGGCTTTGGGGAGAAGTTTGAGCGAATGAATTTCCCCGCAGGCCTGTAGGCCCGACGAGCGGGTCTGAAAGGGACGGGCGACGTCACACGCGGCGGCGGTAAACGCAGCGGGCAGAGGGCTGCGGCTCCTCGGCCCTCCCCGATATCGGGATGAAAAAGACAAAGCCCTTTCTGCTATATGAGTTTAGTTAGGCGGAGAGTTAGAGGATGAGTTATGGCCGGCCTGGCGCTGGGGAGAGCTGTATTTATGGGGGAGCTGAGTGAGTGTTAAATCCCTGGTAAGAAATAAAGTCCTCCCTGAGCGGACAGGAGAAACATTTCACTCAGTCTAAAAGGTGGTTAGGAAAAATGAAAGCCATTTCTCTTCCTGGGGAAGCACTATTCCTTATTCGAAAGCTTGCAGCGAAAAAAAAAAAGAAGAAGAAGAAAAAAAGTGGATCGCATTCAAGTGGCATGAATCTTTAAACTGTATTTGAATGTTGCTGAATATTCTCTGTGCAAATATCCTCTGGAGAGGCGGGAGCTGGAGAAAGAGAGAGAGAGAGAGAGAGAGAGAACCCAAATCCTGCAAGATTGCATGCTGTTTTCGCGCTGGAATCTGCCACCAGAGCCTGCCAAGAAATACACTTGTTGCTGTGTTATTGTTCACTCAGAAAAGCTTTATAGTTTACTGAAACAAGAACATGATATTATACAAACACGCACATCTGTTGGCTTTGTGAAATGTGGCCGGTTCCCTTCAATTCAATAGCCGAAGGGTTCACAGGGACGGAACCGAGAGGACTGTTCCGTGTTCTGTTGTTTTTTGGTTTTTTCCCCCAAAAACAGAGACAGAAACAATAAATGCACTGTACCACTGTCTCTGCCCACAGTCAGGTGAGAGCTTTCCCCCCAGGGGAAGATACCCCTCCAAATTGAAATGAAGAGTTCCACCCAACCCCCGCCCCAACCCCTCACCAGCAATCACAATTATTACTTGAAAAAAAGGGTGTATTTTTGCATTAACTTAAAAGGCCTATATCTTTTTTTCCCCTTCAAGTCTGTGCGGCCTCACTTACCCTAAGTATCTCTATAAATCACCAGTTACTGTTAACATGTACTCCACAATTCAGTCATCAATCTCGTACTAGGTCAGAGTGAAAACAAGAGGAAAAAATCAGCTTAGTAAAATCTTGCGTGCGCATACACACACACACACACACACACACACACACACACACACACACACACAGACGCACGCTTATGGGCGCAGGGGACATGCACAGACAGAAACCATAGCAGTCCGCCGGGACATAGAAACGGTTGCCAGATCACCACGGAAACGCAAGCCAAATTCAATTCTGACTTCACCTTTCACTCAGGGGCACGTTCCGTTTGCTGTACAAAACAAACAAACAGCAACCGAATACAAAAACTTTGGTCTCAATTACGGTGGTCTCGCGGTGCCCAGCGTGAGCGCTGGCACTCAGAGGCCCGCTTTCCCGGGCCCGCACGGGGCTCTGAGCGCCAGCGAGAAGGCCGCACCAAAATCCCTGTTTAAGTTATAAGACACAGTATTTATTTAACAAAAACGGGAAACCTAATTGAACAAGAGCGGGATTATCCCTCACTGAAGACATCTCCCAAACAGAAACGACTTCATCACCCACTCCAGCGCCTCTGTTTACACCGGCGCAGCGGAAAATCCTTCAGTTGACAAACCTTCTTCAGAACATCTGTATCTAAACACAGAGATAAATCTCCCCCATAAATGAAGTCAATCACTTCTTAACCAAACATCTCGGCTTGTGACTCAGCTGAGAAAACAGCAAAAATGTGAATTCCGTCGCAGGCGGGATATCTCCTTAACAGTGCACTTTTTCAAAAGCTTAAGTGATAATAATTAATCCAATACAATCAATACAGAAATCATGCTTTCAAAATTCGCAGGACTAAATTCATGATCCGGTAATACCTAATGCACTCCAAAGCATCTACGATAAGGTGCATACAAAAAAAAAGGTAAAAATAAAAGTCTGACAGGAAAATAACGTTCCCAGAAAAATATTAGTTCCCAGGGCCACGTTCAAGCTTAAAATAAAAAAACTTCCCTTGGAATATTATATACGGCAAATAGTTCAATGAACACATCTAAAACATAAATTCAACTTTTTTTTCTTCCTTTTCTTAAAAAAGTCCTGTTAATAGTACATATTGTGACAGTAAATGCTATATATTATTTGAATTATGCAAATGAATCCGTATCTTTAAGAAACATCTTCCTCATCGACACCATCATCATTACTGTAAAGCGAGCATTGCTTTTAATTCCGCACTGTGACATAAACAAACCCCCTGTTTGACATCACACACCCTAACACCCACCCTCTCTCCTCTTCCCCCAGCCATGCTACAATCACCGGCAACGTTTTGTGCTGAACAGGATATTAATCACCCCCCCCCCCCCCTTTCCTGGCCAGCTTACGAAGCTGCCTTACCTGGCAGGAGACTGCCCCGTTCACTCTGTCTCACATCTCCCTGCCGCTCGAGAGGAATCCTCTCCACAGTACAAGCCATTTTTCCCCCTCTCCCTCCTCTCCCGCCTCTCTCCCGCGTGGCTCCTCGGCTGGGCTGCGCTCCCTCTCTCTCTCCCGGCACAGATGTCAGGGATGAGCGTGTTTACCCACTTTACCAGTAGGGGTCCTTCACCACCCTCCGCTCTCCACAGCCGCTGTGGAATAACAGGCCGGGGAAGGTGGCCACTAAAACCGGCTCTCCTGCGCTCTGAACCTGCGTGGATGAGGCGAGGCGAGGCGAGGCGCCGGCCTCCTCTTCCGCTCCCCTGTCTGGGCTGTGCGTGTGTGTGTGCCTGGAGGTGGGGGGGGGCGGGGAAGATTGGGTTACGCCGCCGTTAAAAAGAGCCGCGCGGCTCAGCCTGCCCGTGCGCCCGCCAGGCCGGCAGTGAGGCGGCCGCACTCCGCAGCCTCCCGGTTAGCACTGACGGGCGCGCTCGACGATCCCCTCGCCTGCCGTCCTGAAACCGGACGCCCTCGTCTCGCGTTTCGCGACTCCCTCCATTTTTTTTTTGTTTTATTTTCCGCTGGGGGGGCGGAACTTCCAGGTCGCTGGCACGGGCCGCCGGTTCGAGCGAGCTTCGGGGGTGTCTCTCCGGTGGGGAATTTCAAGTTTGTGTCTCACTTGTGCGCCGCTGCTTTTCACACCACGACATTAGGGGTCGGCCGAGCGGCCGGCCGCACCGGTAAAGAATGTCTGGACCTCAGGCCGACGGAACCTTTGTGTCGGCTGTTTTTGGGCCACAGTGTGCTGGCGCGAGAACCTCCCCACAAAGCTTCTAATTAATCTCACACATCGGACACGCCGAGACTACACATTAGCATAATTGAAAGGTTTAAAAGGTGAATATAAAAACAATCATTCACAGCGAAGGTGTGTCTGCAATTAAATAAGGGCAAGCACCATGTAATCACAGAGAGGCCAGTGCTTTCCTCAGTCTGGCAGAAACTGGGACGGTGCTAAACGGAGACTCCTGCCCTCCTCAAAGGCTCTGGGACAGTTTGCGTCCCTCGCCGTCTCTGCGCTCTCACACCCTGCATTAAGGAGCAGTTCTCCGCCGTGGCGGGTTAGGCAAGCTGAGCAGCTGATCTTAAGTGTTTATCAAGCTCGTGTTTTTATTGCCTTTATTAGACCAATGTTCTATACTGTAGATCTCAATCTACCTCGTCCGTCTCTCAAATATGAGGCTCCTTGAGTTATCAGTCAAAGCCCTCGGTGTGGACACAATTTCCTTATTGCTCTCCCACAGGATAAGAGTACCTGTTTCCCTGGACAAACCACCACGGATGGTTAAGAGAAAACCGTCGATAGATTATTCTGAGCCGTGTGAATGCTTCAGAAGGAATGCCAGCAGGGCACGGTGTGTGTTTGATCAGTGGCTTTGCTCTCATTATTTGGCGAATGGGAATTTTTTTTTTTTTTATACATGTGAAGTTATTTGAAATGTGATCTGTGATTGTTATAAAAAATATTTAATAGAACAAGTCAGTCCATGCAAGCAGTTTAAGAGAAGTATTCTACTTTCAGTAGACGTGTGCCATTAAACAGTGCATTTGCATTTAAAATCAATGGTAACATAAAATGGACAATAATCCCCTTCCTACCATTAAGTTCTAAAAGGTATATGTCCATTTTTAAATGGGGTAAATACCAAACAACGGTACAAATAAGGAACAACTGTTTAATCGTTCAGATAATATAAAATCAAAAGATATAATTGAATGCAAACATTGAACCCCACCGCCTAAGAAAAGGGAAGATTCAATCCTTCTGGTATGGCAGGTTTGCATTATTTCTAGAAATTAAATAAAAAATGTATCCCCTCACCATTATAATATAGAAAGGTTTACACATTTAGCA